>OZ022583.1:12232988-12658358 GCA_963669155.1 Arbacia lixula
ACAGTCTAACTTAAAATTGAGTTGGTTTTAATAAAAGCAGAAAGCTAAATGAAACATATTACTCAAGGTTTGACAAAAATTAATTTAAAGATAAGACCGTTATGATTGCTAAAACGAACAGAAAAAAGACAATTTATGGAAAAAGTAGTACCGTACACAACATATGGGACAGCACCTTGCATTGATGTCATAAAATCAAAACTTAAAACAACCATAACTTTCTTATCTTTTGACCAATTTTTCTCAAACCTTCACTAATATGTTTCTTTCATGTTTATGCTCTTATCAAAACCAACTGAACCTCATGGTGAATAGCCATTTAACGAAAGAGCTACAGTGCAAATCATTGTTCCTCGCAGTTTAAAATCACGAAGCTCACATAAAAGGCATAAGGCTTGGAAACTAGCGAGTAGCCCTTGCAGTTATTTTTTCCCCACCCCGGCGACAGACCCCAAATCAACAAAAGAATGCCTAAGAAAAATCATCACATTTATTCCTCAGTGATATAGACTCACTCACTCACTCACTCACTCACTCACTTCCTGACAAGAGTATGTGACTATGTGCCCACAGAGGAGTGGGAGGCTGGTGCAGTCAATGGCCAATTATGTGCATTTTGTGGCTGCTCCTCCCTGAAGTCAACAAATCACCTGTGACTGACACTATATATTGAAGCTGTCCACCCACAACTGGTATATGAACCACAAGTTACAAGTACGTATCATGTACCTGCTACATACATATTCTACTGAAGGTGTTTGACACTTTTGAAAGATGGTAACTCAAAAGTTACAACTCTAATCAAGCTGAAATTAAGAGACAAGGTAGCCCTATTGCCAGTCCAGAAAATATTTTGTTTGTATTGTTAACATACGTTAAGAACCTCCTAATCATAGAGCTTTAAAAGCTGACTTTGAGCAAAAGTATGATGATCGCTAGATTTCAAGGAGGTGTCTGACGAGTCGTCCAAAACCTCTGCAGTTTTCTGTGACCACAATCAGTAAATATCGCCGTTTTCTGCTCTGCCCTGTCTGCTGGGATAGGAACAGTGCATGAAGTGGCAGCTTCAACACTGTAAATGAATGTAGACTATGGTAGCTACGATATTGCATGTTTCAAATGTAAGCAAGGATAGTTTTTCACTTTTCCTGAAAAGGTTTGTGAAGCCATGATAGTGAGATTTCATACATGTTATCGTTAGGATATGCTTCTGATTCCTGTCGAGTTTTATGACACTTGCAAATGGGCCACCCTGTATCTTAACTGCATCAAGCTGAAGGATGTAAAGTTTTGGAGGAGCAGGTACCATCAATCATTATTCTAGTGCTAATCCCTTGAAAAAGTAATTAGATTTCCATTTTTTGTATAATTGAGACTGCAAATTCCCTGGAAATCTAATTAGATTTTCACTTTTTTAAATATAATTGAGACTAAAACAATGTGTATCAGTAAAATGACAAAACTTGAGCACACATTAAGGAAATGGTTTACTGTTAGAGATCTCCATCAGATAGATCCTTCATAGAACAATAGAAGAAGTCCAACTCTTTTTAATGTTACTGTAAGTGAAACTGAATGAGTTGGTTACAACTTGAATCGGTCATTTAAGGTAGTGTAGACTGGACCTTTTAAAAATGTCAGTAAACTCAGCATGAATCAGCAGTATACCCGAACGATAATCTCAAAGCTTTAACTTTTTCAGGAAAAACGCACAAATATCCTTCTTTCCTTTTCGTAAAGACCACAGTCTACATTCAAATATTGTGATGAACCGATAAGCGGGGCATTGTTTACATCTACACCTCACTGTGGTGCGTATAGCTGTCTCTTTTCTTGTTACTGTTAAGCTGCAGCTAGGAGCCAGACTTTACATTTTGGACTCGTCTAAAACCTTCTTGAAATCTAGCGATCACTTAAATTCCCTGTAACATCATTGTTCAGCTCTAATAATTGTGAGGGAAGTTTTACAGACAGTATTTTCATCCACTTTTCTGTGATATTTATTTATTCAGATCCTACACAATTCTATTTTTTGACAGACTGCAAAAAGGCTACGAATAGGTGCAATAGTAGACCGAAAAATCAGTCTCTGTAGGACGCTGGATCCGCTGAGATTGCATCTGACTCCTCTGAAAGCCCTAGGCTATAGATTCGGGGGTATGTCCAAAAATGTCATTTCTATTTAAGAATGCCCCGAATGTGACGGTTATTCCTGTCTACCCCATGCTCAGCTTTCTTTATGCTTGAATATCTTACGACATTTGAGATACTAGTGCTTCAAATGAAAGTGTCAAATATCTTTTGAGACGAATTCGCCGCCGAGGCCGATTGAACTGCAAAATACCCATACATGTAGGCCTATACTATAGCACAAGAAAGATACGGGGGAACTGTGGGGGTTCTCGTCAATGACAACCAACCTGCATATATCACACTGCACACACTCCAGTGGCAATGCCAGACATCCGCAACCGCAAAACTAAACATAAATTAAACGCGTTATACCACATCAACTAAACAATGTATAAAGTTATTTTCTTCAAAAATATGATCATACTTACTTCAACTGTTGCTTCCTCCATTTTGGTCCTAAATGACTCCTTTTCAGTTATAGGAATATGATATAAACGAACAATCTGCGGAATGTTCCGTTCGCATTGATGTTTTGCTAAATCTATCTCCAGCTGAACGAATAAAATTGTTTGCTGCCATCTACGTTCAGTGATTCTCGAGCTCAAGATGTCTATCGGTGTCTCGTCTTCAGTCTCCCCCCCCCCCCCCCCCCACACCACCACCACAACCACCACCACCACCACCACCCACCCCACCCCCACCCCCTTCTCTAATTTTCTCCACGACATCTCCCATCCTTTCGTGTTATCTCCTCGATTCTTTCCTCTATATCTTTTAATGCTCTTTCTGTCCTCATCCTCTCTCTTTCTCACACACACACTCTCTTATATACGTCTCCCTCTTTTTCTCTGCTGTAAATTTACACAATGATTATTCCTGCATTCATCCATCCGTCCACTAATCCAATCATTAGTTTATTTTCTCTTTATCAACGCGTGATAATTGTACTGTGTTTACTATTCTGTTCCTTGCTGTACAGTAATTGAAATCTGTTCATATCAATGATTGATATACCATGTACCTGCTGCAGATGACAGTTATTAATAGGAGGCTATTAAACTAACCTTCCACAATTGACAGAATATTCTTTCATTTTTTTACTTTCTTTTATCAAAACTGTTGTAAAAACAACCTCTAAATTGGCCTTTCTGGCAATATTATTTTCATGATGAGTTGAAAAAAATGTATTACGAGGGTTGACCCTTCGTTTCTCTATGGGATTTGTGACAAAGTGCAATCATGGCACATAACGAGTACTTAAGTACTGCAGACCGTTGTACGGACATAATATTGAACAGCACAATCTAAGTGACTCCATTCGATCAAAGATCCGTAATATTTTGTTATTTCAGCATACATTTACGTAATTAAGCTTATATCTCCAGCTCCTTGTTTCACTTGAAAGAACGCTAAGCATTAGAGGCGAGGCAGTATTTTGTTCATGAAGTATCCGAATGCTTTGTCACTATTTTTTCCCTGTTCCCCAAATAGATCTATAAATTGTTCTTTTACAGAATTTGATTTTTTTGACTACACAATGCCGGATACGTTACCAAGTCCTTGAATGACGATGGTCAACGTTGACTATGAACTTGGAATGGGAGGGCGCCATCTCTGTCTATGTTGCGAACATTCTTGATAATTCTTAGACATGCTAGCTAGACACATATATATATATATATATATATAAAAAAAAAAAAAAAAAACATATATTTGTTAACATCACTCATGTCTTTTCTTTTTTTTTGTAAATTTCCTTTCACATATTTACTGTGATTTCATTTTTAAATTGGCCTATGTTGCAAATGTACATTATGTTACATGTTTTTGTAATTGGTCGACGCTCTTATACGGCGCTGAAACATGGACACTTACAAATCTTAACAGAAGAAAAATTGAAGCTTTTGAGATGTGATTAAATTACTTATCATGGGCACAATATAGCACAAGCAAAGAAATCGTACAAATGATGAAGTCTAAAGAACAATTACTCATTACGTTTAAAAAGAGAAAATGCAAATACCTTGGGCATATTATAAGAAAGAATGGTTCCCACAAGGGGCTGTTGAGTGGAAGGTTTAATGGAAAGAGAGGACGAGGGCGCCCACGAACTTATGGACTTAAGAAGTGGATGAGGTTGAGTTACGGAGAATATTTCAGAATTAGGGCACAATATCAAGAAATGTGGCGGCCCATTGTAGCCGAACTGCTGAGAGCAGATAGCACTTGAAGACGGATATGTTACATGGACATCACATAAATATATTACGTTACCCAGCGCTGTTTGCGTCGTATTATTAGGTAATGGGTACCGTTCGTCTACCATATCGACAAAAAAAGGAAGAAGGTGGGGGGGGGGGGGGGGGGTTAACCCCCAAAAACGAAAAGGGGGGGGGTGAACCCCCCCCCCCCCCCCTTAAATACGCGCCTGGCCATAAGAAAAATGCGTAATAGCACTGTGGTACATGTATTCGACATGTATCTGGCCGCAAGTCTTTTTGTTACATGAATATTGCCTGAAAAAAAAACATCTAGGTTAGGATGATCACGCCGTTGTTCAGCTCTGGTATGTCAGATAAAATGACGCAGCCAAGTGGAGTTAAATGGAAAGTCAACTCTAACTTGGTTTTAATTATCGCAGAAAAATAAAAAACAACATATAAATTCCGTCAAAAAATAAGAAAGTTATGACCTTTTTCGAAGTTTTAGAAAACTTTGAGACGTCACTTGCGATCTGCCATCCCATTTGTTGTGTGCTGTATGCTGGTACCATAAATTGCCCCTTTCCTGTTTTTTGATGAAGGAATACATCCTTCTTATAAAGGTGTATGTATGTGTGTGTGTGTTTGTGTGTTTGTATCAGAAAAGAATTCATTCTTATGTATTATGGAATTGTTTTATTATCATTACTATTATACATATTTATTAATGTTATTATGATTAGTATTTTAGTTAGAGTAATATAATTTATAGGATGCATATTCAGGTGCAATATGACACATATTTATCGAATCAATATGAATATTACGTTTATGTATTTGTTATTCTAAGTTATAGAGTGAAATTGTTTATGTGAATGAAATCAAATAAAGAATATGTAAAAACACGTGTCTAAAAATATACACGCAACAAGAAGAACATCCTATTGAGAAAATGGACATTTCCAAAAATATCACCCAACTTCTAGCAGATTACCTCGCAGGTGACGTCACAAAATAAAAAAATGTGAATCTCCATAACTCAGGGGGGCATTTCATAAAAGTTGTCAGCACTGACCAAATAGTTAGTGCAAACAATTTCAAATCCTTGGTTTTGATAGGCTGAGAGGCACTAGCCTCTGACTGTTACCATGTAACTGTCGGAGAAAGACAATTTGTCAGACGAAAAATGTTGATGAAATGCCCCCTGTTATCCTTTAATTGACCGATTAACCTTCAACAATTCGTTTCTTAACCCCCAAAAACGAAAAGGGGGGGGGGCGGGGGTGAACCCCCCCCCCCCCCCCTTAAATACGCGCCTGGCCATAAGAAAAATGCGTAATAGCACTGTGGTACATGTATTCGACATGTATCTGGCCGCAAGTCTTTTTGTTACATGAATATTGCCTGAAAAAAAAACATCTAGGTTAGGATGATCACGCCGTTGTTCAGCTCTGGTATGTCAGATAAAATGACGCAGCCAAGTGGAGTTAAATGGAAAGTCAACTCTAACTTGGTTTTAATTATCGCAGAAAAATAAAAAACAACATATAAATTCCGTCAAAAAATAAGAAAGTTATGACCTTTTTCGAAGTTTTAGAAAACTTTGAGACGTCACTTGCGATCTGCCATCCCATTTGTTGTGTGCTGTATGCTGGTACCATAAATTGCCCCTTTCCTGTTTTTTGATGAAGGAATACATCCTTCTTATAAAGGTGTATGTATGTGTGTGTGTGTTTGTGTGTTTGTATCAGAAAAGAATTCATTCTTATGTATTATGGAATTGTTTTATTATCATTACTATTATACATATTTATTAATGTTATTATGATTAGTATTTTAGTTAGAGTAATATAATTTATAGGATGCATATTCAGGTGCAATATGACACATATTTATCGAATCAATATGAATATTACGTTTATGTATTTGTTATTCTAAGTTATAGAGTGAAATTGTTTATGCGAATGAAATCAAATAAAGAATATGTAAAAACACGTGTCTAAAAATATACACGCAACAAGAAGAACATCCTATTGAGAAAATGGACATTTCCAAAAATATCACCCAACTTCTAGCAGATTACCTCGCAGGTGACGTCACAAAATAAAAAAATGTGAATCTCCATAACTCAGGGGGGCATTTCATAAAAGTTGTCAGCACTGACCAAATAGTTAGTGCAAACAATTTCAAATCATTGGTTTTGATAGGCTGAGAGGCACTAGCCTCTGACTGTTACCATGTAACTGTCGGAGAAAGACAATTTGTCAGACGAAAAATGTTGATGAAATGCCCCCTGTTATCCTTTAATTGACCGATTAACCTTCAACAATTCGTTTCTTTACTGCTTCTGAATTTATCCAAACCAACATTACTTCAGGGTGAACTTTCCCTTTAATACATTTTTGTAATCCATAAATATTTGTATTTTCATGATGAAAGGGTACACGTTTTATTATGCTCATCGTGACGTCACAAATACCCACTCGTCCCAATAAGTCACCACCTCCCATTTTTACCCGTCCACGCAATAATGTTGGATTTTCCGGTTACGCTTGGAGGACAAATCACAAAAGCATTTATATTTGTTCAAAAATATGATTTTGTTTGGCCCGGTCCCAGCCAGTTCCATTGTGGGAGTGGGAGCAAAAACAAACTACACTTTTCACATAACAATACGTGTTCACGAGCTTTGAATAGCTAGTACCACTTTTATTTCCTCCTATGCAGCGTGTGCACGAACATCGCAAGATAGCTCCGGATTGTATAGCAAGGATGGGTGTTACTTTATGCTAGAAAAGGACTAGGCCACCGCGGAGGACACAATCCGACCAGGCGTACGACTCTGAAAGTGGCTGAATCGGGCAGGACCCGGTTAGTGGATGTATGTAAGTTTGGTGACGGAATATTTCCAATCGTAGATCGCTTACGACTACTGAATCGTGGTATGGTGGCTTAAGTGATCGTTTGCGAATAATTATGTGGCCGTTACTGGTAGTGATTGGGTTAGCCGAAACATGAGGTCGTGTGGATGATGCATGGGTGATCTGTTTATTGTCTGTATCTATTTGTATTGTATGCATTTTAACAGTGGTTGAGTTTTGATGTGACTTGATGGTGTGTCATTTTGTGGTCATTGTTATCGCCTGGGATGAGTATAACATCACTCACGTGAGAATTTCACTGGTCCGACATTGTAAAGAGGGCCAGTATCGGGCACTTCCGATGAGAATTCCCCTACTGTGATCACTGCTCTTTGCTCTAGTCACTGAGTTTAGAACCAGTTGCCTTGACAATATGCTCTTATATGACGTCATCCTTCAGTACTTTCTCACTATACAATACCATTTTTTCTCTCCGCTCATCCTCCTTCGCCTTGCCTCAGGAGCGTGAGGCGGTGTGAACATAACGAGATGGGTAACCATGGTGACCAGCAATGTACATATCCGCTCCAGGTATGGGTTCATCTCGTTCTCGGTTCGCTCGTGTGCTCGATGGCGGTCAACGGAATGGACGAGGTGACCGACTTCGTCTGCGTCAACTGCCTCTGCGACACGCCAAGTGAGAATGAACATTTGTTCCTGGTTATATTCGTTGAGTCGGGATCAGGATTTATTTCCGTAATAACAAAACACAAAGATCACTATCCACTCTCAAATCGACAACGTCCACAAAAAAGTCGTGAATTACAAGAAGAGATGTCTCCATTTGTCATAATACCAGCCCAGCTTACGTCGATTTTAAAACACAATGATGGCCGGGAATAAAAACCCAAACGTTGTTCATTAGAATATTCTTTAACGATAATCCCCGTGTTACATTTAGTTATTACAACCAATAACGAGCCTTATATATTATATACAATGAATATATGATAGCTATAATGAGTGTGTGTGTGTTGGGGGGGGGGCTGAATATTGTTAACTCATGTATGAATAGCGCTTTATTTTGATCCATATTATGTATTAGTCGATGCGTAAGATGCCATATAATACGACATGGATCATGGATCGATACTTGAATACATGTATACTTTAATGTATCATACAAACTTGTCCTAGTCAATGTTTAAGTTTGAAATATTAGCGTCACAATAGATTAGCTAATCGATATATTCCTGTTGCAATGACAGTAAAACAGTTTTACGAATTATATCATATCATATTATGCAGCAATTGTGGAATGTTTTTTTCCCGCCCCGCTTCACCCCCTCTCTCTCCCTCCCTCCCTCCTTCTCTCTCTCTCTCTCTCTCTCTCTCTCTCTCTCTCTCTCTCTCTCTCCCTCCACCCCCCTCTCTCTCCCTCTTTCTCTTTCTCTGTCTCTCTTCCTCTGCCTGCACTCTGACTGTCTGTCTGTCTGTCTGTCTGTCTGTCTCCCTCTGTCTCCGTCTCTCTCTGTTCGTTATTTATCTCTCTCATCCGTATACTCACACACAAACACACTTTCAAATTTATGTATATATATCTTTCTCTCTCTTGTCTGCCTGCCTCCGATTCTCTCCCTCTCTCCCAGTGGTCAACGCTAGCAGTGTTCATGCAAACTTCTACGTGTACAACACTGATGCCAACTCATGGCAGGTTGACGTTAACATAACTTGGAATTCCCCTGACAACCGCAAAGGTAATGAGAATGGTATTAGTAGTAACCCACCTGTCTACTTCGCCTTTACCACCCCTCCACTACGCCTCCACTACCCTCCACCACCCCTCTACCAGCCCTCCACCACCCCTCTACCAGCCCTCCACCACCACCATCCCTCCAGCACCCCTCCACTTCGCCTTTACCACCCCTCCACCACCCCTCCACCACCCCTCTGCCAGCCCTCCACCACCGCTCCACCATCCCTCCAGCACCCCTCCACTTCGCCTTCATCACCCCTCCACCACCCTGCACCATCCCTGCATCACTCCGGCACCATCCCTGCATCACTCCGGCACCACCCCTGCACCACTCCTGCACCACCCCTGCACCATCACTGTACCATGCCTCCACTCCCCCTCCACCACCTCTCTACCCACCCACCAACTCTTCATCATCCCTCCACCATCCATGCACCACACCTCCACCACAACTCCACCACCCAGGACGAATAAAAGGAGAAACCAGAAGAGAAAAAAAACATTAGAATTTTTACTGGTTTGTGGTTTCTACTGTAATTTTTTTACTGGTTTGAATATGGAAAGTAAAATGGTTTCCAGTAGAAACCATTAGAAAAATGCCAGTATAGTGCCAATAGACTCGACCGGTTTCAACTGGTTTGATTTTGCAGTTCCTCTTCAGACCAGTAGACCGAACCAGTAGAAACCAGTAGACGGTCTTTACCGGTTTTTACTGGTTTCTATGGGAATTTCGACCTGGGCACCCATGCACAAGCACCGTATCACGCCTCCACCACGCCTCCACCCGGGGCCTCCACTCCCCTCCACCACTCATCATACCTCCCCCACCAACTCTCTTCCACCACCCCCACCCACTCACCACCATTCCATCACCCTTGCCCCATCCCTGTACCACGCCTCTACCATCCCTGCACCATATCTGCACCACTCCCTACCACCCCACCACACCTCCACCACCCCTCCGTCCACCACTCTTCATGCTCTTCCAGGCCTTCTTTCATTCCCCGTTGCTACCCCTCTACCTCCTGTAGATCGCCACTACGCCGTTCGACTCACCCGCTTCTTTGGAGGTATCGCGCCTTGCGTGGAGACATATACCAACTACTTCCCTAATCTAACGTGCTATCCAAAGTCTACACACAGCATTGTGGTGAGTTGTCAATGTCGGAGATGAAGGTGGCGGTTTTCGTAGTGGCGAATGCGGTGGTACTAGCACTTGGTTTTCCGTGTTAACCCTTCGTTTGCGCAAATAAACTGTTTCTAATTCATATAGGATGTTGTGTGTAGTACTTCTGCAGAAATGCATCACTGGCACATAAAGATTTTAAAGGGATAGTCCACCCTGAAGTTATTTTGGTTTCAATAAAAGGAGACACAGGAAAGGATCATATAAGTGAAGGTTTGACGAAAGTCGGTCAAAGAAAAATAAAGTTATTTGATTATAAAGTTTTGATTTTGTGACGTCACGTGCGATGTGCTCTCCCATAATATTGTGCACTACTTTTTCCATATTTTTTTTTTATTCTCTGATGAAGGAATACATTTTGTTCATAGCGATTTGTTTGTAAAAACATGTCTAATAATATATAAAACACACAGGTGAAATCGTAAATATCCTTTTGAGAAAATGGACATTTTCCAAAACAATTGTACACAACATTATTGCATTATAGCAATATTTATCTAAACCAATTCGACTGTGATTCATCTCTGTAAACATTTTTGGGAAATTTTTAAGTCCATTATTTGCACTTCATTTAAACAGTTTGGGGAATCCTTCTTCCAAGAAGATGTCGAATTTGGATATCGACTGTATTTCGAAGTAAGTATTCAATCAATAGTGTAGTGCACCGCCTGTAAGGTATTATATAAAAAACAAAACAGGGCTTTCCATACTTTTGACCATTTTGTAAATGTTTTATATAAATCATATATTTTATTTTCATAATCTTGCTTGAATCGCAAATTGTTAAGGCACGGTCACACCGCCAGACCTTTGCTGGAGCGTTCCTGGGGCGGTGAAAAAAAATCATCACCGCTCGTTACCGTTCACTACCGTTTAACAGAAGTTGGCCTCCGCTGAGGCAACGCCGTAAAACGCTTGGCCACCGCTGATGGTCCCTCTACCGCTCCGAAAGTTTTGAGCTGCACAAAATATTGCGAGCGGTGAGGAGCGGGCAATATTCTGCTCCGGCAAAGTTCACCACCGCTCCAACAACGCCCAGTCAAAGTTTGGCACCGCTAGACGAAAGTTCGCGAACGTAATTGGGTCCGCTAGGCCAAAGCAGAAATCTTAAACGCTGGTCCACCGCTGCTTCTCCAGCTTTGCCAGGGTGGTGATTAAACGTTGCACAAACTTTGGTGGAGCGGTTGTAAGCGCTTGTCGAGCGGATGCGGGATTGCTGAAACGGTGTCGGGCGTTGAAGCAGCGATCCATTGCGGTGATAAACTTTGCTTCGGCGTTAGTATGGAGGTATCGGAGTGTCACCGCTCGCGTCACCGCTAAACCAACGCTCGCTATCGCTCGCTTCCGATAAACCAACGCTAAACCAACGCCGGCTTCAACGGTGCACTGCTAAGGCCACGCCCGTGTTTTCGACAAAGTTCGGGCGGTGTGACCGGGCTTTTAAAGAATACGAATTATTTCGGAATAATGGACTCGCTGAGGGCGCCATTACGTATTTTTCTCCAGAGCCCTCTAAACACAACAAATAAAGAAAGTCCCCCGCTAAGCAAAATTTCATAACTTTTGATAGAAAAAGTTTTGAGCAAAATAATTTGGCAGGATTGTTCCTTAACTTATTGACTTATTGACCTTTGTTACCTATTGAAACCGAGTTGGCCAAACTCTGTTTATAAACACAACAAAAAAAGTCCCCCCTTAGCAAAAATAGTATAACTTTTGATCGAAAAGATCTTGAGCAACATGATTTGGCAGGAATGTTCTTTAACTTATTGACTAACTTCCGTGTGAAAATCACATTAATCCAATGAGTCATGCTTGAGTGAGCACACATTAAAGGCAAAAATGTAACTTTTCAAAAGTCACAAGGGTAATTGTTCATGTCGTTTTAACAATACATTTCTTGTGCGATTTTTAAAGTTTTTTAGTCAACCATGCCACGAAAATGACTTCTTATGCTCACAAAGCATGTCATGTTATATTTTTGTCAAAATATCCAGAGTTTTATTTTTTCTCCCAAATAAAGCGTTTTTAAGAGTTTCAAACTCAAGAGGGATGAGTATTTTTTAAACGGTGCTCACTCAACCACAACAATGGATTAAGTGTCGGGATAGGTTTTAGTGCATCTAGAGATGGATGATAAACAACGAAAGGACATAAATTATGCACCAGAAATGGAATTCATTAAAAAATCATATGACAGAATCTCAAAATTACCCTTGTGACTTTTGAAAAGTGACAATTTTACCTTTAATGTGTGCCCACTCATGCATGACTGGGTGGATTAATGCGATTTTCACACGGAAGTTAATCAATAAGTCAAAGAACATTCCTGTCAAATTATATTGCTCAAGACCCTTCTGATCTTAGGGGGGACTTACTTGTTTTTGTTGTGTTTATAAACAGAGTTTGGCTAACTCGTTTTCAATAGGTAACAAAGGTAACTGGCTTATTTAATAGCAATGGTCGGACTGATGCACTTTGTCTTATTCTATGCTCGATGTAAAATTATACTCTCACCTCGAAACAGGTGGGTGTGTACGACAAGGCAAGGAACGTCATATCTACGCATTCAACCTGCATCAGCGATATCTATGGACCTGGTAAGAGTGATCGATATCGTCAACTGTGTATCCATACTAAGTCAACGCCAAGTTAGGGGGGGGGGGGATATGAGTCAAGTTGGAAATCTTTAGGGAATTTACCCACAAAAATATAAGATATCCTTATGGACAATTTTAATCATCTTCCTTGGAAGAAGGTTATTTATGCTAAAGATAAAGTAGCCGTTTTGCGGGTCAAAATAGAATGGCGTAAATACCACGGAAAATAGGAAAAAATACTCTTTGAGAACTTCCCTCACATTTCATTACTTTTGTTAATGGGCTACATTACTTTTAAACTTCAATATACTAGTAATACAACGACCCCGCGAGTGTACAGGAAACCATTGTCACATGAAATGCAAAAGCAGTTTATGATTGATAAAAAAGAGTTGTATCAATAATCTTATAAACTGTGAATTTCTATTTTGCACCCCCTCTCCACCTAATTCTTTTGTAGATTGCTACGAAGAAACTAGCGACTTAGAATTCTGCCAGAATCAACGTAAGTTATATTGTGTGTGCAGGGACGTGAGAGGATCTCCTCTCACGTCCCTGGTGTGTGTATATGTGTGTGTGCGTGTGTGTGTGTGTGTGTGTGTGTGTGTGTGTGTGTGTGTGTGTGTGTGTGTGTGTGTGTGTGTGTGTGTGTGTGTGTGTGTGTGTGTGTGTGTGTGTGTGTGTGTGTGTGTGTGTGTGTGTGTTTATGCGTTGTGTGTACGCGTGTACATGCACTGGTTTATGTTTGAGAACGTGTTCTTTTTAGAAGGATGTGTTTGTATGTGTGTGTGTGTATGTGTGTGTGTTTGTGTGTGTGTGTGTGTGTGTGCAGAGAGTTATGTACATGGTAGTAATAACTTTTGACATCGCCACTATCGCTTGGATTACCACATCTACGACGTTGCAGACAACACTGCGGTGTCCCAAGGAGGGATTATTAGATTACGATACGATTACGATACGATTACGATAAGATAAGATAAGTTGATTCCAATAAAAACAAAAAAATAAAGAAACATATTATTGAAGGTTTGACGAAAATCCGTCAGAGAATTAGAAAGTTATGATCTTTTGACATTTTAATTTTGTGACGTCACGTGCGAGGTGCTCTCCCATAATAATTTCACAAATTGCTTTTGTTTCTGTTTTTGACAATGGAATGATTTTTTTTCATGCAGGTATGTGTGTAAAAGCATACATCTAAAGATGTATCAAATGCACAATAAAGGGTGCTAATTTTTTGAAGAAAATGCAAATTTTCGAGAAAAAAAAATTATACACGACATTATGGGAAAGCACCTTGCAAGTGACGTCACAAAATCAGGGTTTTAAAAGATTACAACTTTCTTATCCTTAGACGGATTTTCGTCAAACCTTCACTAATATGTTTCTTTAATGTGTCTGTTTTTATTGAAATCAACTTACCTTTACACTGCGGGCTTAACATCCCGCTCCGCCTCCGCCACTATGTTCACGAGCCCAGTGCGTGTATCAGTGCATTGATGACCCCAACACAAGATTCTGACGTTGCATGCACCACAGTGGTGTCGGAAAATATTACATAATCACTGTCGTCATGATTTCTGCAGCCATCTACGCGAGCGGGAAGGTGGTGAACCTGTCGGTGGAGGCTTACGCCGAGGAACCCCGCATCGACGATGGCGGAAGCTTGGTGGCGGTCATGCTCGGCTGGAGTCGGCCCATCCAGCTGAACGGCGACATCAGGTGGTATTCCACCGCGACCTACCCCCTCACCACGAACGTACGAGAGGGCTTATTTAATTTCCAGCAGGTAAGAAAAGTCAATACTATTCAATTCTTCGTATTTTGTCTCCATGTTTTGAATTAATGTGAACAAAATAATGATTATTTCCTTTTTTTTCCAATTATCGTTGTTATTATTTCTTACAGGATTCTAATTCTACCATCCAAGGAACGCTCACTAGCCTGCAACCAGAAGCAGACTACAGGATAGAGGTTAGTTTATCAAATTTAGTAGCTTTAACCCTCTCAGTACTCACAAACAAACACACACACACACACACACACACACACACACACACACACACACACACACAGACCCACACGCGCGCGCGCACTGTCATTACTTTGTAATGATACTTCACAGCAGGTTAATGAGAGAGGGGGAGAAGGAGGAGAGATACGGAAGGGAGAGAGAGAGAGAGAGAGAGAGAGAGAGAGAGAGATAGAGATAGAGACAGACAGACAGACAGACAGATAGAAACAGTGATTCGGCTTGGCTTTATTTTCTTCCTCTTAAACAACAAATGTTTTTCCCGGTTTCAAAATTTCCCATACATTCATATCAAAATATATCATTTTACAAACAAAGAATAGAGAGAAAGAGAAAGATGAGATAGAGAGCGAAAGAGAGAGCGAAAGAGAGAGAGAGAGAGAGAGAGAGAGAGAGGGGGGGGGGGGGGGTGAGAGGGAGAGAGAGATGGGAGAGAATAACCAAAGGAAGAAGAGAGAAACAGAGGGGGGGGGGGGGGTGTGGAGAGAGAAGGAGAGGGTGTAAGAGGGTCATTCTGAATTTTGCTTCCGCCATTTTTCTCTCTTCTCCAGATGAGACCATTTGTGCAGCTGCCAGACGGGGATAATGACTTCGGTTTGACAACTGAACTGTTCCTCACCACTCCTTCCCTTTCCGCACTTAGAACAACCTCAGCAGGTATATAAAAGAATCAATACTGCATGTATTATGATGCCTGTAATAGTAGTTAGTAGGAGTAGGAGTAGTAGTAGTAGTAGTAGTAGTAATAGCGGTAGCAGTAGTAGTAGTGGTAGTAGTAGTAGGAGTAGTAGTAGTAGTAGTAGTAGTAGTAGTAGTAGTAGTAGTAGCAGTAGTAGTGGTAGTAGTAGTAGTAGTAGTAGTAGTAGTAGTAGTAGTAGTAGTAGTAGCATTAGTAGTAGTAGTAGTAGTAGTAGTAGTAGTAGTAGTAGTAGTAGTAGTAGTAGTAGTAGAGGTAGAAGTAGCAGTAGCAGTAGTAGTGGTAGTAGTAGTAGTAGTAGTAGTAGTAGTAGTAGTAGTAGTAGTAGTAGTAGTAGTAATAGTAGTAGTAATAACAGCAGAATTAATTGTTGTAATACTGAAGGAGTAGTATAAGTTGAAGTAGAATTGTCTTTGAGAAGTTAATGGTGTTAAGGTGTTTATTTTATTATCTTTATTTGTTTTAATGAGCATACACATTTCCTAAATGTACTTTTACACTGAAGTAAAAATGTACAGTACTTCCTCGAAAGAAAACACTATGCAACATTTCTTAATCTTAATAGGTATATTTATCTTAATCCTCATTTTTGAATCTGTCTTTTAGTCAAGTCGAGTTAAAGTGTGTGGCTATCTATATATCTTTTCATTCATAATTATTGGTAATTACTGTTAGAAATGGAGTGTTTGTCTTTCTCGTCCTATGTTCATCATTTTCCTTGAAGCAACATCTACGTTGTCCATGGTGATATCGGACACTGTGCCCGGTACTACGACCACTGACAATGTCGATTCGACACCTGGCCCTCCTGGTGAGATTTTTCAAATCACTATCAGCGGAACTGTAAAAGTTTAATTAAAACCATTCATGCATGGTATCGCAGTCGTAGTGATATTATTTGTATAGTTTTTTTTTATTTATTTCATGATTAATTTGTTAAGAAAAGAAGAGAATACAAATCTTTTGGACTAATTTGGACCTCAAAATGTGTGTGTATGAGATAATTAATTCAGAACACAGTCATGACCATTGTGTATTACACCTGTTAATCCACTAGCAACTGCCATCACACTGTCATTAACATGCATGATGCTTCTGGCAGAAAAGAAGTTGCGGGTTATCATGTATAATGCACAATGGGCATTGCTTTGTTCTTAATAAATTATCTGAAGAGATCAATGAAATGTCAGAAAACCTGTCTCTCAAAAAATTGGCATTCCTTGACTTTGTGATATGTCAATTTCAGCTCGATATGAGTTGAAACTGATTTGTAAACATTTTTCAAAAGTGTCAAAAGGTTTTTTTAACACCTAATACGTGTATCATTATCTCTCTTTGTCCAGGCCGCCTTTCAACGACGACCATCATCATTGTCGTATGCGGTGCAGCTCTTGTAGCGATGCTTCTGACCATCTTGATCGGTTGCGTAGTCCACTACGTCCGGACTTCAGACAGTGGCTACAAACCACAGGTTCCTAGCAGAAAGCCCGACCCCCCGATGGACAGCTTGACTACCGAAAATGAAACCGAGAAATCTGGTAAAGGGCTTGGCAAAAAGTACAAATGACTTTTCCATAACTGCTCCAATAGAAGGGGATTTCGTTAGTTGTTCTTGTTTTACTTGTTTGTGCTTTTTGATGTGGCTCTTAATATTCAGTCTTCTAACAATTCATTAATTATCATTTTCTATTTGCCATTTATTACTTAAAATTAATTTTGCAACATCAGCAGCAACTAATGTATTTCAAAATACATGTATATTTTCTCATTCACCAGGATTTTTTTGGCAGAATCAAAAGTATACAATGAACATATATAAATATATATATATTTACAAGCATTCATGTCACAGGTTTGAGTGCGACGGTAGGACTTGTGTACGCAAGATACCTATGGATTGTCCGAACCCACGAGTGGCAGCCGATTCATTTCTGTGAAAATATGTATGCTTGATTTGCCGTCCCAGATTTTCTTCTGAATGTGGACCCAGTGTTCAGAGAGAAAGAGGTTCCGCATACCAGACTAGAGGTCAACGAGAAGTTGGGCAGTGGTCAGTTTGGGGTAGTGTACAAAGGCCTGCTGCGATGTCCTGTCCAGTCAGCAACTGAATACAAGGTGGTAGCCGTCAAGACAGTCAAGTGTAAGCAACATAGACAATGAGAGTGATGCGGTGTAATGCATAATTTCTGTGAGAGAAAGATAGAGAAAATGGGAGAGAGACAGAGAGAGAGAAAGAAAGAAAGAAAGACTAACGGAAAGATAGATATAGGGGGACAAAGAGATAGTGGGGGGGGGGGGGGGGAGCAGTGGACACAGAGAAGGTAAGGAACTTTTATAATCAAAGAGTTTTGACTATTGATACCAATGGTGATGGTGTTGTTAAATGTAGTCAGTATTGATAGCGATACTAAGCAGTAGCGATAATATACCGTTACTGGTAGTGGCGATGGCAGTGGTATGACTGGTCGTCATGGTGATGGTGGTGGCGGTGGTAGCAGCTATGATAATCGTGACATTGCTGACTGTGTTCATGGTGTTGGTGATAGTGGTGATGATGAAGGTGATGGTGGTACAATTATAGTGATAGTGATAGTTCTGAATGCGGCGGTAGTAACTTTGATCAAGACAGTTGCGATGACACTGCTGGTGATGTTGATTCTGACAATCCTGATGATAACTGCTCGGCTCGATATGTTGATGATATTGTCGATGATGATTATTATATTAGTGACGATACTGTTGATGATTATGTCGATGACGGTGATAGTGATGTTGATGATTATGGCGATAATGATAATTATGTAGGTGGTGATTATGATAATGAAGATGATAATAATGACAATGATGATGATGATAATGATGATGATGATGATGATGATGATGATGATGATAACAATGATAATGATGATGATGATAACTGCTATGCTGAATATTTTGATGCCAATGCCGATCATTATGATTATATCGGTGATGATGTTTATGATAATGTCGATGATGATGATGTTGATGGTGATAATGATAATATTAATGATTTTGATGATGACGATTACGATGATGATGATGATGATGATGATGATGATAAAGTGATGAAAATGATGATGACGATGATAATAATGACGACAGTGATGTTGATGATGATAATAATAATGATGAAGACATTGATGATGATAATGATGATAAATAGAGATTCGGATGGCAGTAGTGGTGGTTGTGGTGGGGATAAGAATTATGGTTGTGACCACAAGTCACGATGACGACGTCGAAGCCGATGACGACAAAGACAATACACGTACGTCTCTCTTGCGGTCTGGTTGCAGGTGAAGCTACGCTCAAAACCAAACAGGACTTTCTCGGCGAGATCCGTCTCATGCTCGAGATCGGTCGACATCGTAACATTCTGGGCGTGATCGCGTGCTGTACGGCGAGCGAGCCCTTCTACATGATAACGGAGTACCTGCAATATGGGGACCTCCTCCACTTCCTCAGAAAGTGCAATCAGGTATGGTTTGGTCCGCGTCAATTTCCACGTTTACAATCAATATCAAAATAGACAACACATACAATAAACATATATGAGAAAATAGGAAGTAATATATTTTCATCATACGGCTAGTAGGCAAAGGGGGGGGGGGGGGCCTCGCATGGGGCCCTCATTTAATTATCTAAAAACATTAATTTTGACCCCCTTCCCCACGCCACTCCGGTTTCAGCCCCGACCCCATACACACACACAGGCACACAATATATGAAATTCGCGCTAATGATATGACGTCACTTAGGGCTATCGCAGACAGAACGACTTTGCTACGATACTGCAAATTAATGTGACGTCACCTTCTTCCACAAATCCTTCGATTTAGCCCGTAGCAGAGTCGCACGACTGGCAGTCTGGTATGATAAGATCGTGTCATCTGCGATGGCCTCTAAAAATGCTTGGATAGCGTAAAATCTAGTCATTCGTTTGATTTTTCTTATTTCTGGTTTCTTTAGGAGATTTACGTCAAGGAGGACTGCCGCTATGACGTCACAGACGTTCAGCGCTACCACATAGCACTACAGATTGCACGTGGGATGGTGAGCATCAGGTGGCTTGTATAATGGGGCAACATGTTGTTCACCTATGAAATGGAAATTACACTTCTACTACTACTACTACTACTACTACTACTACTACTACTACTACTACTACTACTACTACTACCAGTACTACTACTACTACTACTACTACTACTACTACTACTACTACTACTACTACTACTACTACCACCTCTATTACCACCACCACCACTACTACTACTACTACTACGACTACTACTACTACTAATACTTCTACTACTACTACTACTACTACTACTACTACTACTACTACGACTACTACTTCTACTACTACTACTACTACTACTACTACTACTACTACTACGACTACTACCATTACTACTACTACTACCACTACTTCTACTACTACTACTACTACTACTACTACTACTACTACTACTACTAATACTAATACTACTACTACTGCTACTATTACTACTACTACTACTACTACTACTACTACCACCTACCACTACTACTACCACCACTACTACTACTACTAGTACTACTACTACTACTACTACTACTACTACTACTACTACTACTACTACTACTACTACCACTACTACTACTACTACTACTACTACTACTACTACTACTACTACTACTAGTACTACTACTACTTCTACTACTACTACTACCTCTACTACTACTACTACTACTACTACTACTACTACTACTACTACTGCTACTACTACTACTACTACTACTACTACTACTACTACTACTACCACTACTTCTACTTCTACTACTACTACTACTACTACTACTACTACTACTACTACTACTACTACTACCACTACTTCTACTTCTACTACTACTGCTACTACTACCACTACTGCTACTACTACTACTACTACTACTACTACTACTACTACTACTACTACTACTACTACCACTACTTCTACTTCTACTACTACTGCTACTACTACTACTACTACTACTGCTACTACTACTACTACTACTACTACTACTACTACTACTACTACTACTACTACTGCTACTACTACTACTACTGTAGAAGTATTAGTACCAGGGGCGGATCCAGCTTTTTCCCCGTTTTTATTTTTTTTAGATCCCAAGGGGGGGGGGGGGGGGGAGGTGGCGTTTCAACCTCCTAAATCCCCTTATTACTTGTTTTTTTTCTTAGGGGGGTGAACCTCCCATTCTGCCCACTTTTTTAAATTGGAGGTGTAAGGGGGGGGGGGGGGGGCTTAACCCCCAACTCCTAACCTAGATCTGCAAGTGACGACTGATGGTACTTCTACTGCTACTCAAGATACTGATATTTATAAGAACATTTATCCTGATCATAATCACAATAGTTATGATAATAGCAATGAAAATAAAAGTAGTAATAATGATGATGACAATCAGAAATTATGAATCATCTTGTTTATTTTTTTTATTTCACGCTTTATTTTACCAAGTTGCGCTTTTCAGTCTCGAAGACTGCTTTTCCAAAAGGATATGGTGATAGTGATGGTGAAAGTGATCGTGATACTAAAGTAGTAAACATTCATGATGAAAATGAAAATAGGAATTATCAAAAAAGGAATATGAATAGATGTAGTAATTAACATAAATGAGTAAAGACAACAATAAGCAAATATTCTTAAACCTCACGGAAGCAAGGAGTGAGTAAGAAGTCGATGGGCTTTTCCTGGGTGAGTGCTATTAAAGAGCTTGTTAGTCAACCACTCTCTCCCCCTCCACCACCTGTCTATCGTTCCCCAGTGCTATGTCTCATCTCAGCGGTATTACCACGGGGACCTGGCGGCGCGCAACATCCTCCTGGGACAGGGGCTGGTTGCCAAGATCTCCGACTTCGGCCTTGCCAGTGACATCTACCAGCGGGGCTACAAGCGCATGGCGCCCGACCGCGTCCGCCCGATCAAGTGGGCGAGCCTGGAGACAAACCTCCACGGCACCTGTACCATACGCAGTGACATGTGAGCCATATTGGTCCTAAATATTATGAATATAGTGACAAAAAAATATTTCAGAAAAATATCACATGTTGATATTTTGTCGGCACAGACGACTTTCTCGGCAAAAAAATAATGTTTTCCGATTTTGTCGGCACAATTAAGGGATCCATATTTTTTCGGCACAAGGAACATTTTTTTTCACCAAAAATAAAATTTTCCATAAAGTGCATCTTCTACCAATGAAATGGGCCTTGCGCCGACAAAATCTTTCTTGTGTCGACAAAAAAGTCTCTTGTTTGTACAAAATATGAAAAATAAAAACATAATTTTGCATCTGTTTGATAATTTTGGGGTTATAATACATCAAAATAGGCTAATTGTTTAAAGATTCTTCTTTGCATTGCTCGAAATGAAAAGCTTTCCTATCAAAGAATTGGAAAATCTTCTTCCAGATGTTTTTCTATCTTGTTGAGTGCCATTCTTGAGGAGGCGAATGTGCCAGTTCTTGGTTTAATAAAATACTCTGCAAACACACAACGGCCCGTATTCAGAACACAGGTTTAACAGAGGTTTAACGGTGTGCTAAACCTGCACTAACTTTAAGGGAAGCCAATTTAATCAACATGGAACATTATTTATGAGCAGATTTCAGTTAGTGCGCTGCACTGGCCACAGGGTATTTAAACCCCCACTTACTACAATTTACAATCACACCTGACGAAGTGTTGCAGCGGCGCACGAAACGTCGTGATCTTTTCGATTCCGTTTACCTTACATTGCGAGACAAACGATTATCGGTAGCCATTTATCCGCAACGAGTAACATATTTAGCATGGAACATTATTATTCATTTGATTTAATTGATTCTGTCCTCGAAATCACTGTATTGGGCCTAAAATTTATTACGTTTTCCCACAATATTACAGCGAATAACAACTGAAATCACCCAAATGCTGTGATGAAAATCATTGATTTTGTGACAGGATCAGATGATTTTCTATTTAGTACGCGGTCTAGGTTACACCACCCTTGTGGATATGGGCCAATGTCTTTTGAACTGGTGAATCTGTGACGACTTGAACGGGGCAATGTTTCCATCTGAACATAGATGTGAACATCAAAGTTAACTTGCTTAACCCTTCCTGTGCAAGATAAAATGAGATTTGTTTTGTTCATTCTTGCTGAAGAAACACGCACATGGCACAAAATTGTTAATGAAACGTTTTAAACGATGCAGATGGTCATTTGGCGTGGTACTCTACGAGATCTTCACCAATGGTCAGTCACCGTACAAGGGCATGGGTGAGCGAGAGGTCATCAAGAGGGTAAAGGCGGGCTACCGGATGGACAAGCCGGACAACTGCCCGGACGATGTGTGAGTATAATGACCATGAAATGCGAAGGCTAATCGAGAAGGTGCAAGCACCTGTAAGGGCCGGTAAACCCATACAAAATACAAACAGGAGAGAGAAAAAAACGCTTTCCATAGTTGTACCCTATTGGACTTTTCAGAGGGTTCATCTAAAAGAGGCGTTTTTCTTGATTTGCCGCGACGGGAAAATGCTAGCTATAAAATACCGACGGCGAGAGGCAGCAGCAAAGCAGCAGCAATTCCGTGTGAACGTATAGCATTAGGGCCACCGCATACGCCCCGACGCGATCAGTCATACGACTGTGCGACTGGTTGAATCGCAGGATCGATCGGGACATGGGATTTGTGCAAGGGGGAGGGGGGGGGGGGGGGGGATGACATCACATTGAATCCCAGTCTATAGGCCCTTCCGCGTCGTCTTCGGTAGCCTTTAGGGTTCGCGCGATGGGCAGTTTTGGGGAGGCGATGGATAGATGAAGGGGGGGGGGGGGAGTCGTCATAAGGCAGAAACTCTGTCCGAGACGAAGGGTGAAAAACGGATGAAAGGAGAAAAGGAGGAATTAGAATAAACTATGATACAGACGATGAAGAAAAAAAGGAAGGTGAAAATATGGACGGGAAAATAATGATAAGATGGAGGAGGGGATTAAATATATATCAAAAAGGAGAACATAAAGAAGAAAGAAGGAGCGGAAGCAGAAAGAAAAAGGTAGAAGAAGAAGAGGAAGAAGAAGAAGAAGAAGAAGAAGAAGAAGAAGAAGAAGAAGAAGAAGAAGAAGAAGAAGAAGAAGAGGAAGAAGAAGAAGAAGAAGAAGGAGAAGAAGAAGAAGAAGAAGAAGAAGAAGAAGAAGAAGAAAAAGAAGAAGAAGAAGAAGAAGAAGAAGAAGAAGACGAAGAAGAAGAAGAAGAAGAAGAAGAAGAAGAAGAAGAAGAAGAAGAAGAAAATATCGATATTCGATAAAAAAAATTATTACACCCCACTTAAAACGCAATGTTACCGCTATGACTTTGTTTCACTCAAACTGGCCACAAGTGATCCGTTAAGTCGTGCTCTGCCAGATGGGGAGCTCTTGCCGGGATATACGTATATAACTAGTGCAAAAATGCCTCAGTGGCGCTTTAAGCTTTAAGCTGGTCTTAAATTGATGTATTGTCTATTTTAGAAGCTTGCTGAAAGTTATTTGCCCTCAAATGATCTACATTTGGAGCAATGAGTGATTAAATCACAAATCCTCAAAATGTTCGGCCCGAACATTTTGAGGATTTAATCATTAATCATTAATTACTCCATATGTGGACCATTTGAGAGCAAATAACTTTCAGCAAGCTTCTAAAATAGACAATACATGAATTTAAGACTATTGGCAAGAAAATTGCTAACAATTACATTTTGAAGGCTTTTTTGCCTTCCCAATACAGTACATGCCCTTTAAAGGGATAGTTCACCCTGAAAGTTGGAATTAATAAAAGCAGAATCATGAAAGAAACATATTAGTAAAGGTTTTTATGAAAATCTGTCAAAGGATAAGACAGTTACGATTGTTTAAAATTGTGCTTTTGTGACGTCACGTGCTCTCCCATTAATATGTTGTGTACAATTATTTTTTGAAAATGTTGGTTTTCTCATAAGGGTATGCGTCATTTGACATGTGCATTTGATATAAGTACATCATTAAAAACTCGTTTTTACACACAATCCTGTACAAAAAACATTTCTCCATCAAAATCAGAAAAAAAGGCAATTTATGGAATCATACAGCACACAACATACGGGAGAGCACCTTGCACGTGACGTCCAAAAACTGACATTCCAAAAGATCATAGCTGACTTATCCTTTGACGGATTTTCGTCAAACCTTCACTCACGTGTTTCTTTTATGTTTCTGCTTTTATTGAAACCAACTGATCTTCAGAGTGAACTATCGCTTTAAAGAGTTAACCAACTTTCACAACTATCTCCCATTCCACTACAGCTACACCCTCATGTTACGCTGCTGGAAGCAGGTGCCGAGCGAACGTCCGTCATTTGAACATCTGTCCAAGTTTTTTGACGAGAAACTCTCAACTCTGGCACCTCCGGGTTACATCGACGTCACCAATGACGACAACGACGTCAACCAGGTTGGAGAAATGTTGCTATCGCGGAAGACAATTATTTTTTTTATTTTTTTATCTACTCCGATTTCTTCCGCCTTGATTGAATTGTGAATGATTTACCTAAATCATTCACGAATACACCAATGGTGTTTGTATTATTGAATAGTTCATCTCTAGACATGCTGGTACAATACGGAATTGTTAGCACAAATGATCATTAATATTCTATTTCTCCCGTGAATTTACTCTGTATGTACATTAGGAACCTCGTCCTCCATAAAAAAATAAATGATTGTTTCATTTCCCTCAGAACGAATCGCCCAAAACAAGTATTGATCCCGCTCACGCCTCTCCCACGACCCATGGCCATGAGCCCGAGACCCCTGCTGCCCTCTCCGGTGAATCAGCGCACATGACTGACTGTTCATTTGTGCCTGATGAAAGCGGCACCGAGTTCACAGGGACGGGGACGGGGACGTCGGAGACCGGGACGGGGACGGGGACGACATCGGAACAAGTCAATGACCATAGCGGGAACAGCAATTGCACACAATTCAGCAGTTGCGGCGAGGACAAGTGTGTCTATGAACGAGACCCCGATGACGACGCCGACATGTCATCATGACTTGAACTGAGCATTTGCCAACGTTATTTGTCAAGTACAGATTGGGATTCATTGAAATTGAGAAGCTTGGTAGTGTTTAACTAATATTTTTCTCATGATTTTAGTGATTAGTCATAAAACGGATATTAACACTGCCATGATTGTAGGATGGACTATATTCAAATCCATAATGAAATGAGCAAACTCGAGTTGGCTACTGACTGATACCTGCCAAAACATCTTGCAGGATATAGCGCATGTACAGTTTCAAAGTTTCCATGAGAAGGAATGTTGTTACAATCAATTCACAACAGAAATGATCAAACAAATGATACCAATATTTAATTTATGTATTTATGTGTTCATAACATAAAGTCAAGCTTGTACAATTGTTTTATCATATTAGCTCACAATGCTGGAGGATACTGTAGTCAGATGAATCCACGGCTCCCGTTGATGTTCCAGTTGAAAGTATTCCAGTATTCCCAAATTATAATCGCAATGTTGATCACAATGTTGAACGCTGAAGAGCAGGTATTCCAGATAGTCAAGTCCAAACAGATGATCCTAGATGGTCAAATACTAATCCACAGAGTGTAAGACTTTCACAGGCAGGATCTCATAAACACTATTAAACAGACAGGTAGTTATCCACGCAGAGAAAAATCCTCGTATAAATCCACAGGTGTGTATCGAGCTAAGGTCACAACCAACTCTTAACGGCAGGTTACTATTATCACAGGTGACTGGAGCAAGATGACGTAAAAATTAAAGTCATGTCTAAAACAACTCATATATATATACTATAATCTGTACATTCTAGAAGGTTCTATCATCTGTGCATCTAGAACGTTCTATCTATGCTTACAAACATGACAAACAATAAACACATGACCTGACCCAGATTTCACTTATGAGTCATCACTGGCCCAAAAGGTCACTGAACTCCACAGGCACACTCTAGCCAGTGCCTCCTTTATTATGCTAATTAGCCCCTGCTAGGTGTAACATTATTTTATGTAAATAACACTCCCAATTCCAAAATCTTCCAGGCAGTACACATCGCGCAATGTTGATTTCACCAAGGAGGAATTGCGCAATGATGATTTCACCAATGAGGAATTTCACAGCCACATAGACTGCATCTCAGTTAATTGTATAAATTTGTATAACTTACACAAATGTGTGCATATTGTATAAATGTATTAGATTATGAATGGCATTCTAGCTGTCACACATGTTATTTACAACTTGATGTGTACGGTTTAGCCGTTATGTACTACTTTGCTCACGTAACTACTGATATTTCAATACATAGCTGCATATGCCTATAATAATTATTATTATATATTTTGTATGTATTTTATGAATACGTGTAGGTACATGTCAATCTACGATTGTATTTGTAATATTCGTCAATATTGTGCAATTCCGGTGGAAGGCAACATATTCACGTGATTAGTGGACACGCAACAATCATTCATGCAAACCCAGCGTTGTTACGTTGTAGCTATTTTGTATTTCATGTTATTAAATTAGATATCTTATCACATATAACTATAATATTTGTAAATATCTATATTGATATAATTTATAATGCAATATTGTGGTAAATTATTACATTTATGTACAATTAGTTTCACTGCTATTCAAGCGAAGTGGTCCACTTCAACCAGAGGCTGTTCTACAGGGGGCCGTGCAAGATAAAAACATAAAACATGTTTTATGAAGACATTTGAACGTATACAATACCGAAATACATATTGAACACAATACAAAAAAACATTGCAATAACAACAACTAAAAAAAACAGTAATATTCATACGTAGTAATTTAAAAATGAGAAAAAAAGTGTATTAACAATACAGGCCTAGTCTTTAGTTTGCTGATACTGTGCCATTATTACATCATTAAAATCGAAGGTAAAGTACTGATGTTTATTATTTTCGTTATTTCAATGTGTGACATAAATTTAAGTGAATCAAATAACACTCACATCAATTCAAATCAAATATATTTTGAAGGTAAACACAAAGACCATCGTCAAAGCCATGTGAACTCAGAATTTGGTTCCACTATTTATAGCTAATTTGTTCCTTTGTGCGGCAGATAAACTACTGCTCTATGGGGATTGTGTGTATTACTTGTGCATTTACGAGAAAAAATGGATGGCAGATACTTTGGCGATTTGGACATGAGAACATTATCAAGAGAGCCAAAGGGGGAAATCAGCAAATCGAAATAATGTATGCATGGACCGAATAAGGTATTTATTTGTAGTGAATGCAACAATATTAAGTACTGTTAATTTCATAAATTCATATTACTCAAAGTAGGCCTACATCACCAGTTGGTCTAACATCCTGGGCCATGTTGCATATAGGTTTTCAATCATTGTAACTTACCATGAATGTTAACTGCCATGGCAACATGTGCAATAATGAGAGCTCATTGGCTGTTGCCATGTTAGTTACCATTACCGGTAAGTTACGATAATTTAAAACC
This sequence comes from Arbacia lixula, assembly GCA_963669155.1. Lineage (NCBI taxonomy): Eukaryota > Metazoa > Echinodermata > Echinoidea > Arbacioida > Arbaciidae > Arbacia > Arbacia lixula. The sequence continues at coordinate 12,261,062 of OZ022583.1, forward strand.
TATATGTAACATGACCCAGGATATTAGACCAACTGGTGATAGGCCTACTTTGAGTAGTAGGAATTTATGAAATTAACCGTACTTTATATTGTTGAATTCAACTATAAATAAATACCTTATTCGGTGCATGCATACATTATTTCGATTTGCTGATTTGCTCCTTTGGCTCTCTTGAAAATGTTCTAATGTCCAAATCGCCAAAGTATCTGCCATCCATTTTTCTCGTTCCACTTTAGTTTCAGCTTCACTGTCGCGCATGAATAGAATTCTTTCAATATAAATACATAATTTCTGGTTCAAACATGAAAAAATTACAAATGTCTGCTCAAAAGATAATCTACTGATTCTAAAACGTATTACAAATCTTTTGTTCGAAAGACTGTTTACAATGTACTTCTTTTCTTCAAGTGCTACCCCCTCCCTCCCCCCTCTCTCTCTGTTGATGTTGAAGTGTTGTTTAGAAGCGCATCCATGTGAACGTAGCATTAAAGGGACAGTTCACCCTGAAATTAAGTTTGAATAAAAGAAGAAACACGAAAGAAACATATCAGTGAATGTTTGACGAAAATCTGTCAAAGGATAAGAAAGTTATGATCTTTTGAAATGTCAATTATGTGACGTCACGTGCGAGGTGCTCTCCCATCATGTTTTGTACAGTTTGATTACAAATATTGCTCTTTTTCAGTTTTTGACAACGGAATGATTTTTTTCATGCAGGTATGTGTGTAAAAATTATTTTTGATTATGTATCAAATGCATAGGGAAAAGGATGTACATTTTTGTGAAAAATGCACATTTTCGAAAAATGTTTGAACACAACCTGTGACGTCACAAAATCAAACTTTTAAAAGTCCATAACTTTCTTATCCTTATCCGGATTTTCATCAAACCATCACTAATATGTTTATTTTATTGTGTCTGCTTTTATTTAAGCAAATTTAATTTCATGGTGAACTATCCCTTTTAAGAATTATCATTGATCATATAGGAGTAATACCATGCGTTTTATATTACGTCTGTCTGTCTCCTCTCTCTCTCTCTCTCTCTCTCTCTCTCTCACACACACACACACACACACACACACACAAACTCTCCTTTATTCTCATCTCCTCTTGTCTCCTGATTGAGTGTGTGTGCGCTTGTTGTTTGCAATCATTTTTATAACCGCTACTTTAGGCGATATAGATTTATCTGATTTACTAGTAGCATTATCATGGTTATTATAGTACACATATAATATGCGTATAATGTGAAGTGCCCCGCTCGTAAGCAGGCGCTTCTCAGGCCGTGTCATCATTGCGAATTATAGGTACATCATGTTTTTTGCTATTAAAATTGTCGAAATATGAAATAAAATAAGATAACAAGCATGTTGCACGCTATTCACCATGTTTAACATATCATTGCGCATAAGGGTCTCCACTTTCCAGCGGAATCCCGACATTCATTGGGGGTAATAAAAGTAGTAATAGAAGGGAATACTGTACGTATCCATGTCTCGTCTTGTGGCCGTGGGAAAAGTGGGGGAAAGTACACATGACGTACGCACTACGTCATGTGAACAACTACAAACGAGCTTGCCGCGCGGTTTTCTCTTAATCGACCAATCAGCGTGGCTGCTGAAGAGCATAACACAGACCGAGGGAATATTGACTCTGCGACGCACATGTAAGCACGTAAGATACTGTACGCTGTCTGATCCCGTACCGTACAGCGTGTTTGCAACGTATTTTGTGAATGGAATTATTACGTCGCACAAAATTCGTGTGTATTCTGGACATATTAAAATCTCTTTGGATTTTATCGGCTTGGGTAGATCAACATTAAGCCGCCACCAAGGTAATATAATTACAATGTTGAAGATATTGATCAGTCACCAAGTTATCTGTTTCCTCTACTCTGTCTTTAGCTTAATTTTGTGTCTGTGCTCGCTTAATTTTGCCCCGATGTCTGAAATCACGAATGGTGAAGTTGGTGTGAGTGTGAGATCTAAAATGAGGTGAGCGAGCGAGCGTGAAGCGTGAGCTGAGCTAGTTGGCACGGCTCCTCGCCCCGGATCTGTCCGGTCAGTGCATGGAGTCACGAACCCAAATTTGGGAGACTGTTCACTTTTGTGATTTGTAATTCATTGTTCGTTACGTGTCGTAAACATTGATGAACTTGTAGAGATTTATTCTCTATCGCTATTCATTGCATTGTCTAATCTAACCAGTACCTGTACAGTTATGACCAAACAAGATCTAATCCTTACTTATAAAATAAATATTTGGCCAAATTTAGCCAGCTTCCTTTTTCTTTCCACGAACATGGTAAAAAACCACATGTCATGATCATTTTAAGTTTACTGTCTCACTCTAAAGTCTCTATTCTACCAGACAGGCAGTGGTCCAAAGCTCTTGTACGACCTATCCAAAACCTAGATCTACTCGATATCTACAGCAAGTATTACACATGTATTTAAGTATGATCTACTCGAAATCTAGCAAAATTTGTATGATTTCGTTTAAAGTCTGTTTCCAGTTCTAGGCCTATTATTTTTGGGAGGGAAGTTCTTAATTATACTATAGCATAGATCTTAAAGACTATTTTCTGCCATTTTCTGTGGTTTATACAGAAATTTTTTTATGGCAAGGAACTGCAAAATGACTACCATGTCTTCAAGGCTATTTTAAAATAAAAAATAGATTCTATCTAAGATGAGTCTAAGTTACTCTGCGATAGTCTAAAACCAAGTCAAGCTTAAAACAAAATACAAAGAAAGACTTAGACTACCGGTTCATTGAAATAAGGTAAATATATTCTTAAAATCTAAAAATCAAATAAATCGTTAACAGTGTGTGCTAAGTAAAGTTATAGCTTTACAATTGTAGAAGTACTTTCAGTACATGAAATAATGGGCTGATACAATGACCCACAATCTTGGGATGGCTGTGTCTGTAGTTGTACAGACCAACATGTATATAATAGATTGTTACACAAAATGAATAATAGTAAACTTCATCCTTCTGGCACTTACAGGTAGTAGTCGTTAGTGTAAACTAGAGTGAGTAGCATTATAGATTGTTGGAAACAAACTGCCCCCCCCCCCCTACATACTTCATGGGATAGAGACTTGACAACCGAACATATGGAAAATGAAAGAAGAAAAAAACAGTCACAGATTCCAGCAGAACTTGCCCATGAAATCTCACATCAGTCTTTCTAAAAGTCTTCCTGAAATAGAAGTACCCCTTTTGCAATGGCTTGACCAATCTTTTTTATACCTTGAGGGTGAATCTATAATGTCTCAATTTACTTGACGAGATCATCCCTCTACCCACACACAAGATTGAGCACAGGCTTCTTGTGCATGACATGCCAAACAACCTCCTCATCTAAACACACATTCAATCAAAAGAACCTGGGAAAAACTTCAATTATGTAGTAAATAATTTCCCACTCTCCCCATTTTCACCACATTCCGATGCTAGTAAACCCTAATCCTACACCTTAAACCTTTTTGTTAAGGGTACAAAAGTAAAGCCTTTTTTTGTTCACCCGCCCCCCTATTTTTATGCATGGTCAAATGTTAGTCATATATTGGTTTGTAATACATGTAGGACTGCTGTCTGCTCTCTTTTAAGGATCATCTACTTTTGTGAATTCTTATCTTACCCCCCCCCCCTTCTTGGGGGGGGGGGGGGGGTTCCAAAAGGAAGTTTTTTCTAAAAGCTGAACTTATTATTTTTCTTCCATTTAGCACTGAAACATGATTTGTTGTGAATTTGTTTCTTGAATTCACCTTCACAGATGGCGCGTTTACGGTCAAAAATTGAAAAGACCATCACCCTCATTCTGAGCATCTACGAGAATGCCTTCAACTCTGGAATCTTCTACGGCTGGCCATCCCTTGTATTCATTCTCAAGCAGCAGGAATTCTTCCGCGAAGGCTGCAACGACGATGTCGCCCCACACTCGATCGTCGTCAACGACTCTCTGACGTATTCAACCACCGCCCCACCCTACACGGATTATGTGACTGAGCTCCAGTATGGAAGCGCGACAGAGAGTCATAAACTCTTGAATAGCTCATCTAATAATCACATGCTGCCGTGCGATTCGCAGGACGCCAAGTTCCAACTGGTCTTTACGGTGGCCGCGTTCTGCATCCAAGGATCCGTGTTCCCCAGTGGTCTCCTGTTTGACAAACTCGGCACCAGATTCGTCAGACTTTTGTTCAGGTGAGATATTTTTTACCTTTTTTTTGGGGGGGGGGGGGTATTAAAATAAGTTTGAGGTATATCAGGGAATATTTTCTGGGTGAAGCTGTGCAATTTACTTCACATTTCTTGGCAGATTTCTCTAGAAAGTCATAAATGTGTGGCAGTCATTGATAATTGGTCCGCACTCTAAATTCTCACAAATACAAGTCCACTGATTGGAATTGTTCGTTAAATTTAAATCCTTAATAATAATAATAATAATAATGGTTACTTATCTGCACTATACACAAAAAGTATCACAGCGCTTACAATCAGATATGAAATATAAATATATACATTAAATTGCATCAACCATTGGAGTTCTCAACTTAATCCTTAAGTATTCCCGGCATAGACCCCATAGAAAGGATAGCATGCCCCATCCTGTAAATGAATGAAAAGCAAATCAGAAGAAAAATTCTTGGAAGCAGAGGAATTTGAACCTGCCATCTACTGCTTTAATACCGGGCAGCGGATTTACCACCAGTTCATTTCTGGTCAACAGAAAAGAGAATGAAACATTTAGTGAAGTATTTGGATTCTTTTTCACTTTTAACTCATAACCTTGATTTTTCCCTATAGATATCAGCAAAAGAGTTCAGGTAAAATAACAGTTCAAACGTACAAAGCTTTGTTTGATTACTGCACTGATACACATTAGCCCCGTTCATATACCATATACCGCTATTATTACCGATGCACATCGGTAAGCAAGTTTCCAGCGAGCCGCAAAAGCACCGTTCATATACACCCCCAAAAGCCGTAATGTTGCGGTGTTTTGGACAGCTGGACTCTCTCCAAACCAATGGTGACATGCTCGGCTCAGCCATACGAGCGGTAGGATTAGCGACCAACAGGCCAGAGCGCGATGCTAAAGGCGCAACATTTACGCCTATTTTGCGGACGCAGTTTATAAGATTCGCTTACCGCAATATTGCGGTATTATTACTAGGTCTCGATCCGCGAAAAAGCCGCAAAATAAGCGCAAAAAAGGAGGAAGCAAATACCGCATTATTTGAGCGATTCCCGTTCATATACGCAGCTATCGGTAATGCATCGGCAAAATTGCCGCAAATGTTGCGCCTTTTTCGCGGATAGGCGGTGTATATGAACGGGGTTATTGATTACAAGAATAATCCATACCAAATTTCTGTGTAGTTTTTCAAAGAATGATATGAGTCTGCCGCAGTAGTGGCTAGGGGAGTTGTAATGAGTATCTCACTATCTATAGTTCATGCAGACATGTTAATGACTTCTCTGTATATAAAATAACATTTTACTTACTGATGAGCAAAGACATTATTTGATTGATGTTATTGAACTCATAACCTTAAAATTTGCAGAAAGTCCAAGGTACATGGAATTCCTTTGTTGTTATTGTGGCAAATAGATTTGATGAGGTTAGGGCAATGCCATTCTCAAGTCCTCAATGTTGTTGCAATTAGAGTAAATAAGGTTAATGCAATTCTCAATGAAATGTAATTACGTTGATGGTCAGTACATCATACATGTAGGTGTACATACACATGTACAGTGTATGGATGTCACTGATACACCATTGTCATTTGCAGATTTGCACTGTATGAACATTAAATATCCCCTCATATCCTGGTTTATGATTAAAATCTGCTATTTTGTACCCGTAATCAAAACACTTTCTGCTCTCGGACATGTACAGTGTACTTAAAGTTTCCAACAGGAAATACAAGACATTAGCTTGTATGTCTACATGTTTATGTTCATGCCCACTCACATTTCCTTTCATAGCAACAGTGCTGTGTTCAGTGACTTTATTACCATAATACCGTAACATATTTTGTTTTAGTAACAAAATGGGATGCTGCGTCGGTGCACAGTACCTTCCGTAAATGCCCTACATTGTTCATAACATTTCCTGAGACTTGATTTCTTGTGGTGATTACTTTGCATTTATTTACTACTTAGCTTGATGTCTTTCTCCTCTTCTTGCATTGTCATCTGTAGTCAGGATATTTCCTCAGAGACAGGGTAGCCCTTTTGTTGGTCAAAAAAAAGAGCTCTTTTACTTCCTCTTCTTTCTCTTCCTGCCTCTCCCTGTTCCTGTTCCTCCTGTTCCTCTTCTTCCTCCTCCCCCTCCTTCACCACCACATCCTCCTCCTCCTCCTCCTCCTCCTCCTCCTCCTCCTCCTCCTCCTCCTCCTCCTCCTCCTCCCCCTCCCCCTCCCCCTCCCCCTCCCCCTCCCCCTCCCCCTCCTCGCCCTCCTCGCCCTCTTCGCCCTCCTCGCCCTCCTCGCCCTCCTTCCCCTCCCCCTCCTCCCCCTCCTTCCCTTCCCCCTCCTCCCCCTCCTCCCCCTCCTCCCCCTCCCCCCTCCTCCCCTCCTCCCCCTCCTCCCCCCCCCCTTTTTTTTTTAAAATCTTAATGTTTATCTTACTGCCATTAATCAAGTCCATCTAACCTTCCTTGTATAAGTGTTTAAATTGTCATTTACGCAGAGTGATTGTTCACATTCACATGTAATTTATAGACTCACTGGGAATGCAGCGTCTAGCTTCCTTACCTCAGTGCTCATACATTATCTCCGTTCTCCATAGTCACATACATGTACACATGTACAGTGAAAAAAATACACAGGGGCTCAGGGCGATTTTGCCCCCGAAATGCTCAAAACAGCCCTGGAAAGGAGCCCCCAAAATGTCCATAGACACAATGTAAAATTGGAGCCGAATGGACAATGTGCTCTAAAAGTAGTCCCCGAAAATGTTTTAATTGATTTTTTTTCCCTGCACATAGGGAACTTGACAAAATACACAGGCTCCCACAGATGATTGACCCAATTATTGTCAGTGCATTTGAAATGTACACAATCATTCATGGGGAATGACAGAATCAGGATTCTATTCCCAAAGTGTTCTACTGATCACACAAAAGGGATTGACTTCCATCCCTGTGAAACCTCATAATTTAGGATATAGCCATATCCGATTCTTATTGTGACAATTTCTTCTTTTGAAAGGAAACTGCATTGCACATGTAGCTGTTTCAATCTGCACTTTATGCTTATTGCATTTTGTAAACCAGATTTTTTTTAAATCAAACACAGGCACATTTGATAATAGTCTGAGTGCATTAACAACATTGCAAGAGCTTGATCTCTATGATATAATAAGAATATTTGCAAAGTACTTGCAAAAATCTTCAGATCGTGAGATACAAATTAGCAAGGATAATGGATGCCCTACATGTAGGTATTAGTTCGTAAGTATTGTGTCATTATCTCTGTTTTATCCATCATTTTTGTTATGGGGAGTAACATCAAAGCAAAGATTATTAGCTATCGTCTCTTTAAAAAAACATTGAATTCTGAGATGAAAAGTGTTTTAATTTCTTCCCCCTCTTTCTCCCTCAGCGTGTTTATCCTGGCAGGGCACCTGTTCTTGGCGTTTAGCTCTCCAGCGAGGGCAGACTTTCTCTTCCCAGCAGGCATCTTGATCGGAATTGGTGGCGTCCTTATGATGGTTTGCAGTATGCAGGTAGGTTGCCTACCCCCTTATCACCCCGACCTCAAACTCTACCCCACCCAGCCCTACACCACCCCCAGCCCTACAACCCCCTCACCCCCAAGCCCTTCACCCCTACCCAAGCCTACATCTCATCCTCACCTTCACCCATCCCCACCACAATTCCTTCCCACCCCATCCCTACCCCACCCCATCCCTGCCCCACCCCTACACTAGCACCTACTCCACCCCATCCTCACCAGGCCCACCTCTATCCCAACATCAATCCCTACCTCCATCCCCATCTCCACCTCCACCTTAGTCCCTCCTCCAATTCCACCTCCACCCTATCCCCACCCTACCCGCATCTTCGCATCCATTCCCATCTCCACCCCATTCCCACTTCCACCTCCACCCCTACCACATCCCCACCCATCTCCACCTCCACCTCCACCTCCAACCCCACCTACATGTACCCCATCCCATCCTCATCTCCAACTCCACAGACACCTCCACTTCCACCCCACCCCATCCCCACCCCACCCCTGCCCCATTCCCACTTCCATCCAACCTACATCCCCACCTCCATCCTCATCTCCATGACCACCACATCCCAACTAAATTTCCTCATGGATTGTCATTGTTAGTGTCCCCCTCCCCCAGAGTCTCAGACTCATTTCCCAATACCACTTTTAGTATACATATGCACTCCATATGAGCAATCTTCTTGCCAATGGTCTTAAATTCATGTATTGTCCATTACAGAAACTTGCTGAAAGTTATTTGCCGTAAAATTATCCACATTTGGAGTAATGAGTGATTGAATCTCAAATACTCAAATTGTTCGGGCCGAACATTTCAAGGATTTGTGATTTAATCCCTAATTATTCAAAATGTGAATCATATGAAGGCAAATAGCTTTCAGAAAGTTTCTATAACAGACAATACATGAATTTAAGATCATTGGCAAGAAGATTGCTCACGATCACCTTTTGAAGGTTTTTTTTGTCTTCCCAGTACAGTATACTCCCTTTAATGAGTTAAATGTGCCTGAGCCAAGTGACCTCTGTGTAAATGTACATATGGTGGAAGCATCCTGAATATAAACTGTACGGTGGATCTACAATTTAGTGCCAGTAGTGAAATGCATTCTGTGTTATTAAGTACTTGGTACTTTCAAATTGAACATGAGAATAATGATTTATGATTTCTACCAGTCTTCTATGACTATGAATATCTCACAGATGAGTTATGCATTGTATAACTAGATTATTCAGACCACAGGTGCAATTGTCATACGTGACTGGCTATGATTTACACACGTCTCCATTAATGTGAACATGAGAGCCAAAGCAGTTCATGCCACCCTATCCCCACCTCCACCCACACCCCTACCCTACCCTATTTCCACTTCCGCCCCGCCCCATCCCCACTTCCACCCCACCCCTGCCCTATCCCTTACAATTTAAAATTTAGTGCTAGTGGTGAATTAAAATTATTCTGTTAGTGTAGTAGTACTCCATACTTTCAAATTGAACATGTGAATGATGAGTTTATGTTTTCTGCCAGTTGTATATGACTATGAATACATGGAACTAGGCTTCCATACACTTCACAAATGAGCTGCATATGCAAAGTACATGTATGTAGGTTATTTAGACAACAGGTGCAATTGTTACACACGACTGCTATGATTTACACAGGTCTTGATTAATGCTAACATGAGAACTTAAGCTGTCGAAACCATTCAGTGTATATGCGTTAAAAAAAAATTCATGAGGGTGTGTGTGTGTGTGTGTGTGAGTGTGTGTGTGTGTGTGTGTGTGTGTGTGTGTGTGTGTGTGTGTGTGTGTATGTATAGTAATTGACCTCACCCACCACCAAAGGAAAAAAAAAAAGTTGTAACAAGTAAAAATTGCTCAAAGGCAATAATGCCCACCATGTTTTAGGGTATATATTTTATTATATGAGGCTTAAAAAGCATCCCTTGCAGATACAATGTACAATTACATGGAAGTGTGATTGAGTGATTGGAGTGTTGTGTGTTTATCACTCAAAGCTGGACAGGTGACGCCAAGTGCTGTGCAAACCAATTTGCCATCCTCTTTCAGAGTGATGAACATAGGATATTAATGATGTTTATGTCAGGAGCTTTCTGAGAAGCAAGACTTGAGGTTGCTATCTATAGACCATGTGAAGATATTAAAAAAGCATTTACTCTGTGTGCTAGATAATCTGTCGCTCTATGGGAAGCGTGCCATGTTTTTCTTGTGAAAAAGCGACATGTGGCAAAAAGAGTTAATAGATTTAGTATTGCAATAAACTAAATATACGTTTCAAAACGCTGATATGAAAGACAGTTGAATAGCAGAGCATTTGTAGGATTTTTATTGGAGAGTACATGTACTGTATGTGGGTCTCTCTCTGTCTGTGATATGAGCTGTTCACTATGCGCAGTTTATTCCTTGTCAAAGGTAGGTTAGGGTATGGGCTCAATTGCGACATTGTGAAAACATTTTTTAGATCACTTTTAAATTTCAATTTCTTGAAACGCTCATTCTGATTCCCAGTCATTGTGTTTGAAAACACCCTTTTTTGGGTGCTTTTCTAAAGATGTGAAGATTTACGTTGACTATTTATAAGGCTCTTCAAGATCATGGGTCAACTTTCTATAGTTACAATCAGTGTTTCTAATCATATTTGAAAATGCTGATTATCAGGCTAGAAAAGAGTTGATAAATGCACCCATTGATCCAGGTTGATCCTCAGTGTAGAAAACTGCATTGCAAGCATGTTTAGAAAGCCTGATTCTAGGCTGAAAACAATCTTATAACATGCAAACTAATGCAACCTATCGCAACGCTGTTTGTTGGTATCCATGGACCTCTCTTAGCCGTCTAGCAATGCAATTCCCTCAAGGTTGCATTTCCATCTTGAAATCTCATCTTCTGAGCAACTAGGCCACAAAATATTGATTTCTCTTCCATCTTATGTGACCAGTGTCCACCAGTGTGTATACTTTCTGGTACACACATTAACTAGATTTTTTTGTCAGCTGCATAGGAGTATGTATATGAACAGTTGCTGGTAGAAGAACAAACAACTTGAAAACAAACACTGGGGCCTGTTGCATAAAACTTACCATTGATGGTAACTTTGCTACCAATGGCAATTTCTATGGTAACCTTGAATTTGATTGGCTGTTGAGCAGTGTTACCATGGTAGCTACCATTTATGACAGAGTTACCATTTATGGTAAGTTTTATGCAACGGGGGCCCAGCTCATGCAGTGATCCTACATTACCTGTAGATCTAGCAATCATTAGGCCAGCTGCAGGATTGTAATTTGACTTGGAATTAGGTAGTAAACCGAGGGGGCTTGAGAATTTGAGAATTTAAACATGTTTTGTCAGTCTGAAAATTATTAAAATGAATACACTTTCAAACAGTGAATGTCCTGAATGCTTTGACCAAGGAATTTGACATTTTGGAAATGTAGACAATTTGGTTGTCAGTCTGGAAATGATGAAACGTAAATATGGAAATGGACTGATCAGTTTAACAAAGGAGCCTGAGAATTTGAAAATTTAGACATCTTGTTAGTGAGTCTGAAAATTATCAAATGAATACCCTTTCTTTCAAGCAATGTTTTGAATGCTGTGACCAAGCCAAGGATTCTAAGAATGAGAGACGTTAGACATTTTGTTTGTCTTAAAATTAGAAAAAGAACGTGTACACTTTCAAACAAATTATATTTTACCAAAATATGATGTGTATGAGCACTGTATAATATTTGATTGCATCTCTGACTACCCCTAGAGTCATATACTGTAGTGCTGATATGAAATTCATATGCCTGACAGGTCCATATCAGTTTGTATGTATTTTGATGTGTGGGTACCTGTACATTGACAGTAAGTTACACTCGTTGCCTTGTATGTAGTATGTTGCTTCATGTACATGTAATAGAGTGCATGATCATGAAGCTATTTTAAATAGTAGGCTCTATTACACTACTTCTGAACCAGCTAAAAGTGATACAAGTTGTTTTAATGTGCTCCCCATGCATTAACATAACCAAGGGGTGGGGGGGGGGGGGGGGGGAGGCATCTGCTCCTCCCTAATGGATTTGAGGAAAGTTCATTAGCACATTTTGTCAGCACAAACAAAAAGTTCCAACTTAACGGCCTCATGCTTTCTTATGCTGACAAAATTAGGACAAAAACATAAGCCTGTACATGTTTAATGGAAGATATATCTAAATTGTACAAGATATTTATAGGTCATTCCATTCATAGCTAAAAATTAGAACATCTTATTCCAGACTTTTTCTTTCTTGGTTGATAGCAATCCCCACTTTTTGCTAGGCTGACAAAAGTGTCCATCATCTTGTGTTAGCTCAAAATGGAGCATTCTTATCAAAGGATGAGATAATTATATTACAGATGTTTTTTCTTGATTGTTGATAGCAATCCCCTTCCTCCAACAAAAGTGTCCTTCTTGTGGAGATGAGAAGCTCAAAAATAAGAGCTTTCTTATCAAAGGATAAGATAATTAATTTTCAGATATTTTCTTTCTTAGTCGGTACAATTCCTTCCTTTGCGAGGCCAAGAAAAGTGTAAAAGTGGTATGGGATGGGCTCTCAACTAATGGGTCTGCTTCATCTATCAAAGAGCAGCATAAGTCTGTTGTAAAGTGGGTGAAACATCAGTTCTGAAGCGATATACTAGTACCAGTATGAAAGGGGTAAAGGCTGGGCTTCCAGCGAATGAGCCTGTTTCATCTATCAAAGAGCAGCATAAGTCTGTTGTAAAGTGGGTGAAACATCAGTTCTGAAGCGATATACTAGTACCAGTATGAAAGGGGTAAAGGCCGGGCTTCCAGCGAATGGGCCTGTTTCATCTATTGAAGAGCAGCATAAGTCTGTTGTAAAGTGGGTGAAATATCAGTTCTGAAGCGATATACCTCCCAGTATGAAAGGGGTCTGGGTTGAGCTAACAGCATACACTCTGTGATTTGATATCACATGCATGTATTAAGAGTGGCTGAAATTATTTTATAGTGGATAAAACTCCAGTTCTGATGCGATGTACGTCTCAGTGTGAAAGGGGTATGGATTGAATTGTACACTTGATGATTTGATATCACCTGCATGTATTAAGAGTGGCTGAAATTATTTTATAGTGGGTGAAACACCAGTTCTGATGCGATGTACCTCCCAGTGTGAAAGGGGTATACATGTAGGTTGGGCTTCCAGTGAATGTATGGAGCTAGCCTGACCATGATTTAATTCCAAGCGAAGGCCCATTAACGAGCCCATGCAGGGATGTATACTCATAATTGAGTTGAGTTGTATCTTGGCTGATGGGAATCTGGGATATAGTGTATGCCCACTGTAAAAGCATTGAACCATGCTAGACTGAATTTCAGGCTGTTGGGTATTTCTAAAAACAACTTATTCAATAATGGGGTCTGGCTGCAGTAGACTAATCCTTCTCAATTTCTTCTCTGGGATGGATGGCGAGAGAAAAGAGGAAAATTATAAAGTGACTAGTCTTAGAATTTCAGACTCTAATTTTCAGTTTGGATCAGAAATGTCAAACAGCCTGAATGCCAGACTAAACCATGCATGTGTGCATTTCATATTTAGCCAGCAGATCACTTATTATGGTGCTACAGAGCATGCAGTTCATGTGTATGAACAGGTTTACATTATAAAGCCGCATTACCAGCGTAGACAGATAGTTACAGACAAAACCATATTAATTTTATGGCATTGTTCATCACAATTGATTAGGACAATGAACATAGAATTTAATTTTGTTTGTGTACCAGAGAGTTGCTGGTATGTACAATAGCATATCATGTACAGATACTTAAAGAATGTACTGTATGGTATTAAGTCAGTTTGTAGATTCAATGTGCATTAACCTATTTTTTTTTTACAAATTTTTTGTTTTTGCAAGCTAGCTTTTTTTTTCCAAGCTAGCTTTTTTTTCCACTCTGCTACACGGACAAAAGACGACTTCAAATATCTTACAGGGTGCAATTAAGCTCCACCACCTTGGTTACTCCAGTTCCATGGCAAATTTTTACATCTTAATAGAACATTTTCACAACATTTACCACACTGTACACTGTACACTGTACATTTACCACACTGCACACTGTAGAAATGCATTCTTAAATTCACACTTTGTGAATGCACACTGAATATTATAGTTGTTGCTACTCAACAGACCTCAAACAAGCTTTAGGGTTACCATTAGTAATGTATTGTATGTATGATGTGCAAAAAAAAATGAATACATCATGAAAATGGTCTATTGGACAATGGTTCACAAAGCAATATGTTGATGCTACAAGTAGGGATTACCTCTTACTTGTATTAATAGACAATTTTTGTGATGCATTCACCACATTCCTGCATTACATTTATGTATATTTAGTGTTTTCATGTACTTATGGTGAATAAGATGCTCTAGTAGTTTTATTTATTATTTTTCTGAACATGGTGTAAGTTCTACAAATTCAGCAGAAAAATCAGAGGAAATTGTAGCTGTAGAAGAGTTGGGTCAAAGTTTGACCAACCTTGGACAAATCATCTAAAAAAAAAAAAATGGCTTCCCGATGGTGCAAAATTTGGACATCTGAGAAGGCGGAAGCACTGACATGAGGTTTCATTCTTATGCCTATGCAGGGCTTTCATGAGTTGCATACAAGATGTTGCAAATTTTCAGTTTTCTTATATGTACTTATATAGTTACTTTGCAAAACTATGCAACATATTATCTGTTCATATATGACATCACACAAATTATGTCACCGATTTAGGGAGTGTTGGAGCTCTGTAGGGTGAACGTTTCATAAACTGCCTCGTTAATCTACTTCTCTAATATGTTTGTTTAGTTAATGAGTAGATTGTTGATAAAGGGCAAAACATAACTGCAAATTTGTAGCACAGAGGATGAATTACATGGCAAGTTTTACATAACTGTACATATTTAAACGAAATAGCAAATTTCACAGGTATAATTAAAAGAGATACTAAGGCAAGCTAGTATCTCTAGCTCTAATGATTGGGGCTATTAGACACACCTTAATGGCTTCATGGTCTAAAATATGTAGTGACACAAAAAATATGAATATTTGAAAAGGAGTAAACAAGAAATATTTGCATGAGTAATTCACACAAATCCTGAACAGCAGCAATAGATGTGGCATACATATGGTTAAAGCAGTCATCCATGTTGTTTTTCATCTTTGTTTGCTAAAAAACACATATTGACATGCTACTAGATAGCATATATGTAATTGTATTAATTGTGCTTTTATTGTATTTTAAATTATTATATCTGAATTGATTTTTGTTTTTGGTGGAAAGATAAAATTGAAGCTTGAATGATGAGAGATGCATAATACGTGTAAGCAAACTGAGTGATAAATTATTAGATAAACAAGGTATAATACTAGCGCGTAATATGTGACAACCTCCAGATGTTTTGAATGTTTCATCAATGTGTGTTTTCATCATTTTTTTTCATATTTTTTATGCTTTTATTGTATTTAAATTTATTGTATCTGAAATGATGTACACTCGTTTTCGGTGGAAAAATAAAATTAAAGCTTGAATGATAAGAGATGAATTGAGGAAAACGAGGTGTGCGTGTTGCAAACATAATTTCTGCCTTTGACAGGGTACAGACAAATAGATAATACTGGTAAGAAAACTAAGTGATAAATTATTAGATAAACAAGGTATAGTACTAGCACATAATATGTGAAAACCTCCAGATGGTGTGAATGTTTCATGTGAATGTTTCATTAGTGTGTATTTTCGTCATTTTGTGCATGTAGTACACACTCCTTTAAGCACGCTCATTACCATACTCTGAAAGCCCAATAGCAATAACAACTCAGGGGTTGAGCAATTTAACTTGAGTATCAGAATAATTAGACATGCATCCCAGAATGACTATGTGGACTGATCTACTGAGAGCAAGGCATGCGTTAATACGTTCTGGCATGCGACTTAACATGCCCTATCCATCAATAAATCTAGTCTGCTGTTCCCCAAGCTGCTCCAAAATATAAAAAGTACAAGACTAGTGTATAACAATTGAAGACCTCAAGAAATTATGAATGGCAATTTATTGTTCCATGAATTACATTATTTTCATCATATGATAGTTGAACCTGAATCTCAGTGTGTGCTGACTGATCTACCGATAGCAAGGCATGCATGCATTAATACCTCATGTCATGCGACGAACCATGCCCTATCCATCAATAAATCTATTGGTTTAGTGTGGTAGTGATTTCACTTATCTTGCTGTCAAGTTGCTCCAAAATATACAAGGGACAAAACTAGTACACAAAAGTTGAAAGCCTCCACAAATTATAAATGGTACATTTTTGTTCTCATTAATAATTATTTTAATATGATAGTTCATTCTTTTAATTTAACAATCATTTAACATTGACATCAGCAATCTAAATCTGAAAGTGACTATGTGTGGAGTCAACCACTGATAAGCATTTTTTTTAATAGTAATTTGCAATATTAGCAATCTGAAACTCAGAGTGACTGCGTGTATGTGTGGACTGATCTACCGATAGCAAGACGCGCATGCATTAATACCTCCTGCCATGCGACTAAACATGCCTTATCCATCAATAAATCTAGTGGTTTAGTGTGGTATTGATTCCACTATCTCCCTGCTCCTCCTGTCTCCTTCGATGATTGAGAGATACCTGCCGCCAGATTGAGCGTGATTTGGTGACCTTTTAGCCGCCACCGGTATGTGTTACCCCACTGCACAGGCTTAAGACTCGTTCAGACC
Organism: Arbacia lixula; assembly: GCA_963669155.1. Classification (NCBI taxonomy): domain Eukaryota; kingdom Metazoa; phylum Echinodermata; class Echinoidea; order Arbacioida; family Arbaciidae; genus Arbacia; species Arbacia lixula. The sequence goes on from OZ022583.1 coordinate 12,277,623, forward strand.
CGATTTCAATAGCGATTCACAGACTCTCCTATCCATCGCAAATGCTCTATGAGGGCCATTCATACTCCCAGCAAATAATTCATGATTTTTCTAACATCGCCAATGAAAACTGACAGATGTCCAGCAACTACTCCTAAACACAGCCCCAGAGATTTTTTTGAACATCCCACTCTAGATTGTGATTTATCTAAAATGTTGGGCCGCGCCCACGCATTTGAGCGACCAAGCAGAGAGACATATATGTATGGCGCATATGTGCACTGTTTGCCCCAAAGTGGCTATAGTGTCGTTGATAGTTAAATATTCTACTTTTATGAAAACAAGTGTAAATGGTACCATGAAAAATATATTTGAAAAGTGATTTTAAAAAATGTGAATTTGATTATTTATATTGGTTGACCATGCATAGAATTAAGAGATGGTACTGCAAGAAAAATTGAAAGATATGTACGCTGTATTTAGCACGTATTTCTCTAAAATATGTGAAATAGTAACCTACAACAGTATAAGATAGATGTAAATACTTTTGTCCTGTACAATATATTCTTCATTCTTTATTGAAAGCACACTAGTTATCCCCTAAAAGAAAGAGAGAGAGAGAGAGAGAGAGAGAGCTAGAGCGATAGAGGATAGAAAACAGAAAACAAATCAAATGCTTAGTGGATTGTCAACATGTGCACACTAATTATTTGGGGAGCTGCGGTTTGTGTCCAGTTCCTGTAGCGGTACTATGCTTAATATGCGTCTGAAAGGGGCAGCAGTTTCTTTGCTTTTGACCATCCCATTAGGAATTGAGATGAGAGCTGAAGCAGAAAATAAAACAGAAAGTACTTTCTCTGATCTACCAGCCCTCTCTTCATCCATTCCCCCATACTGATTTCTGCCTACCCTGATCCCCACTGTCTCATCTACCAAGATTCCGTTACTTCCCTTTTATAATAAATTTAGCTCTCCACAGGTCATTTTCTGAAACAACACCAAGAGCAACATTTCACATGAAATCAATCATACATCTTTGAGTATGTTAAATATAACATTCATATTTCTTTATTTTTGTATCACATAACTACATGTTGAAAAGACTGTCTCTCCATTGCTGTCTTACAAGTTAGTCTTAAAAATGTATTTTTCTTGTAATAAGAAAGTGATTTATGCTCCTCCTTATAGAATGAGCAACAACAAAAAATAACTGTCTATGCTGTACAGCCATATATTTTTTGTTGCCACATTCTTCACTGCAATATATATTTATTAGAATTCTACCTTAATTCTCCCTGTCTCACCCATCAAGGTTCAATATCAGCCAAGGAGCAAGTCTCACATTTTATATTTCTTGTGAATTATAAGCCACGACCCATGTTTCTCCTTATAGAATGAGCAAAAAACAACAAAAATCTATGCTGTAAGAACCTATTTTTGTTGTTGCATCATTCTCCACTGGAAAATATATTTATAACAATTGTGCCTACTGTAATTCCTGCTCACATCTCCAGAGATTCCATCACTACCCTAGGAGCAAGATCTGTATCTTATATTTCTTGTGAATTATAAGCCGTAACCCGTGTTTCTCCTTATAAAATGAGCAAAAACAAACCACAATCTACATGTATGCCGTAGGGAGCTATATTCTTGTTGTTTCATACTTCACTGCAACATATAATGTTTCTATCTACCAAAATTCCTGCTGTTTCAACTCCCAAGATTCCATTACTACTGTAGGAGCAAGTCTTATAACTTAAATTTGTTGTTAGTTAGAATCAAGAAGAGACTTATGTATCTCCGTATAGACTAAGTAAAAGATAACACCAATTTTGATTATGCTGTAGGGGCCTAAAAACTGCTTCCCTGCAGCATATATATTTATAAACATTTCATGAAAAAGTACAGAATGGCATTAAGCACAAGAATGTGAAGAAATGTGAGTACATTATTGAAAAGAGAGACTTGAGCAGAAGGTTATTTTTGTATTAAATTTTGGAAGTGAGTGACACTATGCTTAATACATCCCGAAGACATCAATTACTCGATTTTGGAGGGGATTTCTCATATGGGGTGTCGATTTCATGATATCAGGTTGGAAAAGCTTAAAAGCAGCCCCCACAATGATGTGTTTTTCCCCTTGATGACGTTAATTAACTGCAATCTGGGAAACGTGATAAAATTAGGTCTCCTTTGAACTTGAAAGGCATAAGGCTTGAGGTCTGTGGTCATTGTAACACTAGATTTTTGGTTCTTGAAAAATTATTTATAGTCTGTTGGTACTTCATTGCATGATGGATTATAGAATGAAAGAGGTTGGAAAAAAAAAGGATATCAAGTGAATGGAGGAGGTTGATGAGATGTGAGAAGGAAGGAGTAAATGAAGAGGGGAAACAATGATGGTAGAATGGAGAGGGGCAAAACTACATGTAAGTGTGTAGGAAAATAAAGGGAGGGAGAATGACTATAAGATGGGAAAGAACAAGCAAAGGAGGAAGAAGGAAATGAGGGGGAGAAGCCATGATGATGAGCGACAAAAGTGGGAATGAAAAATGATGGAGAAAGTGGGTAGGAGGATGAAAGTGAGGAAAAGATAGAGAAAAGGAGATAGAAGGGGATAAAGGGTGGGAAGAAGGGAAAAGAAGAAGAAGAAAAACAAAGGATATGGTAGGGGAAGATATTGGTGATGAAGATGGAAAGGATGTGGAAGAACAAATAGAGGAAGAGGGAACGCATTACTTCCATGTACGTAGAAATGAGAGCTACATTAACAATGTATTGCAGTTGATGTGTTCATCATGCGCATCCCAAAATCAAAGATCCATTGTTCATTTAAAACACTGGACAATCAAAAGCAATAGCTACTCAGGTACCAGAACATCTTATCTATTGGTAAATATTTGTTCTCTGATAAGGTCAAATTTCAGTGGTCTGTTAAAGGGTAAGTTCACCCTGAAATTATTTTGGTTTCAATAAAAAGAGACAAATGAAAGAAACATATGAGTGAAGGTTTGACGAAAATCGGTCAAAGGAAAAGAAAGTTATTTGATTTTAAAGTTTTGATTTTGTGACGTCACGTGCGAGGTGCTCTCTCATATGTTGTGTACAAAATAAGTCGATTAATTGCTTTTTTCCCTGTTTTTGATAACGGAATGATTTTTTTCGTACATGTTTGTGTGTAAAAACGTATTTCTGATAATGTATCAAACGCACGAGTAAAAGGATGCATATCTTTGTGAGAAAATGCACATTTTCGAAAAAAATTGTACACAACATATGGGAGAGCACCTCGCATGTGACGTCACAAAATCAAAACTTTAAAATCAAATAACTTTCTTTTCCTTTGACCGATTTTCGTCAAACCTTCACTCATATGTTTCTTTCATTTGTCTCTTTTTATTGAAACCAAAATAATTTCAGGGTGAACTTCCCCTTTAAAGAAGTATCGCGATAACCTCAGCAGTGCGTGCACAATGGACCTGTATGGGGACATGCACAGTATAAGGGGGAGGAACATGTACTACACGAATTAAAAGGTGGTGCGTCCTTTTTGCATACAAAACCACATTCTGTCAAACTTTGCACAAGAAAATTGTGAAAGATGAAATTTGACAGACATGTAGAATGAAAGGAATTCATGAAACATCTACTTCTGTGTAGTTGTTGTTGTTGTTATTATGAGTTGTTTTTTATGCTGAAGTGAAACTAAAATGTTGAATTAACAGTACCCCCCCCCCCCCCAATCGCTGTTGCATATGGCAGAAAGTCTTTCATTCAGAAGCCTTTTTCTGAATGAATATTTTCATTGTGATATGAAAACGTAAGTTGCCACTACTAAGGTTTGCATTGACTAGACTATTACTGTAATGGCCTGTCGATACTTCAATATGAAATGAAATGGTAAATATTTCTTTACTACTTAAGGTAAGAACTACATGTAGATTTTTCATTCTGGGGAGGGTTTTTAAATGGTATTTTATTGTATATACTGTGGTATACAGTTATTCCAACTAAAAACCGGCAAAAGAGAAAACCACCTTTAACCCTTCAAAGTGCAACTTGCTGGTTGTTTCACCATCAGCACACACAAAGGGTTAAGAACCTGCAGACAGTATGAAGACGTAATTGAGGCCAATTAAGAAACCGGGATTTGTCTTAATAAATTGCACCTGGAAATCCTGAATCCTTCACATAATCTGCTGCGTCTGACAAAGGAAGGGAATGTGGGCAGTTCTTTTTCTTGATAAAGAGGAATCTAAAAGAGTTTTGAAGTGGTGTCTGCAATGAGACACTCCACAGGTTATCAACAGGATTTCCCTTCTTTGTTATAGCCTGACATGGAAATACCTGGTCCCCGTTGCATAAAGCTTACCATTTATGGTAACTCTGCCATCTATGGTAACTACCATGGTAACCTTGCTTGACAGCCAATGAATTTCAAGGTTTCCATAGAAATTGCCATTGGTAGCAAAGTTACAATCAGTGGAAGGTTTTATGCAACAGGGCCCAGGTCATACGTGTACTACGGATACCGGTAGTTACATGTACATCAATGCTCCCATTGACTTATTATGTTACTTGACTCATGATCCCAAAGGAAATCGCCATGAGAGAGGAGAAGTGGTGGAGACTATTCATGTAACCGTAGCGATGATCGTATCCATTGTTTTATAGGTTGAGGTGAAGTTTAATACTACATCACAAATACCGGTAATGCCGTATTTGTTCATATCAGTTCGTTCAACTCGTTCATTGGAAGTTTGGTTTTCTGGATTAAAGCCTTAAGGTGTCTCTGTATCATTTCCCATCAAGTAATATAAACCATTGGTTTCTAATGAGCAATATTGTGTGGATACATGTTGTCTGGCACTGAAAGAAGTACAAGTGACATGTACATCTAGTATATACTCTGGACATGATCAAGTGGAAAGGAAAACAAACATAGCATGAACATTATTGACTCCCATAAAAATCATTAGAACTATCCATTTTTATCTATTGATATATTTATTATTGTTGTCATTGTTATTATTATTATTATTATTATTATTATTATTATTATTATTATTATTATTATTATTATCTTCTTTTTTGGGGGGATGTTTTAAGAAATTTATTTTAAATCATTTCAAATTTGTAGTACAATTTTGACCTATATGAAAATACATACAAATTCATTCAAAATATTCAGTATTTCTTACTGTTTAATGCTCTGCCTACATGCACATGTAATTAAACTGTGTGACATATATTGAACATGTGTATAATGTAGACCCTATTGTGACCCAAAATATGCAGGGCACTGGCTGATATCCACTTGTGAAACATACACGCCCAGTGTACCAACCATTGTCTAAATCTGTTGACAAGATGAAGTGACCAGAGTTCATGTAAATAATCCTTGTTTATAGCTGCTATGCAATGGTGAATAGCACAGAAATCACAAAAACAGGCCAGGTAGAATCTCTCATTCATATACTAGGTGTTACATTTTTGTGGATGCTTTTGATGAGAAATAACTCAAATATTTGAACTGGTATCAAGCTGAAATGTACACATTAGTGCCGTTCTCATTGGGCTTTAACAAATCGCGAAGTTTGGGGACCGGGACAATAGGACCGTTTGGCTTTTGGTACGGTTCCTCGGTAACTTTCACCCTAACTTTGCGATTTTTCTAACTTCGCGATTTTTTAAGCCCAAGGAGAATGACACTATTGTAAAGCTGTGGGATGTCAGATTTATTGGGCACAAGTTTTGTGATATTGAATAAGTTAATATTCTCTAGACCTATTTATTTGTTTAGGTTTTAATTCTTACACAAATGAGGACATACAATTTGTGTGTGTCATATAATTGAGGTACAAGGAGTATTGTTCTGTTTCACTTATTTATCTGATACACATTCATTATTTTTGATATGATAAACACATATTTTATATAGCCCTTCTTTTGTAAAAAAAAAAAAAGAGAAGAAATCTTGTTGAATATTCAAAAGCCTATAAGAGTAATAATTGATTGATACATCACAAAACAGATTTGGAAGCCTTCAAATTTTCAAAAATGATGTGTTAATTTCAGCTTGATTTGAGTTCAAGCTTTCAAGTTATTATTGATCAAAGAGTGATTTTTTTAAAAAAAACCTAGTGCATTTGCTGAGCACTGCAGCCTTAAATATGTTGCAATAAAGCTAAGAGCTCTGTTGAGTCCTATTATTAGTGCGTGCACAAAATACAAATATCACTAGACAATGGTGGGTAAACAATACATATTCCAACCATTGTCTAAATCTGTTGAATGAATAGACTGGTCAAAGTGCATTTCAACAAGCTTCATCATATCATTATTTGATATGCCAACTACTCATGTGTCTTATCACAGACCGACCTTTACGTGGGCAGTCTTGAAGTGTTGTAATGTGCACTGGGGGTCTCCCCCCTGAATGATTTTCAAACCATTGTCTAAATCTGTCGAATGAATCCACTGATCAAAGTGCATTTCAATAAGCTCTGTGAGATCACTTGATATGCCCACGACCCATGTTCCTGGTCATAGACAGACCTTTCTTTACCGGTGCGTGGACTGTCCTCAAGTGTCACTATTGGTAAAATGATTGCACGCCCACGCCCCTGCCCCCATCGCGTACTGTGTAAGAAAGGAGCTCTTGCAAAGACTTTGGCTCTGTATTTACAACTTAATGTAGACTAAATTGATGGGGGGAAAAATAAATCATCTGATGCTGTCACAAAATAATTGATTTTCATCACAGATTTACAACAGTGGGTGATTTCAATTATTTACTGTTCGATAATGTGGACAAATCCAATATACCATAGTGATTCCGGGGACAAAAACAATGGTTGAAGCAATATTTTTTTTGCTGTTTTATTTGTCATACCATAAAGTTAGTCTAGATTTAGTACACATATTAGGTTTACCCACCAATGTGAATATGGGCCTTCATGTTAAACAGAGGGTATGTAATACATAGCAAGACAACCCTGATAACTAATTGAATTTCGTTACTAAAAAGTTGTATTTGCCCACCAGTAGACTGCTAACTTTACAGACTTTTATTTTCGTTTGTACAGAAATGGAATTCCAGTTGGAAATCTTTGCTAGACAATTATAATTTCACATGTACTCTTAAGATCAGTTGTTACTAATGCAGCTAAAATTTTGTTTCCGAACTGCTATAGACTTTTAGATTTGACTTGCTGGTGTAATTTCAATCCCTAGAATGATATGATCACAGGATGATTCATTTTGATGCAGCATGGGCTGCATACTTGTACATTGCATGTACAGTAGTATATACTGTACCAATAGATGGTTGAGATATTTAGAATTGCCATTCATTAGAGGATGGGTTTGAAAGAATTTACTTTGTACCTATGCTGGACAGGTACCAGAACAATGGACATCGCTGATTAGGGTCCAGTTTGAAAAGGGTCGTGCTACGTTTGCATGGTAACCTCGTTTATCGTTTATGATTTCCTGTGCCTCTTCCTCCATTATCAGGAGACACACCTCTTTCAGAGAGAGGGAGAGATAGTGAGAGAGAGAGAGAGAGAGAGAGAGAGAGTGAGAGAGAGAGAGAGAGAGAGAGAGAGAGAGAGAGAGAGAGAGAGAAAGAGAAAGAGAAAGAGAAAGAGAAAGAGAAAGAGAAAGAGAAAGAGGGAGAGAGAGACAGACAGACAGACAGACATAGAGGGGTAGAGCAAGTGTATGAGAAGGAGAGGGCCAGAGAAAAGAGACAGAGGGGGGTGGTGGGGGGGGGGGGGAGATGGGAGAAAGAGGGAGAGGTAGAGAGAGAGACAGACATAGAGAGGGAGAGCAAGTGTATGAGAAGGATAGGGCGGGAGAAAAGAGGCAGTGGAGGGAAGGAAGGGAGGAGGAGGAGAAGGATTTTGATAGACTCATTCATTCTTTATGAGAAGAACAAATTGTAATACCATCAAGAAATCCCTCAAAAAAATGAGAATCCCAATGCTACTGTATGCTATTGTGGTCTACCAGTCATTGACTTTTATCTTGATGAAACGTTGTGGTCATCACAGCAGGGTATGGTGGTTTAAAACTTGACAGGCAAAAATGATGGTGATGGAAACTATAGAATTTTTATTTTTTCTTTCTTTCAAGTTTGGCGAATGCTCATATAAGTTTGAGTGTACGGGCCAAACATTTTGAGAATTTCTGATTTAATCACTAATTACTCAAAATGTGGATCATTTTAGGGCAAATAATGTTCAGCATATTTCTAAAACAGACAATACATGAATTTAAGACCATTGGTAAGAAGATTGCTCATGATCACCCTTTCGAAGGCTTTTTGTCTTCCCAGTACAGTATATTCCCTTTAAATTTTCTGTCTCATGGGCAATAAGTGTCTCAAAGCTGTTACTATATCATTAAATGTGATTAATATATGTTGAGATTATCTTTCATTAAAAGTGTACTGAATCAATGGAATGTTTTCTTTCTCATGATTTCTTGCAGGTCTCCAATCTGTTTGGACCCAATAAGGCTACCATAATGACGTTGATGAGCGGGTGTTTTGATTCATCTGCTGTTGTTATGCTGATTGTCAAGGTAAGAAAATAATTTGTGTGGAATGAAAGCTTGAAAAAAAGCACATCCCAAACTGTATTAATGATAGAGAAAAGAATTTCTGTACTCTCAGTCATGACAATTGATGTGAGCACAGAGAGTTTGAATACTGATACAGACAATTATTTAAAAACTGTACTTGCTTTGTTACCCAATTGGCATATCCATTGTGTTGCTTTGTTCACCTCTGTACCATCTGCACCATCTGTATACGTTTATGTCATAAACCAATAACAATGAGACAAGGGGATTACTTTAATCCTTTAATCCTCCAACTTCCTCAGAACACTTCCTAATGGCCACTCATACAGCGTTATCAGCCTTGAAAGTGACAGTGCCTCCCGTACTTGCCTTTCGAGGGACATTAGGGTTTAAAGAAATAGTTCACCCTGAACATAATGAAAGAAATACATCAGTGAAGGTTTGACAAAAAATCGGCCAAAGGATAAGAAAGTTATCGGGTATGATCTTTTGAAATGTCAATTTTCTGAGGTCATGTGCGAGGTGCTCTCCCATGTGTTGTGTACAGAATAATTCCATAAATTGCTCTTTTTCTGCCTTTGACAAGGGAATTATACATGTATGTTTGTTCATAGAGGTTTGTGTGAAAACACATTTCTAATGATGTATTGAATGCACAGATAAAAAGATGCATATCTTTTAGAGAAAATTCACATTAAAAAAAAACTGTTCACAACATATGGGAGAGCACCTCACACATGACGTCACAGAATTGAAACTTTAAACTTTCTTATCATTCGACAGATTTTCATAAAACCTTCACTAATATGTTTCTTTCATGTGCCTCCTTCCATTGAAACCAACTTAATTTCAGGGTAAATTATCCCTTAAAAGGAGATTTAATGAAATAACTTGGCAAGCTGAAGTTGAGTAGGTAATACGTAAATAAGTGACATCAACTCAATATGTAAATTGTAAAGCCACTCAATAAGAAAGTACACCTGTTTTTTTTTATAGTTTTGTCTGTATGATCATAGTAGTTTTGCTCATTTAGCAGCTATGAAAATTAACTTACTCAGTAATATATGCAATGAATAAACCACGCTATAAAATTAGTCAAACTGGTTATATTCCTTTAGTTTTGTCTTTTAAATTTTAGCAGTTGTGCAACTGTAACAAGCTATGAAATTTCTCTCACGATGAATAAGGATGGTAGAAGCTTAATTTCTTGTTTTGTGTGCCTCTGCCGCAAAAGTGCCGGTGACATTGTGTTTCTGTCCAGTGCTCCCTTCATCAAATTGGGGTACAATGATTTGAGAAGATGGGAAGACAGATAATCTAATACAATTTGGGTCAGATGGGTCAAAGCAAAATTCTTGAATACAATTTAAGCAAGAACTCACATGTTTTTGACAAAATGTAGTGGTTCATTATTATGAATTTTATCAAGATATGTTTAAGGTTGAGGTAAATCAAATCAGCTGTTTGTCATGGACAAAAGATTTAGATTGATAATAGTGCTGAATTCTGCCATGGATTGGAAAATTACATTTCAATATTAGATTAGTGTGCAGGGATGGCTCAATCAAATTTTCTTTAATTCAATATAAGTTTGAAAACGTACCACAGATGCACTTGTTGCTTTAGCAGATACATTCTGAAAACCTGTTATTGCTGGGAATCAACAACATCAGACAAAGTTTTGTCATTTATGTTCTACTTTAAGGTGGAACTGACCTCTCCCTATTCTTGAATCTCTAACTCTGAAGTGAACACAGGTATATGTAGGTGCTTTTATACAATGGGTATAAACATTCCTTTATGTCATTTACAAGGACAGCTGGAGTTAATGTAACTTTTAAGGGATAAATCACCCTGAAATTATTTTTGTTTCAATAAAAGCAGACACATAAAAGAAACCTAAGTAAAGGTTTGATGAAAATCTGTCAAAGGATAAGAGAGTTGTGATCTTTTAAAGTTTTGATTTTGTGACGTCACTTGCGAGGTGCTCTCCCATATGTTGAGTACAATTTTTTTTTGAAAATTTGCATTTTCTCAAAAAAATATTGATCCTTGTACCTGTGCATTTGATAGATCATCGGAAATACGTTTTTACATTTTTTTTACGTTTTTTTTTTTTTTTTTAAATATTCCACTGTCAAAAACAGAAACAGAGCAAGTTATGTATTATATTGTACACAACATATGGGAGAGCACCTTGCAGGTGATGGCACATTTACATTTCAAAATGTCATAACTTTCTTTTCCTTTGATTGATTTTCATCAAACCTTGACTAATATGTTTCTTTCATATTTCTGCTTTTATTGAAACCAACTTATCTTCCGGGTGAACTTTCCCTTTAAAGGAAAATTGGCCTTTTACCATCTGGTTGGAAGAAGAGAAAATCAGAAGCAGAGTAGCAATTTATTTGAGAAAAAAATTAACAAATTACATTAGATTCCCAGAACAAACAGCACCAGCCCTGAAAACTATCATTGGCAACCCCATGTGTCCCACATTTACTATGGAGTTTGTTCTTTGTCCTCATGCATAACACATATTAATACCAAGTGATGACAGTCCCACAGCACTAACAACTCTGTTTCTTATCTATGAGACTGAGCAGATTAATCCAAACAAATTCTCAATAATTATGTCACTGAAGGACAAAGTGTCAGCTACTCTGCAAAATATCTGGGTTAGTACTTTACGAGAAACGAGAAGTAATGATGTTCTTTATTCGTCTGCTATTCCTTTAAAGAAATTACCAATGTGCTTTATTTTTTATTTGATTTTTCTAGGGTATTGTCCCTCGTGAACAAATACAGGATTATTTACTTGAGTGAGGGCAATAAACTAATTAACAGCTAGATGCAGGAATGTAGTTCAGGTATAAAGAACTTTAATGATGGACAAATATATATGTGCTACCATGGACTTGGTAAACAGTTCAAAGTCTTCATGGAACAATCCACTTTTTATGTGAGTCAGCTGGCGTGTTTATTGTGGGATATCTTCAGATTGTTGTCAGAAGCCTTCACTTTATATTTGTATTAAAGGAAGTAAAAACCTTGCGGACATGATTATCTTCTAAATTAGACAAAAAAATTGAGAGATACTCCTTGACGTGGAAGATACAAAAAAAGCAGAGAAAGGAGGATTACTTGAATAAGCAGCCTAACTGACTGATCAGCAGATCAAGGGGTTGTTTACCGTGATGTGGAGCTGATATAAAAAGCTCTAGACAGTTATTTGTGGCACTCCATGATTGCCTACATCAAGGGATGTGGCACTTAGATAAACAGACTGTAGGGTATTGAAAATTTGAGGAAAATTAGACAAAGCAACAAGAAAGTTAGTAGTAAGAGGTCTTAAGACTTGATAAATAGCCGTTAAGATGTCTCTACATTGTATCTGTGCACAGATGGCTTGTCCTCACTGGGGATGATTGTCTTCTTTATAGATAGATCCATTGAGCATGAAAATAATCACAAAAATGCATAAAAAGTGAAAAAAAATTATACCTCTTGTAATATAGTACCTGACTCTATGGAACAAATGGAGCTGCCCAAGAAGGCTTATTAGCTCTTCATGCATTGTTGCATTTGTGCATAATTGATACAGAAAAAGAAATACATGCATATCCCATCCAGCAGCGCTATATCTGATACTCGAAAGGGCTCAATAATATAGGGTTATTCATTCAAATTTATTTCATCTTTTTTTTTTAGGGGTGTGGGGGGGGGGGGGGTTGTTCTCATCTTTTGTAATCTGCCTTTCTGATTTGTCTGGATTTATTCAATCAAATTGTTTATCAGGGTTTCGTTGTCCTTTATATGTGCTTCCAGCAAGTTCTGGCTGTCTATTGTTGCCCCTCCCCCATTCACACAAACGATGCAATGAACTTCAATCATTTTCCTATCACGTATTGTTAGGACCACAAAGCAGATCATAAATTGATAATGTCTCGTGTACGTGGATTATCATGAATTATAAATATCCTATTACCTATTGTAAATTCACAAATGAAAGCATTTACTGCCGCTGATAATGCCTTATGTGGACAATGAAGATAAGGCTTATAGACATTAATCATTCTTATTTCTGTTATGACCATGATGAAATATGATTTATAGCGGCATGATAACGAACAATCTTTATGTATGAATAGTAACTATGTAACAAGCTTGATGGCTAATATCTTTGATCATCATAACTGCAATTAATGAAAGGTGAAAAGACAAAATGATGTGGCAAATATGATCTGTGTGTTTAAAACTATAGATTTAATACTAGTCTTTATGTATCCAGACTTGAGAATTATTATCATGATCTGATACCTAGTGATATTGTAGAATTCAATATCTGATTATGCTGCTCTAAAAAATTTCATAAATGCTTAATTGAATGAAATGAACCCCTTGACACCTACATATATTATTTCATTCTCATATATCTCATTCAGGATGAAGGCCTTAGTAGAGCAAAACTGATCACTATTTGGCTATTTGGCTAAAAAAAAACTGAGTAGAAAATGCCCAAACTGCAACTCTAAATTCTGAAAGGTAGAATACTTTTGTATGACATTGATTATAGAGGTCCTTGAACTCGATACCAAACTGTATTGTTCTTGTGAAGGTTATACCCAGCTGAATGTACATTGTTCATGTACATGTTGAAACTCTTGGATGCCACTTTCACTGTGTTTGCCTCTCTTAAAGGGATAGTACACCCTGAAAGTATGTTAGTTTCAATAACAGCAGACATGCATGTATGAAAGAAACATATTAGTGAAGATTTGACGAAAATCGGTCAAAGGAAAAGAGAGTTATTAGATTATAAAGTTTTGATTTTGTGACATCACGTGCAAGGTGCTCTCCCATATGCTGTGTACACAAGATCATGACTGTCTTATTCTGTGACGGATTTTCATCAAATCTTCACTAATATGTTTCTTTCATGTGTCTCCTTTTATTGAAACCAAAATAATTTCAGGGGGAACTATCCCTTTAACCCTTAACTTCCACTGGTAGACGATTTCATCATTAATATACACAAATCTCATAGTTCTGTTTACACAAAGGCAGTTTATTGCTGCTGATGCTTTCCATTTAATGCCACCTTCCTAAGGCCTCTCTCACGTTTTCTCGCCTCGCAGAGGTTAAACCGCCAGGGTATTCTTCTATTGCTAGGTGACGGATTTTCAGTGCAAGCAGCAACAGAAAAAATGCTTCTGTGTGAACTTTTGTGTGAACAGCACACCAACATCATCAGAGGAATTACACAACTCAGGGCAAAAGCACCCCCCCCCCCCACACACACACACACATGCACACACAGATGCACACACGCACACACAAATGCAAACGAAAGCCTCTTTGCTATAGCTAACAAAAAATCCCCTATGAAAAATTTATTATTCAAGTTCATATTTTCCTGGAATTATTTGCGCAGCATGATTCATGGTACATTATGCAGTAGACAGACATCAAATAGTATCATGGTGCACTCACAAAAGTCTTAAGACTGGACTGAGAAGCCTGGAGGTTGTTGGCAGCCAACCTTCACCTTCAAGATGGCACCAGATGATGATAATGCTGGCATGGGATGAACATGACAGGCTCCTCCCCCCCCCCCCCCCCCCCTGCATTTGAAAGCTTAAAGTCTGCATGGGAATCATTGTCTTCATCATACTTCATAAAAAAAAACTTACAGATCCAATGCCAAGAATCTGTAAAGCAGTGAATCAGGGCACATGGAGGGTATTTTGATGAATCCGAAGTATGAGCCAAAAAATGTCTGCAAAATGGGCAATTATTAAGCTGGAATTCCTGTTGGAAACATGCTTGTGTGATGTCATGCAACTTCCATGGCCCATTCAGTATCAATAAATTTAAATGCAGAATGTAGTGTTTTGTATGATTTTCTTTGAATTCTGAGGGTGGCACCAAAATTTTGGCTTGTACTGTACTTATATATGTGGATGTATGAAGCTGAAGTGCCCATGTGGACATCCATCACATCATTGATGTTTTAACTCAAACTATAATTTTATTTGTTCTCCTTCTCTATTTGTAGCTGACCTATGAGGCTGGAATACCAATGTCAACATCTTTTTTCGTCCTGGCCGGAGGAACCATCTTCTTCACCATCAACACCTTTGTCCTGCTCCCCAAGGACCGTGTCCCTTGGCCCCTACCCTCGGGCTACGTCCAGGTGCCCTGCTGTGAGGGCCCACCGACAGAGACAGAGGTACTGAAGGGTCAAGGTCTATTGTGATTAATGCAGGTTATATCATGATTAATTCAATATAGATATATTCCTTGGCCCCTTCCCAATGGCTACACCTAGGTGCCCTACTGTGAGGGCACAGAGACAGAAACAGAGACTGAAGGGGGTTTGTCTAGGTCTTTCATGATTGATTGACTTTATTTCATGATTAATTCAGTACAGTTATATCAAGATTAATTCTGTTTAGTTATAACCCTTGGCCCCTGTCCTCGGGCTACTCCCAGGTGCCCTGTTGTGAGGGCCCACCGACAGAGATAGAGAGGGGGGGCTGCCTCGGTCTTTCATGATTAATTCAGTAATGTTATATCACATCAGAGGTAGTGATGTGTCTAGGTCTATGATTATTAATTCATTATGATTATATTTGTTGTGCCTCCCCCGGCTATACCATGGTTCCCTGCTGTGAGGGCCCACCAACAGATACAGAGGTATAGATTGGGGGTTGGCTAAGTTTTTCTTGGATTCATTCCTTATCATTATATTCTTTGGCCCCACATCCTGGTGACAAACTTACAAGGGGAATGGAAAGAAGGGAATTCTCCATAATCGCATACAAGGAAAAATGGTCCCATGATGCACTGCATGGCCACATTCACATTTGTTTGCCGTCATGTTCATTTCCAGTCCATTTCCAAGTGCACATAACCGCAACAACGTATATCGCTCCATAGTGCATTGTGGGATGTCTTTTGCATGTGCAATGTGGAAAATTGCTGTGAATGCAAAGTTGATATCCCATCATGATTCATATTGCGATCCCTCTTGTGTCCATCCTCAGGACATCTCCACCCAAGAAGAGCTGGACATGAAGATGGTCAACGGGGCAGAGAAGCAGAAGCTCAACGGAGGATCGGTCAACGGGGGAGCGAACGGGCGGCGGCAGTCCGGGGCGCAGAACGGATCACAGCGCCGAAAATCAGAGGACCCTAAAGCTAATGGAGGAGGTACGTTGCAATTCTCCCTATCGCATATAGCTCTCCAAATCTGACCGCGTGTGGCGCTCTAATTTTTTTACCCTTAATTCTTAGGATATGAACTTCTGGTTCACGAACATTCTATAGCAAAAGTAGGTAAAAACATCGCCGTGAGTGATTGGTGGCAATTTTTTCAAGTCCTTCATGGGTACAATATTTATGTGCAAATAAATATCACATACATGTGTTTGTTGCGAGGTAATAGTATGGTCATAGTATTACTAGGTTGCATTCGTGAGTAAATGTGTTATGGAAACTGAGGTATTATAAGCTGTGCTGCAATATCAGATGAATACACGCTATGAGTATGGAAGAAGCACAGTTTTGCTGTTCGTTTCTCGGTTTCTGTTTCTTATTTCTTTTCACCTTCTCATTTTTTCCTTCCTTCACTTCCTCTTCCTCTTCTTTTTCTCCATGCTTTATTCCTTACTCTCTTCACTTTCTGTCTTTCTTCAGCCCTTCTTATTTCTCTACCTCTATTTCTCTCTTTCTTTCTTTCTCTTTCTTTCTCAGCTATTTTCCTACATGTACCTTTCTCTCTTCTTTGTTCCATCTCTCTCACGTGTATCTCTCCTTTTCTTTCTGAACTTCCTTTTCTTGCCAACATGATACTTTTATTTTCCTGAATACCTGTAAGCACCAGTGTCTTGATGAAAAAAGTGTCAGTATCTGTATGTATGTTTCATTTCCGCTGAAGACCAAGCAAAATCAATAAAGGCTGAACCTCCAGCAAAGGATGCGCCTCATGAAAATCGCTCTGTATTAATGTCCAATCACTCCCATGTAACACTGGAAACAGGACTGATGAATTTGCAAGAATTGCTTCTGTCCCGATTTTTAATGTTACAGGGAAATTTGTATGGGGTGATCTTGAAAAATCGTGCTAAATTTTAACTATCTCCATTGAAACAAAGCAAGTACTAGATCACTTTATTTCCCAGGTTTCATTGTCCGATGATTGGGTATGGCTTTGTTATATCTTACAATATGCCCATGTATAGTCCCTTGTTGCTCTTCTCCTCCCAGGCTCGTCGCGGCGTAAGTCACGGGTGATCCAGGCGGAGGCGGAGGCCTGCAAGAGGGAGAACTTCCCCACGCTGCGCTCCTGCCTGACGTCGCTACTCTTCTGGCTCCTGGTGGCCTGGATCTCCATTCTCCAGCTCCGCCTCATCTTCATGATCGGCACCCTCAACCCCTGGCTCAACCAGCTGTCTGGCAATGATGACGCAGTCGGTGGGTAGTCTCTTGCTTGATTTGTCCCTTTAACGACGGGTGTGGCATGGTAACAAATATACAATGAGTTTCACGGTTCAACATGTGTAAGTACTCAGATCAGCTATATGGCAATGACACCAAATCAGTGGGTAGCTCCGACTTCATATATATATATACAGTCAAACCTGTATTAGTGGCCACCTGTCTATAGCAGCCAACCCGTCTATAGTGGTCACTAAAATAATTCCCCGGAGAGAGATCATGTGTTAAAGAACCTGTCTATAGCAGCCACCTGTCTATAAATTTTTTTCCCTTGGGTGGCCACTATAGACAGGTTTCACTGTACATTCCTTTGGAGAAGAGTGTGACATGGTTTAAAATCTGCAATGAGTTTCATGGCACACCGTGTGTAGGTACTTAAACCAGCTATCTGGCAATGACGACCAAGTCGGTGGATAGCTCCAGCTTGATATCTGTTCCTTTAGGGAAGAGTGTGGCATGGTTAAAAATATACAATTAGTTTCATGGATCACCATGTGTAGGTACTCAGACCAGCTTTCTGGCAACAAGACCAAGTCCAAATTGGTCAATGTTCCTTTAGCAAATGGTGTGGCATGGTTAAAATTATACAATTAGTTTCATGGATCACCATGTGTGAGTACTTAATCCAGCTGTTTGTCAATGATGACGAGGTTGATGGGTAGCTCCAGCTTTCTGATTTTCTTTCTTTATTTATTCAGTATTCTTTTTACAGGGTGGCTCCAGTAGGGGGCTTGTACTGTTCTTACTGGGGGCCCTGTGTTCAAACGATACAAATATACAATAAGATTCATCTATTTTTTGTATTTGTATTCATTCATTCAATCTTATTTACACAGGATAACCCCTATCAGGGGGCTTGTACTGTTCTTACTGGGGGCCCTGTGTTCAAACGATACAAATATACAATAAGATTCATCTATTTTTTTTATTTGTATTCATTCATTCAATCTTATTTACACAGGATAACCCCTATCAGGGGGCTTGTACTGTTCTTACTGGGGGCCCTGTGTTCAAACGATACAAATATATGATAAGATTCATCTATTTTTTTTATTTGTATTCATTCATTCAATCTTATTTACACAGGATAACCCTTATCAGGGGGCTTGTACTGTTCTTACTGGGGGCCCTGTGTTAAAAGGATACAAATATACAATAAGATTCATCTGTTTTTTTTATTTGTATTCATTCATTCAATCTTATTTACACAGGATAACCCCTAACAGGGGGCTTGTAATGTTCTCTCTGGGGGCCCTGTGTATAAATTATACAAATACCTAGTATTAACCCTGTATGAGCCATTGAAGCATTTTTGCACTTGTAATACATCCATCCCTTACAGCAACATTTAATCTGGCATATAAAGGATTAAAACATGAACATTGTTCACACAAACAAACAAAAATATTTTAGTGAAAGGGCTTTCTGGGGTGATTTTAATTTACAAAGAACTTTTAAGCATACACCCAGTAGTTCATTTACAGGATGGAGCACGCTATCCTTATTACTGGGTGTATGCCTAAAATTTCTGTGTAAATTGAAATTACCCCAGAAAGCCCTTTCACTAAAATCTAGCCGAATTGTCCCTACGGCAGACTACTCATGAATATTAATGAGTCAGATGAAATAGACTCTTTCCGGTATTTGTTTCCATGTTGTTGTGTCTTCACCCGTGAGCTAGAAATAGCTTGCGTGGTTAAGTTGCTGCTCGGTAAGCAGTAGATTGCAGGTTCAAATCCCGTCTGGTTCCAAGATTTTTGTCTGACTTGTTTTTCGTTCATTCACGCTATCCTTATTACTGGGTGTATGCCTAAAATTTCTTTGTAAAAACAAAAATATGTGTAATAAAGGCTCTTAACTAGAAGATACAATGCTCAAATTCTGAAAACCTCCATGTTACGCAAATGAAGGAAAAAATATTGTCTTCACCTGCATCACATGCAACACATTCATGATATGTTCCTTGAGAAATATACGATGAATATCACTGTATAGAAATAGCTCGAGCTGTTTCTTTTGTGTGGTACAGTGAAACCAGAACAGAAAGAACACTCAGGGAGACTAGAAATGTAGTCTTCATGAGCAAGGCCCATATCACGAAGAGCGAGTTGCTTTCTATTGCAACTACGGTAACCATATCACAAAACCGTGACTGCTATCTATTGCAAGTCCAAGCGTATGTACGACTTTGCAATCAATTGTATAGTCATGATTGATCCACGCAAGCTATGATCAGTATCAATTGCAAGTTATATCAGTTAAAGGGAGTATACTGTACTGGGAAGGCAAAAAATGCCTTCAAAATGTAATTGTTAGCAATCTTCTTGCCAATGGTCTTAAATTCATGTAATGACCATTTTAGAAGCTTGCTGGAAGTTATTTGCCCTCAAATGATCCACATGTGGAGCATTTTGAGGATTTGTGATTTAATCACTCATTACTCCAAATGTAGATCATTTGAGGACAAATAACTGTCAGCAAGCTTCTAAAATAGACAATACATGAATTTAAGACCATTGGCAAGAAGATTGCTAACAATTACATTTTGAAGGCTTTTTTGCCTTCCCAGTACAGTATATGCCCTTTAGTATTTGTATGGTAATAAAGTGTGATTTGTCTCCCTCTTTGTTCGCTTCCGTACAGTGAGCCGGTACACCAACATTTTCTCAGTGATCCAGTTCTGTGGGTTTGTGGTAGCTCCGCTGGGAGGCCTGTTGCTGGATAGAAACAAGATGGTCAAGGGATGGTGCGCCAACAAACATAGTGAGCTAGCTTTTTCCTCCATCTTTGATTTGATTTGATTTGATTTGATTGATATTTGTCATTTTCATACAACAAGATGGTCAAAGAATGGTGTGCCAACAAACATAGTCAGTCAATCGGCAGCGCTCGCTCGTTCTATAGAAATCGTGAGCGTTTTATTTTTCGTCTCGCGAAATCTCACGTGCAGATTTTGCTGCACCTAGATTATGAAGGAATTCGACATGCTCGCGAGATCCTTTGCTGGGGTCTTCTGTAAGCATACTGATCAGGATTTTTTTAGACAGGGATTGAGATTTTATGTTTCTTAATAAATATTTTTAGTTTTTTTCGAAATCCGCAAAGGAGTTTTTATGTTATTTGCCTTCAAAAGCAGGCCTCAATTTTTTTTTGAAATATGTAAGCTCTCAGACCTTGCTGGATGCTGACCCTTCTATGGATTGTACGGCAAGGACAGTTACGGCTCTAAAAAGCCAATACTTCAGCGGATTTTCTGATTCCAATATTGTTTGGGCTCAAAAATAAAACATTTGAGCTATTCGTCTTCAAAGTGACGCGAGATTTCAGAAATCGTACGGACTTCGCAACCGATATATGTAAGCTCCCAGACTTTGCTGGATCCTGACCCTTCTACAAATTGAACGGCAATACCAGTTACAGCTTTGGAAAGCCGGTACTCCAGCGGAGAATTTGATTCCAGTTTTGTTTGGGCTCAAAAATAAAACATTTGAGCTATTCGTCTTCAAAGTGACGCGAATTTTCAGAAATCATACGGACTTCGCAACCGATATTCGTCCGCAGGCAGCAGAAAACACACGGTTTTATTTTCAGCTCGGTAGTCGTGACCTTCACTTAACCTGTCGAACCGCGAAAAAGGTCTCCTTTTCAAACTGCGATATCTCCATGAATATATCATATTTTTGTACACTTTCTTTTGTAACTGTATGTTGGAGGTCGACATTTACCAAGGGTGAAAAGACATTTCATTAAAACAGGCAGACCAATATTGCAAATTCGAGATAAATATGTGGTTCTAATAAAAATTAAAAAAATTAAAATAAACTCTATATTCCAATGTCAATCGCTTTTGAGCCCTTAACATTTAGAGATCATCTGAAGCGGAATTTATTGTACTTTATGGAGATACCATTATTTTTCAACCTCCCCCCATAGAAGGGTCAGGATCCAGCAAAACATCAACCATGTTCAAATCCAAAATGAGCGAGATATGACGAAGTTGTGAGCGATCCTAACCAGTCAATCATAGTCCGCGACCCTTGGATCGCCGGTAGAATTTCGTTATTATCGTGGACTATGATTGGCTGGTTAGGATCGTTCACAACTTCGTCATATCTCGCTCATTTTGGATTCCTGTGATACAGGAATAGGACAATTTATCCAAAAAGAAAGCAAAAATTAGGCAATCCTCAGGCACTGGTCATTGCTTAGATAAAAATGTCATTGTTTTTGTTTATTGGTGATAGTGTTTTGTGCTCCTTGAAATGAAATATATAAAAGCATTATACAAAATTACAATTTGTCTGTTGTTCGTTCAGGCAATCCTTAGCGACTGGTTGTTTACATGAAAGTGTGTATGTTCAAGTTTATTTGTGATAGTTTCCACGGAAATAAGATACATAATAAATTCTGAAAACTAACTGTCTGATTTACAAAGAAATTTTAAGCATACACCCAGTAATAAGGATAGCGTGCTCCATCCTGTAAATGAATGAAATACAAGTCATTTTTTTTCATTCATTTACAGGATGGAGCACGCTATCCTTATTACTGGGTGTATGCTTAAAATTTCTTTGTAAATTGTAATTACCCCAGAAAGCCTTTTCACTAAAAATAACTGTCTGATGTTCTGGTTTGCTTTCAGTTGACAAGCGAGGGCCGTATGATGACCTGCGTGATACGGCCATCCCGCTGGGCTCTACGACAATCCTCTTCACCGTCTTCTCTATCTGCATCGTGATTCCCAAGCTAGAGCTGCAGTATCTGACCTTCCTCATCCAGGTCGTCATTCGCTCGTTCCTCTACGGCCTCTCCGTCGCTGTCATCCCAATCATGTAAGTCAGGACGGGATGGGAGATATTGAGTGAACATCTGGTTTATTGGATCGTCACACCCAGTGCACCTAACCCTAATTAAACCCCAGAAATGTATCGGTTTTGGCTTGTTTTAACTCAGGGAAAATGACAACTTTCCACAAAATGTAGAATTAAAATCATGTTATGTGTAGTAAAAGATGTGCCTCTTTCATGAAACTTACATTAGGAATAGTAATTAATATTTCTATATCAATTTTTATTTCAGTTTTAGAAAGAATGATTTAATGTATCACAAATAGTTGACAATTTGAAGACTTTTACAATCATATACATCTGAAAGTCATTTTTTTTATTGTGCTGCAATGGGTCGGAGTGTGATAGATGTAGAAATGTTCTCTCTCCCAGTCCATCTTACCACATTACTAAATTTTAAGTACTTGTTTTTAGTATTTGAACAGCGTTGATGTATGCAATCGGTTGTTCAATAGTTTAGCTACTGTTGAAGTTCATATTTGTTGCACTTACTTGCAAGGGCAAGGTTTTAAGGGCAGCTAGGTGAACCCCAATTTTTTTTTCTTATTGAGTTGAACATTTATTTGCATATATTATCTCAAAGACGGGAAACCTGAGTTTGTCTTTTTATTGTTTCCATGTTTCTTTATTGATTACTTCACCTTTCTGTTTATTTGTCTCTTGTACTTTTTTTTTTATTGATTGGTTGATTTCTTACATTTTACTTTCATGAAAAAAAAACAAGTTCGTACATGAATTGTATCCATGGAGCTGTTTTCATTGGAAACGTCCCTTTGCCTGTGATGACCTCGCAGCATTTTTTATGTTAATTGATTGATCTTTTTTAAATTATCAATACTGTTTGCATTCACATTGGAAATGTGCAGGTTTCCCATTGACTTCTTTGGCACCTTGTTTGGGGTGATGGGGACGTTTGCTGGACTCTTTGGTCTCCTTCAATACCCAATCTTCAGCATTCTGCAAAACGTGCTCAACAATGACCCCTTTATCGTAAGTATGGGGTAGAGCAGAAGTGCCAACCATTTCATTTTTGCTGTATATGTAACATTTTAGGGGGGAGGAGGTTGGCATTTCTGGGAGAGACGCGTAGTAGAAGCAGTAATGGTAGTATTGGTAGTAATTAGTTGTATTGGCATGATTGAAGTAGTACACGCTGTTCATTGAATGTCATTAAATTTCAATAATCAATTGTCATGTCTTCTGTTAAAGTACTAGATAGTTACATCTTTGTCATTGTGTGTTATTAGCTTATACACACAAAAGTTCAAGTCCTGATTTGTTAAAATGTACAAATCTGAAAAGAATTTAAAAGGATTATTGCAAGAATATTAGTTTATATAATGTTATAGAATTTACAGCCCCCAAATCCACAACCTTCAGCTTTACAGTGTGTACATTTCAGCTTGATTTAGCTATCATAGATTTTAAGACATTCAGTATTTTATTTTGGGGTGTCTTGAGGGCATTCCAACAGCTTAGAAATGCAGTTAATGGTCTTTTGGCTAATTATTGTGTGCTTTGAGTGGTACTTCATTCTAGGAATCGCTATATGAAAGCCGATATTTATTATTATTTTGTCTCCCCAGCTGAACATTTGCTTCATCGTTTTCAACCTGCTGACGCTGAGTCTCCCCATCTACATCCTCATCTTCACACGGAGATTGGAGCGGCGACGTCTCGAGGAGGACAGCGAGGAATGCGACGAGAAAGCGAGCTTCACGGCCCTCAACATGGATGCCCCAAACGTCTGACGGAAGACTCCTCTCATCTTTGTTTAAGCTTGATTCTTCGCACCGCATATAGGGGGAAAGTCATCCCGTGTCCGCTTTCTTTCTCATACACTGGTAATCTAGACCAGGGGGGGTATTCCGAAAATCCACAGAGATAAAAATCTCACCGAAGATACAATGTCCTTAAAATATTTTATCTTTGGTATTCCGAAAAATATTTTAGGAAGATTTTAACCAATATTAATGAACGCAATATTAATGCGCTCCTATCCGGGAGGCAGCCAGTAATAAACGTCCTTTCATGTCTTTTGCATACATTAACACCATCAAGCTGATGGTGTGATGTCATGAAACTGAAAGGGACGTTGCGCATCAATGTCTATCTGCGTTCCTTATTGCATTTGATGCGCCCATGTGCAAAAAGTTAAATACGCGAATTATTTTTGCACGTAATGCTATGGGCCTAGGCGCATACGTCTGGAGATAAAATTGCTAGGGAGCAGTTTTATCTTTCATCCTAACTTTTTTTCCTAAGTGCGTTTCAGAATACCGATTTAGCTCATTTGCATAAAAATTTTATCTCGGAGGCTCATTTACATAAAAATTTTATCTCTAGCTCATTTGAATAAAAATTTTATCTTTTATTGAGAGTTGGCTTTTCGGAATACCAAAAGATAAAATTTTTCCTAAATCCCTGAGATACAAATTTTTTTTTCGTAAGTTCGTTTTCGGAATACCCCCCCCCCCCCCCCCCCCCCCGGGGCCTGAATCACAAAGAGCTACAATTGATCGTACAATCGATAGATCAATAGTACGACCGATCTATTGATCGTACGATTGAAATCGATCACAAATCTGTATCACAAAGAACCTCCGGTCGATATCGATGGTAACTTGCAATTGATATTGATCGTAGTTTTTGTGGATCGGTCGTAACCATAAGATTGATTGCAAATTCATGCATAGACTTGGACTTGCAATAGATAAGAGTGATGATTTGTGATACAGTGAGTTGCAATAGATAGCGACTTTACAATCGATTGCAAAGTCGCTATAGATAGCAACTCACCCTTTGTGAAACAGGGGGCAGAAGCGGACAAAAAAACGCAAACAAAATCTGATGTGGCTGCGTGGTGCATCATGGGAAGACTCCTCTGTCTATGCTGTTTTGAGAATTGTTAAGCAAGGCTGCTTTCAGTGCTTTGGTTGATGCATAAATGAACACAAGCTGCCTTTCTGCTTGATATGACCATGCATATAATTGCAGCTGATTTAAAAATTGTCTTATAATGTGGAGAAAATTGCTTATTTTTTGGAAAAAAAATGTAATTAACAATCAGGGAAAGTGAGGTATTGTAAAGTGCAAGCATGGCCCTGTTTCATAAAGCTGTCATAAAGTTACATGCAGGAATGATGACCTGTTCTTAGGTGCCAAATCAGATTCTCAATGATTTTGATTCCCATTAGCCAAATTTGAAATCTGATCTTTGTAGATTCAAATTGTTGTCTGAATACAAAGTTTATAATTTGTAAAATATGGTTAGGAAGGTGGGAAATTCACTTCCTCTATATTAAAGCAGGAACAAATTTGGGTATCTCATATAGCGCAAGAACAGGTCATCAGTTGTGCGTAACTTACGAACGGGTTTATGAAACAGGGCCCAGGTTGGTAAAGGGTTTTGAGGACATTGTAGCACTGCAGATAGATGGCAGCTATTCACAGGTTTCAATATGAAACTCGATGTGCAAGGGTAGGGCCATGTTATAATAGTGTAAAAAGGTCACATGTGGCGCATAAAGAATGAAACAAACGCCAGTCAAGTACAAGGAATGCAGTGGTCTTTGTGCTCTCAATAAAACAGGGTCTATTGCTCAAATCATTTCAAGTGCCTCCATTTACATTCCCTGTGTTATCAACTTAAGAGACTACCTTATGATTTCAGCAATTGTGGCTATATCTGTAATTGAAAAGAAACAATGTCTTGTTTTCTGTTAGCACTTAAAGGGGATATACTGTACTGGGAAGACGAAAATGCCTTCAAAAGGTGATCATGAGCAATCTCCTTGCCAAAGGTCTTAAATTCATATATTGTCCATTTTAGAAACTTGCAGAAAGTTATTTGCCCTCAAATGATCCACATTTTAAGTAATTAATGATTATTAGTAAATCTTTAAACTGTTCGGGCATACCATTTTGAGGATTTGTGATTTAATCACTAATAACTCCAAATGTGGATCATTTGAGGGCAAATCACTTTCAGCAAGTTTCTTAATGGACAATATATGAATTTAAGACCATTGGCAAGAAGATTGCTCACAATCACCTTTTGTAGGCTATTTGTCTTCCCAGTACAGTATATTCCCTTTAAACATTTCTAAAACAGTAAGTTCTTGATTCAAAATGATTATCCCTAAAGATCAATTAATAAGTTTATTTTTAAGAGGTCAAGGAACAGAACAATTTGTTTATGTCCTACGTATTGGTGTGATATTTTTTTTTAACAATTGGAAACAGCAGTGTCTGCTTATGTTGAGAAAAAGAGAGAGAAGAGAACCAAAAAAAAAAAATGAAAATATTCCAAAAAATTCACCTTGGTTGTAAATTTTACAAAACTCAGGAGTGATCTTAATTTTTGTGAATTGTCAATTAGAATAATTTACCTGATGAGCGTTTAAACTCTCAAACAGAAAGTTGAATTATGTCCGTCTGTCTGAGACTACTCTTTCTGTATTCAAATGACTAACTCTTATCAAGTTTTAAAAATGTTGCAGCTTATTTTCTTGGAGATGTTGGCAACTTGTGCTTTTGACTGAAAATTTCCACTTGCAATTCCAAGCAAATAGTTCTCATCGAGAATTGCAATCGTTGCATAGAGGTATATGGGCAGCATTGTACATTTGGAACAGCATTGTCCCTATTTTGCCATGCCATACCCAGGAGGGAAATGACCTATTTATATTACAGGATATAAAAATGAAATTGTGTCTTCCCGTCATTATCCAGCTGATTCTTTTTAAAGAAGTCCTAACTTGATATTCAGTACTAGGCATAGAAAGTTGTCTTTTTACACAAATGGGAGATTTACCTGTTGTAAGTACTATATACTGATCCATTCCTAGCCAAAATTATAAGGCAACTAGTAATCACTCCAGCTACAAAAGGTCCACTGAATAATAAAACACTAGATCACAGCTGGATATTTGTCCTTGAAGCCATAAAGATGGTAGGTGGATGAAGAAAGTTGTTATCCATGTACCCTGTACATCTATTGAAATATGCACATGGAAGAAAATTCTTTTAAAGCATTTTACAAAGCAATTTTTGTGATACATGTTTTTAGCTTTTATCCCCATCAAAATCATTGTTTATTCCTCAAGGATTCCTCAAATGACACATATTGATTTGTTGTAAAAATATGTTAATGAGATGATCCACTCATGAGCAACTTGCTTCAATCTGCATATTTGTTACACATGGCTTGATGCAACATGTGCATCTATGTCAACTTATTTGATGAACTCGCTCGGGTAAAATATCTGATTATTCTTTTCCCTTATTTGCTTTTTCGCTATCTTGTCTTCCCTTTTTTAAGATTAAGCCAAGCTGTGGTATTCTTGTGATATTGACATTTAAAGGTTATATGTCCTATTTATCGTATTTATGAATGATATATCTGTGTGGTTTTCCTACCGTGTCATCATAGTGTAATTAGATTTAGACTAATGTTGTATGATAATCATACAGTGAATAGAGATTTGTGTTCCTAACATTTCAAACTCTGTTTTGATTCTCAGAATTAGGGCTGTAGAATCTCATGAACAAAAATATTAGAACCCCAAAATGCCCTTGTCAATCAGTCAGTGACTTTAAATTTATTCTACAAAATATGATGTACTGATTGAGATGATAGAAGATCAACACAATATGAAGCATTCCCAAAGTGTAGGCATACACCTTTTCTCCTAGGTGACTGCTTAGATTTTATGTTCAAATTGAAATTTGGGGGGAGAGCCCTTTCATTAAAATCTAGCCAAATCCTTATCAGTTGTGGTACATATTTACGGTTAAGTCAATAAAAAAAACCATGTGAAACTCACAGTTTGAAGTTGAAAATGATAATCTAGCCGTACAAGAACTCCAAGCCTTTGGCTCAAGCTGAAGGCATTGGGGTCTTCAAAGGAAATGGAAATGGCTGCATTGTGATAACCAGTCATATTTATCTGTCGCCCTCACTCGGCGTATATTCTCCAATTCATTAGCTATTTCTAATACTGTCACTGTGGCCACTGAACTATACCACTACGTAGTGGTATAGTTCAGTGACTGTGGCTAATGGCATCAAGCTCTCAGGGAAAATAACAACTTTCCACAAAATATAGAATTAAAATCATGTTATATGTAGTAAAAATGTGTCTCTTTCATGAACTTACATTAGGAATAGTAATTAATATTTCTATATCAATTTTTATTTCAATTTTTAGAAAGAATGATTTAATATATCACAAATAGTTGTCAATTTGAAGACTTTTACAATTATATAAATCTGAAAGTCATTTTTTTATTGTGCTGTAATGGGTCAGAGTGTGATAGATGTAGAAATGTTCTCTCTCCCAGTCCATCTCACCACATTACTTCTTACAGCTCTCCATCAAAACTCATCGGAAGTTGTCGCCCAAGCAGTCATTCTGTCCTCAAGTTCTGAAATCATCCCTCTTCTTCCACTCTAAATAATAAATAACTAGCTTCCTGTTTGACATGTAAGAAAATGGTAAGTGTGAGGTTATATTCCAGGCAGGAAGGTGTTCATTTTCACCTCTAAACATCTTTTATTTTTTTTTTATTCATGGAAGAAATGTTGGCATGTTTATACATGTATTGTGATGTTTTCTTGTTGAAAATAATGTGAATACTATGATGTAAATATATTTTGTCTCGAGACAAAACCTGATTCTAATATAGCATCTGAATTCTGATTTTTAACTTATGATTTTAGTTTAGCATTGCGTGAAAGATAAATAGCTTTGTTTTCAATTGTGTCATTCCATTAAAATGGAAGGCAGATGAATTTACACATGCTAAAACAAACTTAAGTTGCTCCCGTTCCTCTCTTTCCCCTGTTTTTTGTTTCTCCTCTTCCTTTCTCCCATCCTGTCTCTTTGAGTTCCTCCTCTTACTATCTCCTTCCTCTCTTTTTCCATCTCCACTATCATTTCCCTACCCCTTCCTTCCTCTTGTTCGCTCTCCTCTCCCACTCTCTCCTCTCAATCCTTTGCTGTTCTCTCTCCACCTGTTCACTTTTTTTTTAATCACTTTTCATCTCCATAATCCATCATAACAGTATGTTCTGACTTCTCTCTTTTTCCCATTCGGTCTCTCCGAGTTCCTACTTCTTTCTCTCTCCTTCCTCTCTTTTTCTATCCACTATCATTTCCTTCCCTCTCGCTTCCCATTCCTCCCTCTTATTCTCTTTCCTCTCTTTCTTCTACTCGAGTTCTGGTTCAATTACTGTACACATAACAAACTTTCACACTCTTCTCGAGCACAACAAACAGTCACAAATGAAACAATCACTACTTCAAGTTGTTTACCCTTGCCAATACTGAAGTATATCTTTATTACATTATCACAGAAGGAAAAATGTACTTACAAGCTTCATTCACAAAACAAATTTGTACGAGATGAGTCAAAAATGTGAATCATAATACTCTTAAACATGTGAAAATACACACTGTTCTTATATGCTCGTGACATTAGTTTAGGTTAATACACAACCAAAACAATGTGAGCAGAGAATAATGTTACACGCTCATGTTCAACATTTCTATTTCAGATGTTCCTCTTTTTATCCCACAGAGTACCAATACGAAAATGTAAAACATATTCTTTGCTAAAGTCCCAGATTGGGGCATGTGTAAATCAGCTACACACATAGCAGAGATATCGGCTACGAATTGGGATCGATATATGTAACAATGAAAGGATTTAAGAGGTAATGGGGGGAAAAGAATTTTTTGTCTTGCTATGAGTATACTGTAACTGTAAGAGGGCGGAAGGTAATAAATCATATGCCAGCATTGGTTTATTACTTCCAATATCATATTATTTAAATATCTTTTGACATTGATCTGCATTTTTTTCGGTGTGGATATTATTTTTCTGACATTTATAAATATAAGCAAGTGGTTTTCCTTTCTCCCCAGTTCATCGCCATCACATCGCATTGTATAAAAATAATTCCTCTGAGCCAAAACCCCTACTCGAAATTTGGTGTCAAGCAATACTACAATCCAAGAGCACAGAGACGTATCCTCAAAAGTACACATACATACATACATACATACACACACACACACACACTTATATTACACACATCATTCCCTACTTAATACATCTTGGCTTTTCAACATGCATCTACATCTAAGAATTGCACTTATCCTACCTCTATGATACCAAATGCAAAACAAAGTTTAAACATCATCAACTCTTGTCCTTAACACATTCCAAAAGGAAACTTACAAAAGTACTACGAATACAAATAAACGTCAAAGTTTTTACCTCAAGTAAAACTTGTCATTTGTTAGTTACAAATATGGTAAGAAAAAAAACACTCATAATAAAATAACACAACTATGTATAGGCTTGTATAACATGTCAAGAAACCATGTTCAATAATTTACTAATTTTTACGAAGTCAAAACAAGATATTTCTGTTGTGAATTATATACTTTGCGAGTGAAATCACTTGTCACAATGTCAATCGCTGTCGCTTTCTTCATCAGCCTCTTCAAGCAATGGCTCAATTATACCTGACAATTGACGTCCAACCTCTGTATAATTTCATACGATCTAATACTGGGCGTCACTTCCCAACATGATTTTTCACTAATTCAGTGAAATCTGTGATCTAACTTGAGCCGTCACCCATGCAGGGATCCGTTGTGCAAGCTGAAAGCCAGGATTGATCAAGTGAATCATTGCGAAAAGACTTTCTTACTTTCTGAGGCGCTCCCTTGAGCGCTATAACTTCTCGGTATGGAATGCAGAAGAAGATACATAAAGACTAGAAAGACGAATACAAGTTTGTGTTTTTTTCCCTCTAGCTTCAATCTCCCATAATTACTGTACAGAAGAGAGATGAAAAAAACCTACCAATGGTTTTCCACTAAAATATATATGAATATTTTGGGCAAGTGAATGTGATATATCTACTGTAACTCTAAGATAAGTTATGAAATATATGCTGCACAAACATTATATATAGTATAAAACAAGGGCTTATACTAAACGTGAGATGAAATAAGTTAAAAGAGTGAATTAAATGACTATTTAAAGTTCTTAACCTGCTGTCAAGAACAAAAAAAATCAAAACAGTTGATAATTACAGGCATATGCCACATACAAAATAAAAGCCTAGCTCTCCACCGTTCAAAAGACGCATCCACAAAACATCTGTCCCAAATTTGCAGCATTTGTTTGTCCAATTAAACTCAAACTCTCGCTTAAATGAATAAAATCTCTGCTCATTTACTGCATCACCAACTGTCCGTATCATATAGTTTCCAGTGTTCCACTTCACTTCTAACTTTCTCCTTCTTAATGGAGTCTTATAATAATACATTTTGTTCACACACATTATATTTTAACTCGAATATGCTCCTAAAAATTATTCAGAACCGCTTAAAGTTGTCAGAGATTAAGTAAGGCGATTCAAAAACTCCATTTTCTCTCTCTTTCTGTTCTTCATGTCAAACTGCATTTAATGAAACATGACTTCAATGCAAGTACCACGAGTTATGCGCCTACAAGCTTGACCTGAGCTAATTTTTAAACGGCATACTGCATTGTCAATAAGTTTCTTAAGCACATAAAATAAAAGCAAGCAGTATTTCACACTTCTGGATCACACACTTTGTTGCATATTTTTTCTTCTAAATTTTGTAATAATGTTGATAACACACAAAATTATTGGTTCCAGAGTGTTCCCTCTAAAACGCATTCTGAGATATGATCAAGAACGTAATCCTGACATTGGCATATCATCAAAGTTACACACCAACACTCAATTACATTGGGTATTGTTGATGTTACATAACATCACTCAATAAATTGGTTGAAGATAAACACAGCTCGATATAATTCCACAATATCACAACATCATCTAGCAGACAGCACATACACACCCTTGTCAAAATGGAGTCAAATCGTGGCAAGGTTCAACGCTGCTATGTAACGCAACCATTTTTGGGGGAAGCAGCTACCGTGCGTTCCTTTGGTAGGTGTGCAGCTGGAAATATGTTCTTAAGATTATCAACAGGGTTTATCCAGCAAAAGATACTTCCCATGAAGTCTTCCAGAAAGCGGATGAAGACATCAACAGCCATGATGGTAAAAAGTGCTGTTCTGGACTGGACGAACAATTGTTGCTCCCGCTGCACAACCTCGTTCAAGAGGACGGTCACAAGTTATATCGCCTCCTCTCACCATCTCATCTGGTCGGAACTCAAGCACACTGCATTCTAAAACGTGGCACCCTCACTCCCTCTCTTCAATGTCTGTCGGGTCGTCATGACGACACACACACACACAGTCAAGGCTCCGGGTCGTTCAGACTTGTCCAGGGATCGTTCAGACTTGTTCTGGGACGGGCTCGAGGGCGCTCTTGCTCGTTGGCGACCGGATAAGCTTCTGCTCATCGACGTTCTGCTCCGTCACCTGCTCTCTCCTCAGTTTCTTAGCCAAGTAGAACATGTAGGCTGGAAGACCAAAGTTGAGTACTGAGACTGCTAACATAGTGACATTGAGCTGCAGAGGGCAAAAAGAGAAAAGAAGAAGACATTCATTAGTTGATGTGTCTCATGCTTTGTTTTATGAATGTACGTAAGCACATATCACCCATACAACATAATCTTATAGATAAAGATATTCAACCCTCTTAGTAACAAACAAGCACAGCCCGATGCCAATTACAAAAACAAGTGAATGCCAAAAGGACTTGAAAGGGTTAAAACACAGAAAAATATTTTAGGGAAAGTGGTTGCATGAAAGTTTTCAGATAAACAGGAAGAAGCCAAGAATTCAATTTGTTGGTGTGAAAAAAGGTTGAAAGTACAGTACCTACTAGGCCTAGTACCTACATTCAACAATAGACAAAGACTCCCTAAAAAACTGTATCGACGTTCTTATCGCTCCTCCGTCAATGTTGCATCACTCTACATAAACCTTACATATGATACATTCCATGTGATATGAAGTGGGGTCTATATGTGTGTAATGGCAGCATATCCCGGCTTTCGGTTGTTTTTTCACTTTAAACACAATATAGCCCTGATTAGGAAATGCTTCCGTGTGATTGTTTTTTCGGAGGGCGCGCTCAAAGAAGTCCCGAACAAATACGGACGTCATTTGGAAGGGCTTCCTCTCGGCAAGGTTAAGCAGGGACTAATCAATTTTTTTTCCTGAACGTTAGAAAAAAGAGGAATGACACAGGTTCACTCTAAAGGCATTACAGGAAGAGATCACACCATTCAAAGCTGTAATGGCACCAGCCACAGGGAAACAATTATCAGATACTCCCCAACACTATTAAAACCAAAAGAATAACTCTGATGTAATTGGACAACGTATCACACTGGTTGCACTGTTTCACTTTGAATGGAGGATATTCTTACAAGGATACAAAACTTCTAATTTGTTGTGCCGGCCGGCATTTATCACTTGTCGAGAGGCTATCGATATTAGAGGAGGCTTTCTCTCTGCGAATGCTACTGTTCCTTTTTGTCCTCACTTTCCAGGGCGGTCCTATTGTGTCAGCTGGCTGCGTAAAGTAGGACTACCCGGCACGTAACGTTCAAGGGTGTCCTTGGTCTTCCGACCAGGAAGCCATTGATGGCGCTAATCACCTTACCAAATGCTCTGATTTGCTTGCGCTGGAGAACTGTGCAGACTGCACACATTGCAACGTCTGTAACCTACAAAAATATCCTTGGTGGTGTCTGGAATTTTTGAAGGCCCTACCTTTTTTTGAAATACTCTTGTTGTGTCTTGCACAACCCCTTTTTATTCTACATTAGCCCAGCTAAGACCTAAGCACTGAAGGACATAAACCATTTTTAAAAGTGATAACATGGTCTATCCTTATGCTAATAACAGAATGGTAAAAACAAGTTCACCATAACTAAGCCACTTGACAAAATCACAGAATTACTATCCCAGTATGGACACACCCTCCACTTGACCTTATTTTTGTTCAACTTTAATTTAGGTCTCTCTGACCGGGTCACTGGTCTGGAGAGGACCTCTGGGTATGGTGGTCACATGACCATTTGCATTGTTTGGCCATATGGACACAAGCTGTGACATCACATCATGCTCTACTTGACCCATCAATGGCCAAAATTCATTGATATTACGAGGTCAGATCAGACACACAATTGTCGAAGTTCAAGTCATTGATTGGCAAGTTCCGCTCAGAAAAGAAACCAAAGGTCAGCCAGAGGAATATGTTCACAAGGTTAGATTTTATGTAGACTACAGATTGACTGGTTGATGTGTTGTACTTTGTTTTTGAGGGGCAACGATAGGGCAGGTTATCTAAACTGTGAATGACCAAAGACCATTATGCTACTGGGGTATGAAATCACCATGGGGATTTAGTTCGGAATAGGGCAGATGGTAGTCTTCAAATAATCATTTTTACAGGGCCTCAAAGGATAGGGTACTTACATAGAAGGGGTCCCCGTTGAGTGGGCCCTCAATGGCGACGAAGATAGGGTACTGTAGGAGCGTTGCGCAGGCCGAGATGAGGGACTGGAGCCCGATAAGACTGCCGACCTGTGAGGCTGGGTAGGTGATGGCGTACAGACCGCATACTGATGAATGGATGAAGCCCCTAATGACTGTGTGCAGGATAAAGCTGAGGATCTGTAGGAGGGGAGGAGGGATTAAATGGAAGAGGAAGTGAGTGATGGTCGACAAGAACTTATTCTCAGGAAGTAAAGGAATTTAAACATTGATATTAAGGGACAAAGTTTAGTGCTAACATGCTTCCTGAAATGGAGGATTTCATCGAAGGAAAAGAAGCAGGATTTGAGATAAACAAACCATATGAGGAAAAAGGAATAAATTCTAGAAAGGAGGATGTTAGCATGAGTTTTAAAATTCAGGAATGTTTACATATACAATGTATGGATCCCCTATTGCTTCACTTTTCCCTTGAGAGTGCTTGATTACTGGGAATCAATCAATGCCGAATATATTGTGTGAATTTTTAAGGAATACTCACTTGAATTTGAAGGTTGGGTATTAAGACGGTGACGCCGAAAAACATGATGAGCACACTGGTGATGAAGAAGGCATAGCTAGAATTGTAGAGTTTGCGGATCTTCAGGTTCATGGGTGGTTTGGGGTCCCGGCTCTCGTTGCTCGATGTACTGGATGTGCTCGGGTGTCGGGTCTTCGTGTGTGTAGCGCCGTTTCCGTTCATTCCCGTAAGTCCTAGCTCGATGTCGCCGTTCCCGCTGCTGTTGCGTTTCAGCTGTCCATTGCCATTAGGTATCGTGGTGCCGTTCATGTTCTGCTTCTTCGCGTCGCCGCCGTTCAGCAATCCCGTGAGGCTGATGATGCTTGGTCGCTTGGAGTCACCGTTGCTGAAGCTGGGTCTCTTTGAGAGGCTCTCCTTGCGGCTGGAGCGACGCCCTTCCTTCTCCTTGGCTGCCTGGAGCACCTCCTTGATTCTGAAGTCCATCACGAGGCCGATGAGGGGGCTGGTGATCAGGCACATCAGCTGCATCAACCCAAAGATGTAGATGTACTGGTCCACTGTAGGATCACAACCAAAGAAAAACAAGATCATTATTATTCCAATTCTTTAACCATCCTTTCCTAAAGTTATGAATACTTAGTATACACTTGCAAATCATGGTAAGTATAAGTACTTGTCACATAAGACTTCCGTGCATAAATATTTCAAAATTTAACTTTTTTGCCTCTAAATCTGTACTGAAGCTATCTATCAAAAATATGTATATTCCTACCTTCTATATTTCCCAGAGTTTTGCTTGCACTTGTTTTTTGCATTGCATGGGCTAGCTTTATTAACCTGAGCCCTCATGTAATTATTCTTGATCGACTCCCATGCTAAGAAAGAACTCGTAGCAGTCGCATGATCAGTTAGCACAGTCCCACCCACCTGTTTCTGTGTCGCCACCGCTGACATTCTGCAGCATCTGCGTGAGGGAGCCGATGAAGAAGAGGAGGCGGAGCTGGGTGATGCACATGACGATGAGTGACAGGATGTAGATTGGGCTGCAGACAGAGTACAGCAGGGTGTTCTCCTTACGCTTCTTCTTGCGCTCTTTCAGCTCGATGGCCAGGTTCAGTCTAGAAGGTTGGAGGAAAAATCAGATCGTTAATCAACTCGTCCACAATCATGAGGGCATGTGCAATCAACACCCACGTATAGACCATTGAGCGATTGCCAACATTTATTTTTTTTCTCTTGCAAACCTTTAAAAATATTAAAAATACATAAATAAATAATAAGATTTAACATTTACATACATAATATTTAATGGATTGCAATAAAATCATAGCTTTGTAATATGGATTGCGATGTCAATTGGTGCCTTCCTTCTTTGATGTTCTTTTCCACGTCCCACATCAATTACAACAACATTTATTGCATATGGGACTGACAGGATTATAAGGCCAACTTACTGTGAGGAATAGATCTTGCTTCCCTTGCGGATCATGGTTTGCTTAGCCTCCTCCGCAGCCTCGTCAGTCACGCTCAGCTTGCGTCCGACGTTGGTCACCATGGAGTAGAACTGCTTGCCCGTGACCTTGTGGTTGACCTTCAGGATGTGCCAGTGCATGCTGGGAGAATAGCAGATGTCAAAATACATGTTAGTTTTGTTTTTCTCAAGCTATTTAATGTATATAAGCGAATATTGTTACGTACTGAGTACTTTGTGTCCATTCAACAAGTAATGGTTAGAAGGTTGAAATGCCAGGAATAATCAAACATTTTACTTATGATTAACAATGTTATATAATTGTTATTAAAGGAATCATATCGAAAAGTCAGTGAGAGTGATTGCAGATGCTTACCCAAAGGCAGATCCTTCTGGATCTGGGATGGGCTCTTTGGGGATGTTGATGTAGCAGTTGACGATGACAAACATGGTTGCTATGGCAAGTCCAGTGAACATCTGTGACCTGCTGACACCGGCATCATACAATCCCTACATGGAGAAGAAAAGAAGAGAGACAGACAGAGGTAACGTTAGAAATGCTGAAAGCGCTCTGCAATGCTAACCAGTAAAAGAAAACATTTAATATCTGAACTTGAAGCATTCTTGATTTCATTCAATAACATCTATTAAAATCATAATCATAGCCTCAATGTGGTGGTATCATGCATGTAATACAATAAAATTAATTCAAAGGGCGTGGGAAATAAACATATGATGGGAGTGAGTTTATATGAGTCACTTTCATTGTCAGATTACCAGTAAATCATTTTGACTAGTCACTGTCAGATTGAATGATTTTGACAAGTCTTTGACACTTTGTTGGTGATTGGAGGGAATATCTTCTTGAACACACAGCACCACCTGTCTGTTCTCTCACCATCGTTCAAACACACAGTGGGAAAAGAGGCCTTAAACAATGCAATTCTTTCCCCGATTATCTCCGTGTCACTATCCTCTACAGTGTATAGCACCAGAGTGCACTATAAATCAGCTGATATCGTCGATTAGAACAGCTGGATGCAATTGACAATACTCGAGTAGTTCTGAAAGTCACAGCAAAGTCGCTGCCAGAGTCTGACTAGCCCTGCTGCGAGTGTGTGAAACGGGGAAATCAATTTCCTGTATTATCTTCTCGCAAGGTTGGGAGAAGTACAGCATTGCATTGTTTTCTCTCAGTTCTAGCTGACCCTCTGTATTCCCAGAATGCTGGCCTCAAGTGCCCTAGTTATCTTCTCTTGGCCATTTCCCAAGAAATGGGATATTATTTCTGTCAAAATGTTTAAACTGCAACGTTTGTGCCTCAAACTGCACTGCTAAAGATGGGGAAATAACTGTCAGTTAACCCAGCCAGTCCCATGGGCAATGAACCGAGTTGGTTTTGTATGGATGAAGCTGCCAGAGCTGGATACCGAGAAGGTTAAGGCACCCACACATAATACAAAATGACCCAAATGTCCTCCTTTAGCCTTACATAATGGTGACAAATCACAGTCATTACGTTTCAACTTGCCCACTGCCACTCAAGGAAACAATAGACTCTTCCTGAGTGGAAACGTATAGAGTAGTTTGAATTGATTGTGTAAATCTGGGGGAATTCTGGGCATTATCAGCCTACCGATACCCATAATTTCAGCAGCTGAACAGGAACTAGCGCTTCGGCTTATCTATAGTACAATAACCACTTGCTGTGTGACCCTCACTGCCCTTAAAACTGTGACGGGACTGTACTTTCCCCATCCCATCAGCGGGCATCGATTACGGTTGAACTAAAGCTGTATGCGTACAGGCCCACTGCTCTATACTGGCATGGTTTGTTACCTTTAATACCATGCGGTGGTCAAAGGTTAGGACACCTTGCTTTACTTTCTCCCACACGCAACTATAAGGAAACTTGCATCATCATAATGACACCTGTCACTATCCGGCTTTCTCACAATTTGAACACACGTGTATTTCCCTGAATCGCTGCTAAACTAACAACTTCCTTTTCGTAATTGATAGCCTCGTGGTGATTACATAATAGCTCCCTGGGGAAGTGGAATGATTTCTTATGGGTCACAGAAGAGATAAAAGTACACAGGCTGAGGTGGGAAATGCATACCAGTAGACTCTCCAATTATTTTACTGATTACCCACCGTTTCCATGGGAATCACCAGATTTCTACATTGCTTTGTTTTGTGTTGGGGCTTCCAACTCCAGCATTACACACCATTAGAGGAATTTAGGTAACAAAATGAAATTTGTACAATCTCTTTCTCTTTTTTCTTTTTTCTTTTCTCTCACAATGCAGCACTCTAAATGTGTCTTTTCTCTTAACTCTATCTGTGGCCAGAGAAAAACCCTGTCTCAATAGGATTTGAGTGTCCTAGTGCCAAGAGAGACACACAAAAGGTCAAGTATCAGCAGGAAAATGCCTTCAATATTTATCTGTACTCTTACCTTGAGTATCAGGAATAAGATGGCAGCTGATGCATAGGATCCAATGTTGAGACTGATTACTGTTGATCTCTTGGTTCCAAACAAGTTGGCAATCTGGCAGAGGAAAAGAGAAAAAGAAAAACATAATAGAAGCTTCTTTAACATGTTGATTTGAGGGCTGTTTTAAATTCAATCAATGGTCAGAACAAGTTTGCATGATTTGCTGAAGACTTGAAAATAAAGCGATTTTGAAACTTTTGACTTTCAGTTTATCATTTCAGAAATATTTATCTGAATATTGATATTCTCTTTAATAATAATACTGATGATAATAATCAGAAGTGAGTCCAGTGAATAGGAAATAAGAGTGTATGGTTTATCTAGTAAAATACAAGTCAACAGGAATTTTCCTGATTTCAGTACTTAGCCTTTCATCAAGCCTTTCTTCTGTATGTTTAGCCTTTCTTCCAGCCTCTCTGTTTCTTACCTGGAAAGACGTGAAGGTAATCATGATGCCTCCCACACCGTTGAGGGACACGGCCGGGATGACCATCTCGGACATCTCAATGGGCGTCCAGCCGAAGATCAGACAGGAGGAGATGAACATGAGCCTGCAAAAAAATATGAAATAACACACAAATTACTTCAAAATTATTGATCTCAATGTTAAAAAAAGCAATGATTGTTATCCATCTATTCTGTGATGCAATCCTAATTAACATAGTATACTAGAAAGCAATGGCTAACAGCATAATCATATTCATATTTCATTGTTATCATTTGCAGCTTGTACACATGCCTGAGGTCTGTCCGACTTTGCACCACCGGGTAATGTGAATACGAATGAATGCTGACTGACTTTTACCTTGCAGATATGTGTTTTAAACTCCTACTGAAATATATTGTAAATTAAGTATCAGTAAGTTGTTGAATAATTTAACAATATATAAGTTGGTTAACTTACGCTCCAACCATCCTGAGAATCCTGCAGCCAAACTTGTCCATCGCCATGCCGATAGGGAAGGTCAACCCACTGAGTAAAAAGGATCCGATCGTGAACGCCAGGTTCAACGCTTCGTCCTGGGCAGAGCATCGTGGGTACGTAGGTCTGCCGAACGCGTTTTCGGGCTCACCAGTGACCGCACCCGTTGAGTCGTCATACAGGATCGTGGTTCCCTCGATATATTGCACTTCGGAGCTGTTCTCGACATTGCTTGGGAAAGTTCCGTTGCCATGTTCACCTGTGATTGCACACCAAGAAAAAAAAATAAACAAAAACTTGATGTACATGTGCACATTTTCAACTACAATTTCTTGCATCTAAATTTGCATTCCTGGCATTTTGTGGTTGTTTCACAAAAGAGTTATTTGATTCCAGGCACAATATATTTAGTGAACAGAAGTGATTTTTTTTTTTAACATGTAACTTTTTGTAAGAGGCTCAAAATTTAATCGCACATATTCACTTTACACAAGTGGTTCAACACAACAAAAAATGCTCTTGAATGCAAGTTATCTGCAGATTCTACATTATCCCTTTCCTCTTCTCCTTTACTCCATCTTTATATCATACAGTTGAACTGTTCATCTTTTTTTACGTTATTAATGTGGTGACCCCGTTATTGTTTGAAAATGCACCTACTAATCGTTCTGGTTGACAACTCTTGTATACTGACCTACATCAAATGATTGTTGAGCATTTACATTTTCCCCACCATCTCAAAAACATAGGCTTATTTTTAGCCAGTGAATTCTTCAGCTCGAGTTTCAGCTGCTGATATAGGTCGGGTCATCGGCCCTGATCGACCAATGAAATTGCTAGAGATACAGATCTCGTCTTCTCTCTCAGGAGGCCTCTCTCTCTCTCTCTCTCTCTCTCTCCCTCTCTTTCTGTCTCTCCCTGTCCAGGGTTGTTCTTGTTGACGACTCCAAGCTCCACAGCTATGCGCATGCGCTCTGGCCCATAAGTAATTCACATTTCCAAGTACTGTGCATGTTATTACGTGTATTCACTCTCGATCTCGCATCTCGCGTACACACAAACCCCTTCTCCACAGCGGAGCTCCGCAAGCGGGTCATTATCATCTCATTTCCATACCCGTTCAGCTGGCTGCTGTCCTCCCTCCTGATTGGTCAATGCGCTAAGGACAGCCTGCCCTTCAACAATTACCAATGTTGAGAACTTGGAAGTCCGTCTTTCATCTTTGTTCAGCGGGCAGCTCGTGCATATTCATGAGGCACTGTTTCCTTCCCACCTCCTAGTTTCAAATTCATATGTTAATCATTTTCAGGTCGGCTAAATGCAGAATCCCCAGGAACAAGCTTTAAATACCCCCTCTCCTCCTCCCTTGTGTATGCAAATGTTCAGAACCATAACATCAGCTAGCGGTCTGTTTTTAGCGAGAGGTCAAGCCTCCTGATCCCAGCTGACATCGTTAGGTTCGAGGGCAGCGAAGAAAACACAGAAACGTGAGACTTCGCGACACAACCTTACGATCATAACAAGTGATATATCTTTCACACTCAGTACAACTCCCAGGCACCTCGTTATATCATTATCCATACCCACTCGGTACTGGTATTGCTAGAGTGCTTTATGCACACCGACTGCTGCCTGTTGCCACAGTATGAGAACGCTCTTGCTCTTAGCATGTTGCAACCATATCATGCACATTTCTGGTAGGTTTTCAGGTGTATAATGCACAACATTAAGCGCATTAATGACATTTAAGAAAAATACAATAGGCCTACTGAAGTACATAGCTACTGAAAGAGAGAAGGGGAAACACGCTTTCCCTTTTAAGATAATGTACTGATATAGGCCATATAGCAGCAAGCTTTACATTAATGCTTTCTTACAACAAGAAAAACGGAATCTGAACAGGTGATAATTTCTGTTTTGGTCAGGGATTGTGATATTGATTAAAACACCACCGTTACTGTAAGTCTTTAACGTTTCAGAGAAATGAGTAAGTGAATTCATGTCCGAGTATACACATTGTGTACATCCACATGCTTATTCCAGGAAGACGGGATAGGGGTTTGATTGTTATTAGTTAGCAAGCTGTCGCGTGTCGCGTGTCCTAGCCCGTGTCTTGGCCAGTCCGTCCCTGGGTCTAAACATTAACATCAGGTCATACCAAGAGCCCCAGGCAGAGGCCTGGACACACAGGTGATTATGGAGTGACCAGAGAGAGAGAGAGAGAGAGAGAGAGAGGGAGAGAGAGGGGGGGGGGGGGGGTAGCAATGCCAACCACATACCCCTCGATAGAAAAACAAACAGAATACCTCAATGCAAGCAAGCATCCCTGGGCATTTTCTCCTGTTTAGTTCTGCGCGCATGCTTTCTACGGGTACCAGAGCATAAACACACCTCCTACAATACATGTATTTTGTGTGTACAATATCGCTTCATATTCCCCACTTTATTTATTCGAATGGCTGTGTAACTGTTTGAAAGTACTGAACATCAATCACACAGCATGATTGCGCAGGGAGGGAAGCGGACGTATTTTGCACAAAGGATCTCCCGCAAGAGATGCTTTATAAATATTGTAAAACATCTCCAACCTTCACGCAAGTGCAATGTTTACTTTGTTTTCCTTCGCACAAGAGCAAAGCCATTTTTTTATTATGGTATTGATTTCACGATTGAAGGGGAACTGTTGATATTGCTACAGATCACAACGTTGCTGGTATTGCACTTGCGCTAGCACAGCAACTCAACCCGGCCGAAAACCCTCACCCAGTATATTTAGAATGATTTATGTGTCGTGACAAAATAAAGTAGGGCAGGGTTAACAATCTTCATACATACAGGCTATCGAAACAATTCATCTCCAGAAAAGTTAGACTTCGAAATTAAAACCATTTTGGGCTGGACCCAGTTTGGTTTACTGAATTCCCGCAGGTACGTGACATTAATGTTTATGCGAGGAGAAATAACTTTAAAGAGGTGGTTAACATATTCAACAACAAAACACTACGATGTCGCCAAAAAGCAACACGAAGCATGGGCAACGGGAGGAGCTAGCCAGCAAACAGCATTCGTTTTCCAAAGGCCTGTCATTCCACTTTCGTGCAACACTCTATTCAATAGTTTCGAGGAAGGGTCAACGATACTATTTACATCAGGCTGAACAATACATTTGTTATTCAAGTTTCGACTTGTGATCAGTTGATCAGCTGGGTATATTCGACAGGCATTAGTACAGTACGGTCACTACCAATGCCTACGTAGGCCGTGACAACATCAGGCCCGTGGTGTTTTTTAAATCAAGAAACGACCCCCACCCCCTGTTGTTGTTTTTTTTTCTGTGTATGGGTATGGTTGGTTGGTCACCCCCTGCTCTCATAATGGACACGTCCACCAGGAGGGGTTCATTGTATGCTAATGAGGATTTACACGCGGAATCAGATGTAAACAAGTTGCCCTCTCTCGCCCTCTCTCGCCCTCTCTCTCTCTCTCTCTCTCTCTCTCTCTCTCTCTCTCTCTCTCTCTCTTCAGACCCTACGCCCGTTTGGCCATTTTATTTAATTGCATTGATTCATTGCTCTGTAATTTCCTTGACCCCGATTCACATTATTACCACACAAAGGTCATTAATCAATACGAGTAGGACCAGTATGAAATTGATACTGATGACCTTATAAGCGGTATTATATAAAGTCATATTACCCCTCAACGGATCAATCAGCAGGTCGTTTGTTTGACCATTGCATTATAGTTGTCATTCCAAAAGACAAGCCTGGACACGAGTGACAGCTCAACGCGTGGAGCTTTCCATGCTGGTCCCTTTAAACCATCTCAGTATAATCGGTGCATGGAATATGTAATAAGTTGATAGGCTTTTCTTGGTTTGCTACTGATGGGTGACAACTCGTTTCAAGTTCATACATCCTTGGCTTAACCATGAACCAGGGACAAAGGAGTAGGTTCCATGGTTTTACTAGACGTTCTTATAGTTGTTTATGAAAGTGTAATAATTGATAGTAGTAGTAGTAGTAGTAGTAGTAGTAGTTTTACTAGACGTTCTTATAGTTGTTTATGAAAGTGTAATAATTGATAGTAGTACCGCGATGCCAACAAAAAGATATTAAGACCACAATGTAAATTCTCCTCTACGCGTAAAAAGGCATTGACCATTTCACCTTTATGGAACTCGACATACACACCATCTTCACACTGAACACCCACCATAGGCATGATAGGATGAAAACACCACCCCACCCGAGATTATGGATCTTGGCTGGTATCAATTTAGTCACGTGATCGTACCAAACTTTGTTGTTGGTGCTGGAGCGAGGAGGGGAGTAACTTGAACCCTTCTCCTGACCTTTTAAGGTCGCCTGCCGTACCCCTCGAGAGGTCACGTGACCCGTAATTCATATCAACCGTGGCCTTTTCCTCATCAACATCGTGGCCTCATGTCATATTGCCATGGTGATAACATCCAAGGTAACAGAAAATCTCTCTCTCTCTCTCTCTCTCTCTCTCTCTCTTTCATCTCCATCTCTCTTTCATCTCCCTTTTACTCAAGTCGTTTCTCAACCTTGGCATAAGTGCATGCATTGCATTCACACTTTGCACCATACCTCCAACATTCACACTGTAAATCAAGACATTGGCATTTCGCTGGTCCACCTTACCTTCTTTGCACTTGGTGCTGTAGAACCCCTCGGATAATAAGACGGGGAGCAGCGAACTCCACCCCAGCAACACAGCCGAGAAGAAGAGGTTCTCGACGATCATGGTCCCCAC
This sequence comes from Arbacia lixula, assembly GCA_963669155.1. Lineage (NCBI taxonomy): Eukaryota > Metazoa > Echinodermata > Echinoidea > Arbacioida > Arbaciidae > Arbacia > Arbacia lixula. The sequence goes on from OZ022583.1 coordinate 12,322,203, forward strand.
CAACCAGTAGCGGCGGTTGTTCGCCGTCTCCACCGTAGGTTTCTTGCAAAACATCTTGAAGCTTTTTCTCCTTTCCTCCCTTTAAATGCAGAAAGTCGAAGACTTCTCCGATACAGTCGAGTCGGTCGAAGTTGCGGATATAATACCGACGTACAATCCACCGCACTGTAGACCAAAAAGAAGGACAGAAAACGAGGATGAAAAGGGGAAATTTTCCACTTGATTCAAATCACTTACATGTATATTTAATAATCACATTTTAGCCCATAATGATATCACAAACAACATCGTTACATGCAGTACTTGAAACGAGTGAGAATGAATAGGGGTGAATTTCCATTTCATTCAAATCAATTATTTACTTTTAAGCTTCAGCCAATAACGATATCACAAACAACATCGCTGCATAATTGAAACAGCATTATGCTTCGCTAAATAAACAGTACCCTGCACTAAAGTCTAAATTCGTTATTAATTAATCATATGCATTAATCTATTAGTAAGAAAACAAGCTTATAGTTTGAAAGAAGGTACAAGAGTGCATGTTTTTGGCTAGCTCAGTCGTGCACAGCATAATGGAAATGTGCTAATATCCTCTGTAAATTCAACATACAAACAACATAAGGCAATTATGCAGGTTAAGGGGATATATTTTGTTGACGACAGGCTTTTACTGCCCCTTTTTCAAATTGTATTATGATATCATTTCGCTTTGATTCAATCAAATTAAGAAATCACTGGCTCGTACGTTACATTGATTGGAAATTGACAATGAAGGCTGAATGCCTTGCACCATAACCAATTCCATCTAAATGGACCTATCGTGGTTGATTGCCCGAACAAATTATAGCCAATTCAATGCCCACTATTTAAAGGAAATCCATAATTGCATTGAATTTCTGCAGATACAGGTGTATTTTTTTAAAGGTATTGTGCACATTTTGTAGGTCAATTTTCAAAAAGGATTATTTCATCTCAAATTTCGTCCGGGTCGTCAAGTACTAACAGACTCGTGGATTGATAATTCATTTTTGAACAATACAATCTTAGAAAATCAATAAGATTAAAGCTGTCATCAGGAACATATGCTTGGGGGTTTTTTCGAGATAAGAGATGGCGATTCAGAAAAATATACGATTACATAAGAATGAGAGACAAACAACAAAGAAAATTCACTGTATTGCCATTGCATGTCAAGTTCCATAATTCACAAACTAAACCTTCATGTTGTACTAGTAGCTCATCCAATTTTTACACAATTTGATGATGTCTGCAAACACGCATGGGTACACTTCTTTTAAATCTACTGAATAAAAATTCACTCGGGTAAGCAATATGAATTTATGTACTTAAAAAATAACACTTTTTTTCTAAAGAGAAAACAACACTGCATGCATGGAGTTGCTCAAAAACAACCTTTCATCAAAACCCAGCAATGCGTTTATTTATTCAGGAGCTTTGCAGAACGGAGTACATGCCCGAGTGCAGAGGGGGTTTAATCATTGCATTTGCAAATGAAATCCAGCACTGCATGCAGTACGAGAAAATCAAGTCTCTGCCTGATTTGATTTAATAGACATCAATAACCGCTCCTTTTGTGTTGTATGGTATTCACCCTTTCAGTACAAAGGTTCAACAATGGTACAACAAAGGTACAACAATGGCATAACTGACTTACCTCTCATTCCCAAACCATTAGTAATGAGAGAGTCAATGCATGATGTTATGTACAATCCATGCACATCTAGCTAGTGGAATATAGCCTGCTTGTAATCACACGCTGAAACAGAGAGTAATTTATGTCTATGCTCAAAGTTTAATATGATTCAATGGTACATTCATACAATGTTTGATGAATGAATATATTTCAGCTTTCGACACTGTAGTGTGTGGACTTTTTTTTTTTAGAATGAAATATAATTATATATCATTTCAATGCATGCAGGTTCACGCCTGATGGAGCAAAGGCAACTATGTTTGAACATTTAAACGTGTTTAGATGTTTAAAATACATTACTATCAGCGAGTAAGAGAACCATATGCCCACGATAAGGCGTTCAGTACTCAGTCATGTTAATTAATGCAGCTTTCACTTCCTTTGCCTATATTAACCTACCTGTATGTCATGCTTTTGCCACATGGCACGAATGGTTAGCCTATGTCTGGATGGCACGATCCAGTATTGCGACATGACAGAAACCACAAACCGCAAAATTCTCTTGCGAAGCTGGTGTCGTCTGCTAGGAAAACCAAAAAACCTCACCATGTTCTCGCGCCATCGCCATCTTCCGCATCGACAAATGTTAGATCGGGGCGATATATTATAATTACCGTGATAATTTCTTCATATGGAATGACAATGTCGTGACATAATAGCATTATTAATAGACATGTAATTAACAAGCAAAACTGTAAAAGGAAGATGAGAATGAGTTTGGGAAAGATTCTAGACGAACGTTGAAGGTTTTTTACTTACCTGCAAGCAGCTACAGAACAAGGAATCGTAGACAAATTTAGAGGCCCGCAGTCATGAAATGTAGCAGTGCCAAATGTGATTGTGGCCCCTGCGTTTCTTGTTTAAAGTAAATGCTATAAAAATGACAGAGTATGTGTGTCTTACCTGTGATTTTGTTCTAGCTGCAAGCACCAACAGTTATTCCCTCCATCCAGCAATGCAAAGCATGAAATGATGGAAGGTAGAGATGAAATATACTCCTATTGCGACGAGTTCAGTATGTGCTCTTTGTTTCGCAATCGCAATGCCCATCGCATGCCCATGCCCAACCTACCTTTACCGCACGGCACTACGCATTGACATATTCTGAGTCAATCACCCCCCGATCAGCTGTTCGCTAACAGCTGATCGCTCCAACCTGCCAAGCTAGTAGTACGCATTACGTGAAGCGAAAATGATGTTAGAAAAAATGGATAACCGAGATGAAAATCGCCGTAAGGAGGCCGAAAACTCACCTCTTGTGGTAGATTCCTACACTATAGACCCAGAAAATGTGGTGATTATTTCCAAGTGGCCATAGATAAGGCACAAGAGCTGAATATACGTAGCACTTCAGCGGGATATTCCTTGGGAAATGATATGTTTCTTCGATTGACAATCGTAATATATTCGGAAGATTGAAAATCCAGCGCTTAGAAGTAATGAATATGCATGTTGATTGTCCTGCGGATTCGACCAATCAACGCGCGGTCCGCCCACCAGCGAGGTGTACTATTCTCATATCCGCAGCGGGCCAATGAAACCGGTCTCACGATCTATAGTTCGTCCACTCTTGTTGTCGGGGGTGAGGAAGTGAGAAAGGGGAGGGGTTCAACGTGGGCAGTTGCTACGTCGTGCAGTAGGTTCTTGATATCAGCCAGATGTGTTTTGACAACTTTTGGACGCAATTTTATTTGCAATCCAAAGTCTACTTGGATAACGCTAATCACTAAATTTGCGATAAGATATTGGTTTATCCTCTAATGGAATGGGGCTTAATTACGTCACGTCTCTATATGCAATAAAATCCCAAAATACTGACAGCTATTAATGTGACATTTGTGAAAACTGAATGCATACTCATAAGCCAATACAAGCATTTTCGATTCTTATTTCTGAGTTCTCATCTCATTTTCCTTTTTTATTCCACAAACGAATTTGAATCAGAGCTTCACAATGTGACCATATTGGTAACATCTGCTTGCCGCTTAATTGCAATGTACAAATTGCGAATGAAAATTAAATATTATAGAGTTAAGAAAGTTCTAGGGTTCTGGTGAAATTCTCCGGGTGATTCACTGTGCAAACGACAGATGGTCAACGCGTCCATCATTGCCGATGCCGTTACAACACCCCTACGACGATAATGCAAGCGTCCTGGTTGCTGGGTTCGTCTCCCCATCTCGTGACTCATTACATCTTCGCATGAGAGTGGATTCAGTGGAATACCCCATTGTCCGCCGTGCCCGTTCTCCCCAGCAACCGGTTTCGCCCGCGCACGATCATTTATTGCATCACCTCCTAGCACGTTTAGTCTTGTCGGAGCAAAAATCAATAATTACTCGCGTTTTTTCAATTTTATTAACGGCCATAGGGTGACATCATTTATCTCTTTCTTTAGAGTGAAGTATAGATAGTGTGCTTATGTCTAAAAATGAAATGGCAATTTACAAGGGATTGGTTGATACGGACATAATCTTTGAGAACACGTGAAAGAATTATAAACTGGAGTGTTGAAGACAGACTATCGACGTCGCGCGAGCGGAAAAGCGAAACCGCAACGACTACAATTTGAAGGCAGGCGAGAAGCCAAGCGAGGCAGAAATGAATGGGTATAAAAGAACAGCTGATTGGTCGCTAGGCACAAACAAGCTGTGTACGAGAATCTGCTTCAATCCAGTTCCACGGCTCGGACGAACACGTGGGTTTGAAGATTGCGAAATACCATCTTAAAGGGAGGAAATGTATGCGTGGGCGCCGTTATATGCTAATCGTGTTTCGTACGGGCATTCTTTCAACGGACCATTTGAACATTGATAAATGCAGTTACATGCATGGCACCGGTTACTATTTGCAGCACATTTCATGACCGTTAATCTGCTTTGAAATCATGAAGGCGGGGTGCAAATAGAATTACCCTTTGCCCCTTTTATTGGTGGTATGTATTTTAATGTATAGGTAGGCTGCAGTGGGCCTACTGGTGGTAGTAGTGATTTTTAGGCCTAGCAGTGGAAGTCGTAGTAGTAGTAGAAGTCGTAGTAGTAGTAGTAGTAGTAGTATAGTAGTATTAGTTATAGTAGTAGATGTGATATGAGAACAGGTGTAGATTTTTATAGTATATTAAAATAAGGAGAAGTATAAGGACTAAAAACATTAAAAAGATCAATATAGAACACGGAACATATATGCCCGTTAGTATACATGTTTTTATATACATGTATATGTTATGTAGTTCCTGGTCAATGGAAACCGTTCCGCATCGATGTTGGAGTACTACGTACCATGCTTGATAGCTACATGATACTTCTACCACTCGTGACGAAAGCGCCTATCACAATCATATTGATTATGACATCAGAATGGCGATTTACACATGTCTAGTCTGAGCGTCAACGACTTTCCCTTTTTGGATCAATGATACGTCGGCTGATTCAACGTCTGTTCTCATTCCTTCACGCTTGGAACATGCAATATTTTGTTGAAATGTGTTGTGACAGAAATCATCAGTACAGACCCCATGTGTATACACATGTTGGTTATAGTTACATCAAACAGTGAGCAATTAAGCATTATGAAAATGGATGCACGGACAATACAAAATGTGCAGTTGTATTATCATTATAATGCATTGAAACTCTTTTATACAAAGACAATACACAAGACAGCATGTGAAGCTTGTACGGTTACAAGAAAGATCACTAAAAAGATGAGAACAGTAATCATAACGTTATTCATATAACGTACAACAATCATTTCATAATTTCAATTAGTCAATGCCCTGTACAGAGTACATACACCATCTTGAAGTGACAGTCACATGGCAAATGGCTTGAAACACGGGAGTTCAGCTTTAATCACCCCACCCGTCCATTGCGAGCTTCACGTGGAGACAGGCGTGGACGGTTGGTGGTGTGAGAATGGATGTAGTAGCCTGGCTCGCAGGCTGTTACGCATTTTTTAAACGAAACGATATATTAAATGGGTCTGATTGTAGTAGTCTAATCATTCTAAATTTCTGCCTTGGTTTCCCTAACATGAAACGGATTGAGAAACAATAATAATGGTGAAGTGATTAGTGTTAAAATGTTCGGTTCTATTTTTCATTTTTTTAATTATGATGTCTAACAGCCTTGAAGCGAGCCATCTTCACAGCCAATGTCTGAGGTTTCCATCCGCCCGCTCGTCCGCGGTTCGCCCAGGGCCCGCCGACCGCACGAGGCGAATGTACGACTCCGGAATGTCACAGCATGAAGCTCGATTACATTCTCATTAATTAAACATGTTTGTTCAGTTTTTTGTATGATATGATCTAAACGGTGGGATGGACTGAAGCAATGATAAGCAGTGTAATTGCAATGACAGACAAATAATACAGATACATTTCCAAACCATTGAATATACCATGAATATACATTGTATGTGCAGGTGAAATACAGTGAGAGACAGAGCAAGAGAGAGAGAGAGAGAGAGAGGGAGGGGGGGGGGGGGGGGGGTGGGGGGTTACGAGGGTATGAGTTGCGTCTCAATGAAGTTCATGCGGTCATATTTTCCCCATTTTGTTAGCATACAATGCCATCAGTAATTAATCATCTTTTTACTCCATGCGATGAACTCGGCAGGACTGCAAACAATGTTATTGACGTGATGCTGCAGTTGAATCAGCGAGTCCCACCTCTCTGGTTGAATCATGCATGGTAAAAATAACGATTGCCGTAAATCTGTGCATATAGCTAATCATTGCAACACAGCATTGCAACATCATTATACATCTTCTCTAATGATGGACGTTTATCGATGTTAGCCAGTCAGCTGGAAACCGATCGTTTTCTCAGCAAACTCACAGCTGTTGATTCAGAAATGGCATCATTATGCAAAATTATGATGGAATATCACTAACGAAATACGCGTATAATGCAATTTATTGCAGTATTGACATCGGTATTTTGTTTGAACTGTGGTATCTTTAAATGAAAAAAAAATAACAAATATAAAAAAAAAAAACAATTATAAGTTTTGTAACGTTGAATGCATTTTTCTGATTTGGGAAAGGATAAAATGACCCCCAAAATGGTTGCATGGATGCTAATCAATTCTGGAGCCTATAATCATGGGTGCTTGGGCATGAACGTTTATTGGTGGGGAGGGTACCGCAGTTTCCTTACCCCCACCCCCACTGTTCGGATCAACCGGATCTTCCAAGGGGGACAAATGCAAGACACCACCCCCCCCCCCCCCCCCCCTCCGGAAGGGAGCACATGTGGAGGTGGGAGGAGGGGGGGGGGGGGAGGAAGTACACAGTCTAGCCTGACATTCAGGCAATTGGAAAAAAAAATGTCCCAACTGACAAAAATAGTCTAGTACTAGAATAATAACTCTATCATTCAACTCTTTTATCAGTTTTCGGGCGAGTCGGAGAAGGGATTGGGAATGATTAGTCTACTGCAGACAGACCTGTTAATTGAATATTGTAGTTTGGATTAAAAATGCTCAACAGCCTGGAAACAAGGCTATTGTAAACAATCGTGGGGCATTGACCCATCATTATGAGTTATAACTACTCATTATGAACCTCATCAGGAATTATGCTGGCTCAGGTTTGAGGCAGTCAGTTGAGTATACTTCGTTCTGATCAGACTGATGCACTGATAACGCAACTAAACGTCTGAGAACTAATTAGTTAATACTGTCTCTCCTGCGTTGAAGGAGGAGCAGATGGTGAAAGGGACTAGTCTAGGAACCAGACTTTAGTTGTGGCAGGAGAAGCAATGCATCATAAATAATCATATTCCACTCCACAACCTTTATTGCAAAAGCAAATCATCTGCAGGTAATGTATACAATTGAAATACGGATATTGTGCAAGTTGTATTTTTCAATATGATAATAATCTTCCTGCGTAAATTGTGTGTCAAGCTTTGTGTAAAAGTCACAATTGTACATCGAACCCAATTTTGCTTTCGGGCTGCGATGTCGATTTTAATGAAAGCTTTCAATTCAATTCAACCTCCAACCTTTGCTAGAAATACGGGGACTGTCTACAACCTGTGTCAATCTTATTTCATTATTTCAGCACAGTGATAGAAATACGGGGGAGAGAAAAATGGAATGTATCATTTAGAATTAGTTGTGGTCGCTGCAATACATCACCATAAAGAAGTATTACACTCCACAGTCTACAACCTGTGCTAGAAATAAAGGAGCCTACCCCCCCCCCCCCCCCCCAATGCATCAGAAAAAAATATATATTACACTACACAGCCTACAACCTGTGCTAGAAATACAGGGGCTCCCCCCTCCCCCCCCCCCCCCCCAAAAAAAAAAAAAAAAAAAAAAAATCAAGTAGATTCGAGCAGAGCCTATCCGGGTTACTCACTTACTCCACTTTCAGAAAACAATGGACATGAGGGGTTATGGCGATAACTTGAAACCGGCCACAGCAAGACTTGCTTACGATACAATAGTCGATTTTTATCACTAACACAATTCAAGGAAGTGAGAAGTAGATCGTATTAATCGCTATGTGGTAATGTGTGATTTTTATCTTACTCTTCAAGGCAGTGGCGTAGACAGGTTCGTTCGCCTGGGGGGGATGACTGGGTTGCCAACCCTCGAGAGGGCGCGAAAGCGCCCGAGCGAGGGAGCGAAGCGACCGAGCCGGGGGGAGGGTGTGGGAGGGGGGTGTCCCCCCTCCCACGGTAGGGAGCTTTTGCAATTTTGAACTTGAAATCGTGCAATCTGATGCATACTTAATGAGGTAAAATAACGCACACTTGTAAGCGTGCACGCACACACACACACACACACACACACACACACACAGACTACGCCTTAAATGTACAGTCATAGTTTCGACAAGATCTACACACCGTGGCATACGAGTACAGAATGGACTGACACATATTTTGCAAGGAGGCTTCACAGTGGATCCAGGGGTAGTTTGATACCATTTGGCTTGAAACATAATTTTCTGCGGTTTAGTTTCTAGTACGGGAATGGAAGAAGTTGGGGGTGATTGGGGCTAACCTAGTCATCAGTTTCATCATCATCTTTCGCCTCAGATGCTCCATCACACTCAACGGCACTTTCTTCTGGTTGAACTTCCGGAAAAACAGGCCTATCTCCGACATCATCCGATTTTGATGTAGACGGCTGTTCATCATCATGTTCTTCTTTCTCATTATGCTTGAAAAAGAAGTGATCTTTGATGTTTTCAACTTCTTATTATGAGCGCCTTTTAATGTTTACATAAGTGGTCATGTTACAACTTTGTTAAAGTATCCAGTTGCATTTTTTCACAAAAATAAAGGGCTCAAGAGGGACGAGTATTTTTTAAACGATGCTCACTCAACAAGAACAATGGGTTAAATGTCGGCATAGGTATAGGTGCATCGAGAGATGGATGATAAACAATGAAAGGACATAAGTTATGCACCAGAAATGGAATTCATCAAAAATTAATATGACAGAAACCCCAAATTACCCTTGTGACTTTTGAACAGTTACAATTTTGCATCTTAAATTTGCCCACTCACGCATGACTTATTGGATTAATGTGATTTTCACACAGAAGTTAGTCAATAAGGTGAGAAACAATCGTGCCAAATTATTTTGCCCAAAACAGCTTTGATAAAAAGTCATGCTCTTTTGCTTAATGAAAACAAGCCATAAGATAACCACAAAATACTTGTAAGATTTTTTCATTTTTACCGTCTGATTTGGCTTTCACCGTGTGAATGCGGCTAATACCAATAAACGAAATTACAATAATGATGAGGATTATTATCATCATCATAATTATTATCATTAATGTTATAATTGTTATCATTATTATTTTCACTATTATTGTCATCATTTTGACTTATTAAGTAAACAAACATCATTCCCCCAAACCTGGGGGGGGGGGGGGGGATGGTTGTACATGCCATCCCCCCCACCTTGTGAGATGGGGGGGATGCATCCCCCTCATCCCCCCCGTTGTCTACGCCCCTGCTTCAAGGTATGTAAAACAGGATGCGTCTGTATATCAGGTTGGCGTGTAGATTTCAGCATAACACCACTGGATTAGCACCTGATATGAAAACACCGCGCGGAAATTGTATGACGTCACCATCACCTGCACATTGGCCACCGCTTGTAATATCGTAGACCACGTCTCACCTTTTTGTTGTTCAAAGCAACTCCAAGAAAAACTTTCATTTTGTGATTTTAGCCTTTCAGTGAGATTCTTCCACCGCTGATATCATTGAAAGAACTTCTAAATGGACATGATAATGGTCAACATAATGTACATCATGATAAATGATGTTAAGTTCAAAGAAAGTACCCTGACCAATCCGACTTGTAATAAAATAATCTATAATAATTCCGGGAGGGTGAACACTCTGAATATTGACATAAAAAGGAAGGAAAATAAGGGGGAAAACAAGAATCAAACCGTCAAAAGGCCATTCACTTAAATTTACTTTGTATGCCAAATGAAATGACATGATCAAATTACAAAGCCTAAATCACATCAAGTGTAGGATGAGCAAAAATGATGAGAGATTGGAGAACCCGGGCATCGATCCCAGTACCTCTCGCATGCTAAGCGAGCGCTCTACCATCTGAGCTAGCTCCCCGGTCTATACAGCGCAAATTAATTATGATGGCAAAATAATGACAATGACGTGTTGATAACTTGACAAAAAACACTTCCGCAATACGCTATCCGCTTATCCGTTCCAGACTAAGACGGGAATGGGAATCTTAGCAGCTGCGAAACAATCCTTGCCAATATATTGGCCGAGAGCGAAATAACTGTCGTCATTCAGGCTTATATCGTTGCTTTTCGGGGGCACCTCTACCAAAATACTAGTTATATCGATATCTAAAGCGTAGGGTTATGTCATGTTACGTTTGGTAAGAATTCAATGATGTCCAGTGCTAATCATTTTCTGTAATTTTGTTATCCTAAACAATGTGATATGAGCTGATACACGAATCTTGTAAGATTCTGTGGTTCCCTGTTGTTAGTTTATTAACTTGGCTTCCAGGGGCCATATTCATGAAACCTTACTAAGCCTAGTTAGTTAGAGTACTAAAGTGCATCAAATTGCATGCATGGTAGTAACAAACTAGGCTAGTAAGTTTCATGAATATGGCCCCAGGGGGTGTTTCACCAAGCTGTTCGTAAGTTACGAACGACTTTACAAACGACTGGTGATCCCTTCTTGAGCTAAATGTGATACCACACTTTGTCCATTGAGAATCTGATTTAGCACAAGAAGGGATAACCAGTCGTTCGTAAAGTCGTTCGTAACTTACGTGAAACACCCCCAGGTTGTTGGGCATTTCTAAAACTAAACTATTCAAGAATAATTATTCTGGGTATATGGCTGGTCTGGCTGCAGTTAGACTTATTATTCTCGATTACGTCTCCGGCACTGAGAAAAGGGGACAATGATATTAAAGTGACTAGTGTCAGAGTACTCGACTTAATTTTTCAGTTTGGATCAGATATCTCTAACAGCCTGGAAGTAAGGCTATTGGTTTACAAACGCGAATCATTGACAGTCCGTCCCTCGGCGAATTTGAATCAACTGAGTCTGAAAATATAGAGACTATCTATTTACAATGTTTATGCTCGGACACGACTTTTGCTGTTGGTGTTGTTTTATTTTTAGATATGGTGGTCAGTTAAAGTTGACTATTTCAGCTATTGTCACTTTATTTAAAAAGAAATGACAGGAATAGCCTGTTAGGTATGGCAGTTCAAGTGTTAGTCTTATTTACAGACGCATGTGTGAGACAGAGTTACAAATGCGTCTGCGCCTTCAGACTATCATATCATTCGGGCTCACCAAACTGCCCTCAAATAAACATCGCTTCCCGTAGTCTCATGAAGTCTCCCCCACTCAATCGTACTTTGTAGTATTTTAATCAAAGCCCGAAATGACCGCGGACAACACGCCTAATTGAAAAAAGGGGATCACAATTGCAGCGAAGACACGTACCTTGATACACTTGCATGTAATTATATCAGACATGTAGCGGCTCATTCATGATGTTAGCTTTTCCTTGAAGGTCTTTCAAGCTTAAAAGAAACTTTGATCACAGCAATCATTAGTCTGTTTAGGATTCCAACAGGTGCTATCTATGCGTGTTTTCGCCTGTAATACGCACAAATCCCATATAGAGCACCGTTTTGTTTGGTAAACAACAAGTTAAAGGGAAAAACAAAACTTGAACTACATTGAAGGGAAAGTGTTCCCTGAAGATTAATAGGTCTTAATCATAGCCGCAAAATGAAAGCAACGTGTTAGTGAAAGTTTCACGACAATCTGCCAAAGGCTGAGAGAGGCTGAGACGCTGAGACTTGTTTAAGCCTCTTTTGTTATGTTTGTAGACAAACAATTGTACGCAATTTTTAGTAGTAAAGTCGCATTAAATAACTTGATCAGGAATCAATTTCTCATGGAAGGGCAACAGCCTTGTCCTTTTTTTTACGTACTTTAAATTATATTTTTTTGTGAATGGAGCAATTATGCCCTGATGGGTCGAGGGAAACTCGAGTATGAACCATATGCTTTTATCATTGAAATGTTTAAGTGATGTTTTTGTTTCTCTAGTACTGGTATGTATAACGCTTAGACACGTTGCGGTTCTGTCGGGTATATTGCCAGAACAGACACATAACATGCTTCTTTCTTGACATTGTTCATGATACATGATCGATCGATTGATTGATTAATTGATTGACTGCTTGATTAATAGATGGATAGTATAACGATCCAACGATTGATTAATACAATAATCATCGATTGACCAAGTACTTACTTGCTATCTTACAGGAATGCGTGATGGATCATTGATCTCAAACTGAAACAATTCAACTCAAAAAACACATTTCCTTAATTTCTTCTTATCAACAACACTAATGTACGTACATTGTCGAATAAAAGAATACCATTCATTATACTAATTGCATTGCTTTTGGGAAAAAAAAGATATTTCATAATTAGAATTGATTTGTAAAAGAAATATGGACGAACAAGGCAAGAATAAAAAAAAATGTATCGGATTAGCGAGTGATCTATATCGTTAATCTATTGATTGTTCGTCGACTAAGGTCGCGAGTCTGAATCGGATATATCGGTGACCCCCTTCCATGCCCAGATGATCTGTACTTCGGTCATTGTTTTTCTGAATGAATGTAAATGTATGACGGTCAGTAATTCAGTCGGGCCTTGATCCACAAAGAAACATGCTTGACATCATTACGTCTGGAGGGGGAGGGGGGGGGGAGGCGATCACTGTGGCTGTGATTGGCTGGTAGAGATCACATGGTATCCAGACTTTGCCAGGAGGCTGGTCCTATGGGCTTGCTGCTCTATCATTTGGAGATGTGACTGGGGCGTATCAGGGAGAGGTGTGTGTGCAAGGGTGGGGGTCGGGGTGGGAGGGGGGGGGGGCGGGTAAGTGTGCGAGTTGGTAGTGGCAGTGGTAGTGGTGGTGGTGGTGGTGGTGGTGATGGTGGTGGCTGGGTGTGTATTGGGGGTAACGGTGTATGGTATTGTAACACCATTTATCCATATTAATGTCATACATTTTTATATATAATAGTTACAGTTGTCAACCTCCAGTTATATTTAACAGTTTCAAAAGTTTCTTGAAAATTCACAGACCATGCTGCCTATCAAAATAACTTCCTCTGTCCCAGATATTAATAAAAACAACCTACTACTTGTTTACACAAATTGGGGGCTGAAACCCAAACTCCCTCCTGCATGGGTGGATATGTTTACATTAAAAGTAGCCAGTATGGTCCCCTTATCAGTTCTACCTCCGTTGGGTTGTATTGCTTCCTGCCCCAGTTTACAAAACATCCATCTTTAATTCTGCCTCCTTTAGATGAAAACTCCAAGAGTTGGAATCTGAATTCATTCTTCTCTTCTCTGCCTCTTGGCGTGAAGACGACTTTAGCTAGGTCTCCCTAGTCCTCCCTCTTTAGGGTTTAATATAGGACCGTCTGCTGGGAGTACCATTGAGTTTTCTACCATTGAGTTTTCTACCATTGAGTTTTCTACCATTGAGTTTTCTACCATTGAGTTTTCTACCATTGAGTTTTCTACCACTGAGTTTTCTACCACTGAGTTTCTACCTCCGAGTTTATACCTCTGTACATTTCAGTCTTTGTACATGTCAACTTTGTATCCGGAGTCATATATATACTGTATAATATCTTCCATGTATAACTTGAACTGGAGATACGTCAATAATAAATTCTCTATTGACTACTGGACAAGAGCGTGTCTACTTCTACTATTTTCTTCCTCATTTGAGAAGAGTAAGAGTGTATATACCAGCCACGTCTACAAACAATACATATACACTCTTACAGCTGGTGGCAGCGGTAAACTGCGGAGCCATCTTCGCCGCTTGTATTAGTCTACTTCCAAAGTCATCTAACTGTATTCGCCCGTCATCTGATAACCTGTACATACTTCACCAGTTCTTCATAATCACATTTGTTCCGGATCGTGCAGTGCTCTTACAACTGCAGCGGGTAACTGGAGTCATCGTCGCCGCTCGTGTACATGTACTGCTCCATTCGCCAAACTCGTCATCTTTCTACAATTCGGCCGTTCTACAACTTTGTTCGAGCCTATTTCCTTTTCATCGTTCTGGCCGTGTGTCACCGTTTCGTCTCATCCCCTTTGCTCCTACTCCTGTGTCATCCTCCTGGCGTCCCTCTCCTCCTGATCGTGCAGAGCTGCCTCATCGGTCCAGCTTCAGTTCATCATCCTCTTCGTCCGCCGTCATCGCAGTCGATGTCGCCTGTATCTTCATGCCCCATCGTCGTGTTTCTGTGCTCACCGTTCTCCCGTTACTGCCTGCCCAAGTCCTGGACTGAACGGTGCCTTTTTTGACTGTGATTATTGTTATTAGTATTTTTAATTTACAACCACTTCATGTATGGCAACCTTTTGGTGAGTTTAACACTACACTTATTTTTGTATACGCATACATATCGTCTCTTTTTTTTTTTCCTGTTGTTTCGTTTATCTTTTTTTTTGTGTTGTTTATGTCTTGCTTTTATCTCTACCGTTTGATAAGTTTTACGCTTCCGTATTTTTTTAGCTAGCCTTCGATTTACGGTTCCCTCTTTTCTTAGGCTTACTTCTCGTAATCTTAGCTAGTTAATTTGTGCTATTTGTTTCATTCCACAATTTCTTGCACTTTTTATTTGGGTTAGTTTGTATATTACACAGTTCGTTATTTTTCCGTTTCCAAGTTCATTGTAACTACATTGTATTTCATGATGACTACTGAACATCCACTCGCTAGTACCACTTCCATGCCATCTCCCATCTCTCAACCTCTTACCCGGGTTGATTTCCCTCCCCCATTCTCTGGTGATGGGACGGCAGATTTTTCACGATGGTGTTATAGCCGAAAGTGATACACTCCAACCGGCTGAAGCCTTATCTCGACCTCCCTCCCACTGTGTCATCCCGAATGACGTCGTGTCCCCCACCTTCCCCTGCTGCCTGACCCCCGCCATATCCCCCCTCCTTCACTATCTACTTTACTCTCCATCTCCTGTTCCACCGCCTCCGCCTGCTCTCTAACCTCCCGTCCTGCCGGACATACCTCCCTCTTCCCCCACACCATCCCATGATGCCCATGCCCGGAACCACGACCCTCCAACTCGTACACGAAGTGGTCGCGTGGTGCGCCCCCCTGCTTTCTATGGCGACCCCATTTCTTCACATCCCACCTGATCACATTTGAAGATCAGTATAAGATAGTATTGTTGCTCTAAGTTTTTTGCTATGGTTTTTTTTATGTTTATTTGTATTATGTAGATTTCTGGATTGAGTGATCCAGTTGATGACAATTCGATATTATATAAGTCTTGTTTCCATGTTTCATTTTTGCTTTATATTGTATAGTTTTGTAAGTATTACTTGTTGCCCATTTGTTGAAGGACAATATTACTTTCCTCTGTTACACCTTTATTCATTTATTTTGCTTGTGATTTTTATTCTTCAATCACTTTGGTTTCACAATCTAATGTTTACAGTTTTAATGAATCTCCTTCCTCATAGTGCGAGAATGCACTGGGATTAAATTTGTGTTTTTCGGCTTATTTTGTTTGAGGCTTATTCATAATTTTTTCGCGGAACATGCATCATGTGCCAAATTTTAGTAACCAGACAATAACATTCTGTTTGTTAGGTGTTTCTCGAGTTTATGTTTTTTATGCAGAAGTTGAGCTGTTTAAGTTTTTCTACCACATTCTGGTGCATTTTAATGTTTTTACATCTCCCTAATGTTCATTGTGTTTGTCGGAAATATGTGCATATTCTCATGTACTTATTTTGTTTTGATTTCGTTCACTTGTTTCACTTGTTACCAACATCTCTCATGCAGTGTTGTTACAATCTTTTGATGCATGATATTCATGTGATACATATTCTCTCTTACTTGGTTCCGCATTTTCACGTCTCATTTTTATTTTTTTTTTCTTAGTCATATTCATGGTCAGTTTGTCAAATCATGTTAAGGCTTGACCTAAGTTCGTATGCTTATTGGATGAACTTTCCTATATACTTTTCTTTCCTTCTATTTCTTTCCAGTTCTATTTTCTTCGTAATGCTTTTGTATTTCCATGTTTTACTATATCCTTTGTACATAGCTCATGGTTTATACCCAGGTATTTGTTTAGGTATCGAATTCGCCTGGTCATTTTTTCCGTCTCTGCATAATCTCTCAGTGTTCCGCATTTCTCTGTATTCCATTTTTAGTGTTTGAAACCTTTCCGCCTGATGCATTTGATTTCCCCCCCATTCACTTTCCCTTTCTCTGTTTCTGTTTTGAAACGAGGACGTTTCTTCTAGAAAGAATGGTCGAATGTAACACCATTTATCCATATTAATGTCATACATTTTTATATATAATAGTTACAGTTGTCAACCTCCAGTTATATTTAACAGTTTCAAAAGTTTCTTGAAAATTCACAGACCATGCTGCCTATCAAAATAACTTCCTCTGTCCCAGATATTAATAAAAACAACCTACTACTTGTTTACACAAATTGGGGGCTGAAACCCAAACTCCCTCCTGCATGGGTGGATATGTTTACATTAAAAGTAGCCAGTATGGTCCCCTTATCAGTTCTACCTCCGTTGGGTTGTATTGCTTCCTGCCCCAGTTTACAAAACATCCATCTTTAATTCTGCCTCCTTTAGATGAAAACTCCAAGAGTTGGAATCTGAATTCATTCTTCTCTTCTCTGCCTCTTGGCGTGAAGACGACTTTAGCTAGGTCTCCCTAGTCCTCCCTCTTTAGGGTTTAATATAGGACCGTCTGCTGGGAGTACCATTGAGTTTTCTACCATTGAGTTTTCTACCATTGAGTTTTCTACCATTGAGTTTTCTACCATTGAGTTTTCTACCATTGAGTTTTCTACCACTGAGTTTTCTACCACTGAGTTTCTACCTCCGAGTTTATACCTCTGTACATTTCAGTCTTTGTACATGTCAACTTTGTATCCGGAGTCATATATATACTGTATAATATCTTCCATGTATAACTTGAACTGGAGATACGTCAATAATAAATTCTCTATTGACTACTGGACAAGAGCGTGTCTACTTCTACTATTTTCTTCCTCATTTGAGAAGAGTAAGAGTGTATATACCAGCCACGTCTACAAACAATACATATACACTCTTACAGTATGTATGTGTGTGTGCGTGTGTGTGTGTGTGTGTGTATGTGTGGGGTGTGTGTGTGTGTGTGTGTGTGTGTATGTGTGGTATGTGTACAGTATGTGTGGATGTGGAGTGTCTATGTATGTGTTATGCATCTCTATTTCCTTTCCCGTTTCAACGAAATGACTACTTAAAGGGAATCAGACCCGCCGCTCAAGAGGGCGTTATTCCATGTAAGCGCATGAGCGGACAGTACGTGTTGTCCAATGACGGCAATGTTATTCGATAATTTCACCGGTTACGCAAATGCCATGTTCCGAATGCCCGAAGAATGTCGATTCTCAATCTAGGTATGCCGAAATACAGTTCGGCTCATGATTCGGCGGCTGTTCCCTGCTGGCTCCGCCCACTTGCATACGGTACTTCCAGCTAGCACTCACGTACGTAGACTAGTACTAGTAGTAGTACTCGTATGTGCTTGCATGCGTATGTAGCTAGCTGGCTGTGCATGAGCATCAACGTCTAGCGAAACAAGTACACTCTTCTTACTTTGAATCTTAGTCTTACCCTCGAACTTAGTAACTTACGTACATGTACATTACGCCGTTTACGGTATGCACAAACGTGTACTGGCATAGCTCGCTCGGCTAGCGCTCACAACGTACGTGAAAGGGCAAGCAACGCATATCCGCAATCTACCAGTTTGATTGACAGCGTTACTCGTCAAACTTCGGAACTAAGATGGCGATGATTGTGACGTCATCCAACAGCGCCCTCTTGAGCTCCGGGTCGAAATTCCTTTAACATCATTATAACAAACAAATGTGTGCATGATTAAATAACATGACACAATTCAGGAAACTGAAAAAAAAATCTAATTGATCATTGTTCATGAATACGATCTGTATAATATGTAGGATAAAACATATCCCAGAAGGACAATGACATGAATGAGACGGAAGGTGAAGGCAACTGTAAAACTATGACATGATGAAGGTGGAAAGTTTTTGCGGTTTATTATTTTGTTTGTTTGTTTAATTGGGGCAGGGCGGGGCCTAGAACTAAGAGACGGGCCCCCTTAAATTTCTCACAATGACAGTATTCATGATATTGCCATTGGCGGTTTGGGAGCCGGTAGGGCGTTTTCCAAAGATTCTACAAAAACGGACGTCATGTGTATCATTGGTCCTTGCCTAGTTTATGAAACATGTTGCACTTTGTTGTGATCGATATTTTTCCCTTAAGCGCTTTAATGAGATTCACACACACATAGGCCTACGGGGTCAGCCCAGTATCGGTGATCGGATCGGAGATACCTTGATCGACATCGTGCTCTTGATGATTACGTAGAAGTCACCAGAACCACGGTCATTGGGGAGGGATATCCGGAATGGATGTAAGGTCCGACAACTTTCTCTCGATCATTCCAATATGTCAGCCGCCATGTTGACACGCTGGCCACTTCAGCGTGTTATCATAGCCTCCATTCAAGCTGAAAGAGAATTATGCAATTCCATGTGGTATTTACTGATAGCATATCAGAAGAAACATTATATACAAATATGAAATATGAAGTGGATACTCAATCATTGATACATTATCATACATAAAGTTCATTGTAGTTTTCAAATATTAAAATCTAAGCATTTTTCATATGAGTAGTGTAGTGCTATCTATCTATTTTGTTAAAACCGCTGCTAGACCTAACTACTTGAAGAAAATGTTCTTACTGATGAAGAAGATTTTTTTTTCATAATAATAGTTTGTATTAACAATAAATTCAATATATTGCATTATGACAGGTTACATACAAACGGTGGTAAACGCAATGCTTAGAACTGATACCCATAAAAGCTATTTTCTGATAAGACCATTCAAATATATTTTTCCGCATACATGGTATAGAGAGCAATTTACTTTATATCAATTTTTCATGAAGATGCGTTAATATAAAAAATTGTACATGGTAACTTGATTTACATTTGATCAATTAAACGGAATCTAAATTGCTTCTGACTTTTCCAAGGTTTCCCTATGATTATCCAAAATAGTAGAAAATGTTTTACTGTATGCGCTCGACACACGTATGTGTCTGTTTGTCACTTTCCTTAAAATTAGGCTCGTAAAGCAATAACTCGGTTTTCATTTAATTTCAATTCATTTCAAATCAATTCTTCATGAAGATGAGTTAATATCAAAAATTGTATATGGTTACTTGATTAACATTTGATCAGTAAACGAGATCTTAATCACTTCTGACTTTTCCAAGGTTTTCCCGATGTTTATCCGACATAGCCGAAAAGGGTTTACAGTGTGTGCTCGACACATGTATGTGTCTGTTTTGTCACTTTCCTTAAAAAATAGGCTCGTAAAGCAATAACTCAGATTACATTCATGTTATTACATGCTGATCCATGTTGAGTTTCAAGACTTTTATGTTTTTTTTTTTAAAGGCCTGCCTTACCTTTAAAAATCGCGCCTTTAACACAGGCTACAACAATCAATAAACCGCGTGCAATTGAGCATGTCTTAATACTTCCGAATAGTATGAACAGGCTGGATCGATTGCCTTTGCCGATACTAATGGCGAGCAGGTGGGAGATTCGGGGATCGAGTCACGTTCGATCTTCAAGAATCTTTCAGACATGTCCTACAGCGACGAAGATCTGATCGAGTCGTCTTGAGTTCCGCACCCACCATACCCCCATGCAGGGTGAAAATATTCGAGGGGGTGTATACACTCAGGGCATGATGATAAAGAATGAAGAAGAAGATACGACATAGGAGGAGAAGAAAGAGAGAAGGAGGGAGACACTTGCCACGCGACTTGTTATAGGTCAAATCAAAACCAGCGGGTTGTAATTACTGCACCCACCCAATCTAGTCACGCCAATCCCGAACCCATCGTGTTCATTGTCTTCAAGAAATTCCAAAGAATCAGCACAGTAAGACCAGTATATTCATCCCGTCATGCCCGTGGCGATATGAAAAGGACAGTTCACCCTGAAATTCAGACACATGAAATAAGCATAATCATTAATGAAGGTTTGATTAAAATCAGTCAAAGGATAAGAAAGTTATGATATTAACATGTTTGATTTTGTGACGTCACATGCGAGATGCTCTCCCATATGTTGTGTACAAACTCTTTTTGAAAAGATAAACGTTCTCAAAAAGATATCCATCCTTTTACATATGCATTTGATGCATCATTAGAAACAGGTTTTTACACACATACCTTTATAGAAAAAATCAGAAACAAGGGCAATTTATGGAATCATACAGCATATATGACGTAAAAAAAATCGACATTTAAAAAGATCACAACTCTCTTATCCTTTGACTAATTCCTCCCAATTATGAAATTAAGATCACCACCACCCCCCCCCCCCTTACCCCCAGATCCCATTTCATATCATCTCTTTCATGTCTATCATATCTATGTCTATCACATCTATATAAATCATGACATATATATTTATATATTTATCTTCCCCTCTGTGTTCTTCTCTCTCTCTCCTCTCTCTCTCTCTCTCTCTCTCTCTCTCTCTCTCTCTCTCTCTCTCATCGTTTACGTGAAATGGTAAATCCACCCTCTGTCCCTCTTATTTTCATTATGTACATGAAAGAGCACATTAATTTCTCTCTCCTTCTCCCCACCCCACCCCCCCCCCACACTCTCTCTCTCTCTCTCTCTCTCTCTCTCTCTCTCTCTCTCTCTCTCTCTCTCTCTCCCTCCCTCTATCTCTATCTCTCTCTCTAGGTCTATCTCTCACCCACCCCTCCCTGCTCTCGCTCTCCCACTTCCCCTATTTACCATTATTTCATTACAACTTAGTGCGCAGTGTCATTATATCAATCTCAAAAGAATACACTATCAAACCAAATATATTTGTTTTCTTTTGAAGATATAAAAAAAATAAAGTATCATCCATGAAATCGGTATCATTAGATTCAGATAGGACAACCACAACTTCAAAGTTGGCCAGATAAAGTCAGTTTGTACTTTTCGAAGGACTGAACTTGGCCTCGTTCTGTTATGACTGGTCATCATTGCTTGTATGTCAGAGAGCTGCACGAATTAATTCTAGTGATGGATGTAGATCATACTTGATGGACCATAAGCGCAGCTGGAAAAAATCTACATGGGAAGAGGAGAGACTACACATAAAAAAAAATATATGTAGAGTTGTCTCGGTATAGAGGTTGTGAACTGAAGATCACGAAGTTTCAAGTTCAAGCCCATCCTTCAGCAAGATACTTAATCCACATTGGTGCTCTACGCCCAGGTCAACCAGAAACTGACGTGACTGTATGATTAAAGCGAAAAAATGTGTGTATTATGTGTGTGTGTTTGTGTGTGTGCGTATACATGTGTGTGTGTATGTATGTGTGTGTATATATACGTGTGTGTGTTGTGTGTGTGTGTGTTTGTGTGTGTCCCTCACAGTGAAAATAACAATATCATCTTTCGTGATTATGCATTTTACATGTCAACTGTCCACTGCTACATCATCGCTCGTGATTATTCTACAATACATCTGGTCATCATACGTAACAACCGGTTTTCTAAGATATGTGTCTCATTGCCATGGTAACACAAATGAAACACAAACAAGCATTTTCCGTGTCCTGTGTGCTTTAAGTAAGTAAAGAATCCTTCAGGTGAGTTCCGTTTAATTGAAGCAACTGAGGCCCGTTTGATCAAGGACGCGCGTTTCATACATCCTTCGTTTGATTTTAAGCCTGTGCTGAGTGTCAATACTTTAGCAACCCGGATTCTGTAGGGGGTAGGGGGTAGGGTGGGGGCGCTCACCACAGGGGCCCCCTTTTCGAGCCATACTGTGTACATGCAGTCAATATACTCACCCAGACAAGTGATATAAAATGTAAGTTTTAAAGGCGGGGTGTGTAAGTAGGCAAACGAACCTAAGGAGATTATTAGATCGACATATCGCGTCGTGATTGCAGAGTCTGATATTTGGAGTATAAGGGGTGGGGTGTTCCTGCAGAACCTACAAAGAATGCATCCACGCCCACGTTTTCATCCTCGTCCTCATCCTCATCCTCGTCCTCGTCCTCGTTCATGTTCGAGGAGAGGAGGAGAAGGACAAGAATACGTAGAAGAATAATAAGAAGAAGGAGATGAACAAGAAGAAGAAAAAGAAGAGGAAGACGGAGAAAAAGGAGGAGGGAGAGAAGAAGAAGAAGAAGAAGAAGAAGAAGAAGAAGAAGAAGAAGAAGAAGAAGAAGAAGAAGAAGAAGAAGAAGAAGAAGAAGAAGAAGAAGAAGGAGGAGGAGGAGGAGGAGAAGAAGAAGAAGAAGAAGAAGAAGAAGAAGAAGAAGAAGAAGAAGAAGAAGAAGGAGAAGAAGGAGATGAACAAAAACCAAGAAGGAAGGCAAGGATAAATGTAGTCGAACAAAAGCCACATGGAAGGCCACGTTGCTTGATACCCTTGGGAAACTGAAATCTTTGCCACGAGAAAACTACACCACCTCATACACAATGCATCATAATCATCATATCTTCTCCCTCAAAATTGAAACATGAATAGGATTAAGGATACCGTATTTTGGGAGCCTTAAATAGATCATAAAATGAAACTCATCTATTGTTTAAAAATACTTTATTGATGAAATTATAGACCTATATCAAATAAACCTTCGTCGTTCTACCTTTCACCTATATCACGTCTATGAATTGCCCGCCTTAGGATGTGGTACCAGGGCTTATTTATTCCACTTCCTGGCCGATCGAGCTCGAACAAACTCCGCCGATTTCCTACGATTGTGCCACCATGCCTGTCAATCCGCAAACGTCGTGAAAGATAACACAATTAATTGCTTTTCAAACACAATTAGACAATATGTTCCTAGTTTACACAGGAGCGATTGTTTAGTGAAAGAACTCCCATTTTTGCAGTTTTTTAAGTCGTCGTCGCCCCCCCCCCCCCATCTTGTGTGTCTTTTACCGCATTTCTGGTCGTCGCATGAGAGTAAAAATAAGGGTGACGAGTAAGGACAAATATACATCGAACAAATAGGTTGACTAAAAAAAAATGTTTGGAAAAGTTAAAGACAAAGATATAGGCATCTTATTAACAAAATCATTCAATTTATTCAAGTTGTAGAAGGAGTCCTTCCGTGACGTTACTACTAAAGTAACAATAGTGTGGGTCCTGTAATATGAACATGGCCTGTTGTAATGCGGAAAAAACCGAAGGGTCCCTTTTAAATGTTGTCCGCGTAACAAAAAAACATGTTCATTGTGAATGTTCGCGGAAGTCTGCACTTTTACTGAACCCGTCTACAGCCCCCTCCCCCCCTCCCCCTCCCCCCCTCTCTCTCTCTCTCCCCCTTTCCGCCTCTCCTTCCCCCTTTTCTCTCTATCCCTCTCTCTCCATCTCCCTTACCCGCCCTGCTCCCCACCCCTCTTTCTCCCCGTCCCTCTTTCTGCCCCTCTCCCCCTCTCTCCCTCTCCCCCTCCCCCATTCTCTCCCCCCCCCCCACACTCTCTCCCTCTCTCCCATTTTCCACTTCCTGAATGTGTCCTCATATAAATTATCAGTCGAGTTAAATCGTGCTTTCTTCCACCCCTCCGTTTTCAATCAATGTTTGTTTTGAAAGATGGGCCACATCAGAGAGACATGAATCACCACATTACTGTAAGTAGAAGTTGACACAAATGAACGAGACAATATACATGCTTGTGGAATGTTCCGCTTCGTCTGCCTGTTAGCCTTCCATGCCTATAATCGGAAGTTCAATTTAACCCTCTCGGTACCACAGGTGCGTGAGATGTATGATAAGTAATTGGGGCTAGGTACTCAAAGAGTTAAATGCATTTTCGCACGCGTGGTTGAAAGCAACGCACGTTTAATGCACAGTCATGTTTACCAGATGTTTTTAAGTGTTCGCGATTACTTCTGCCAACGTGCATGCATATATTTTGATTATAAATTGGTTAATGATATTGTTAGTGCTGCTTTGCTAGTGTTAAGCGTGAGCATTGGGTACATGTAGGAAGATGATTTCAAGCATTTCGTTTCTTTATGTCCAACATTATATCCACCATCGAGTTTGATCCTGAGTCCGAGTCCCTTATCGGTGCCCTATTTATTAGAACAATGTGGATTTTTTTTATAGTTTCTGACCTATATCTCAATTGGCTTAATTTCTTCCTGGCCGAATTTTAAGCGTTTATATTATATCCGCTGGTGATACGACCTGCCCTCCTTCAATATCTTCTTTTATGCCGCCTTCTCTCCCCCTAATCCTCCTTCTTCTTCTCCTCCTCCTCATGCTCCTACTGCTCCTGCTCCTGGTCCTTTTCCTCCTCCTTCTCTTCCTCCTCCTCCTCCTCCTCCTCCTCCTCCTCCTCCTCCTCCTCCTCCTCCTTCTCCTCCTCCTCCTCCTCCTCCTCCTCCTCCTCCTCCTCTGCTCCTCCTCCTCCCCCTTCTCCTCCCCTCCTCCTCCTCCTCCTCCTCATTCTTTATATTCTTCGTCGTATTCTGCATCTTCTTCTTTTCCTTTGGCTTTTTCTTTAGGTGCTTTTTTTTTTATAATTCCTCTTTCTCATATTTTCCCCTCCCCTCTCCTTCCAAAACAATATTTCATTTTGTAACATTGTACTTCTTTTCATTCTCGTGCTCCTTCTCTCTACCTTCTCATTCAATTGTCTTTGTCTTCGTGGACGTCAAATAATTTTCTGATTCCTTGTGTTTTTCTCACTTCTTCTTTTCCCTTCGTCTCTGACTTTGTTTCCTTTTCTTCTATATACTTCTGTTGAACAACCAAAACAGCTCACGTCGATCGACGCACCCCGGGTATAAATTCATATTAATAGTAGTAGTAGGAAGTGAGTGTGGAAACAGCTTGATTGGGAGGATATAGTGGGTATGAGTATCATTGACCAATCAGAACACCGCTTTAACGGAAATGAACGTGAAGGTCACCCAGAGAAAGATTTGGCCAGTCAAGTTCGCTCTCCCGTGAACAGAAATTAAGTTTGACAAGCCAATAAGCACGGGAAAACAAACTAGTTTAACCAACTCATCTTGGCTAAAGAGAAGATAAATAAAAGTCTGAATTTCCTGATAAATATGCCGGCGACGTTCTATCAAAAGTAAGATAAGATCAGAAGAATACCCACATATTCATGGAAAACCTTTTTATTTTCTTTTAGACCGACCAATGTTCATTAAAACGTTGCATTCTTGCCAAAAATTCCCCGCACATGCCGTTTTGACATCAAGCCCACAAGCATGCATTGAGTTCATATTGGTTACCATGACAACATAATCAACACAGCACTCGGAAGCAGAGGATGTATGGGGAAGGAGCGGGGGCGTGGGGAGGGGGAGGGGGAGGGGGAGGGGGAGGGGAGGGGAGGGGGGAGGGGGAGAGAGGGGGAGGGGGGAGGGGGGAGTTTTCCGGACAACCGCTCTTACCTATCTTGTTTTCCCTTGTGCAGTACACATTGGCAAGTTTTCTGAATTATCTCAGGCATGTCGAAACATACAAGCTAGCCTCTGCTTTTTATATAAACGTAGGAGAGCAAAGGAAATGGAAAAGAGGCACTCAGGTCAAACCTTAAAGACAGCCAGTCCCTTTTTCAGATCACCACAAAACATCGAAACATTGACAAAACATATAGAGAAGTGTTAGCAAGCTCTATATTCACAATTTGAAATTGATACGTAGTGTAAAATTCAAATAATGCACGTAAACAACGCCTGATCAATAGTCTTTACCTCAGGCTCTTAGCAGTTTCTGTTGAAATATCTGCTTTATTAATTAATCTGTTTATTAAATTATATACGCATTATGAAAGAAATTGTTCTATAAAAGGAATCATCTCAAAGTTTGGAAATTACTCATAAAATTAGGATTTCACACATGCATAATAACCACATAGATACTGTAACAAAGACTAATACTTTTTTCGTAGTACGAAAAAAGTCGGTTTGAAATTTAACGGCTGAAATTTTTACATATACAGAAAGCTTCAACATGCTATATTCTTAGAAATGGTCTTAAATCACACTTTCTTCAATTTACGATCGTGATAGACGAATTCAAATTTTAAGCTTGCAAAAGGGACGGACAATCTTTAAGGTTTGTTTTTAATTAGCTTTTTAATTGCACTTTTCTGGGTTATGGGCTTGCTTCGCCAATATAAATACAAGCCATTTTATAATGGGTCTTGAAATTAAAAAAACAACAACAGAAAAGTGTTGCTCTAACAATTAATGGTGCTGGTTTGAATTAATACAGCTAAAGCACGAAATCATGGTATAATTACAATACTCTAAATATTATGACCCAGTTTGTACGATTATACCAATGTCTGATGTGTCTTTTGATATCAAATAATATTTCGTACACCGGAGAAGAAAGGTGTATATGTTGATGTTAGTATAGCTCTGTACTTTGTAACCTATGTGGTAATATTGACATATCCTTGTGGCCTACTAATGTTGAACCTAATAAATAAGACATCATATTGATATATATACACACACACACCCATAGAATGTAGAACAGCAAAAAGGGTACATAGGACATACAGGAGTGCAAAACATGTTTAAAGGGCATATACTGCAAAGTTATTTGCCCCTCAAATGATCTACATTTGGAGTAATGAGTGATTAAATCACAAATCCTCAAAATGTTCGGGGCCGAACATTTGGAGGATATAGTCATTAATCATTAATTACTCCATATGTGGATCATTTGAGGGCAAATAACTTTCAGCAAGCTTCTAAAATAGACAATACACGAATTTAAGACTATTGGCAAGAAGATTGCTAACAATTACATTTTGAAGGCGTTTTTGCCTTCCCAGTACAGTATATGCCCTTTAATGTATTACAAGTCTCTGCACAATAAACAGCTTCAATAGTCCCAACGTCTCTCTTTCTCCCCACCAGTTCTCTCTCTCTCTCTCTCTCTTTCTCTCTCTCTCTCTCTCTCTCTCTCTCTCTCTCTCCCCTCTCTCTCTCTCTCTCTCTTCCTCTCTCTATCTATCTCTCTCTCTCTCTTCCTCTCTCTCTCTCTCCTCTCTCTCTCTCTGTGTGTCTCTCCCTGTCTCTCTCTCTCTCTCTCTCTGTCTCTGTCTCTCTCTCTCACTCTCTCCCTGCCTCTCCTTACCTCTCTTTTAATCTCCCCTCCCATGATCTCTCTCCCTATCTCCTACTTTCTCACCCCTCTCCCCTCGCACTTTCTTTCCACTTGATATGTTCTTAAATAAATCATCACGTCGTACCCTTTCTCATTTGGTGGTATAAACACTATGGAGTAAACACTCTATGACAGCCCACGATATCGATTATTATTAGTGACGATAATTCATCTACTTAAGAGATAACGATTCAAAATAAGATTAGGTGTCGCAACGAGTTGAACTTTGATTTCTAACACGAGTAATATGAATCGATGCAATAACGTAAATGCTATTCTGTCTACAGAAATGTCTTGTTGGCAAAAAAGGTCTAAATACGATTACCAATCTTGGTAATTGCAAAAAAAACAATTATTTATTTATTTATTTATTTATTTATCTATTTCCAGTTTTATTTAAGAAGGGTGGCCTCTTCAGTTATAAAACTGCTGTCACTGAGAGCCCTGACGAATAACAAAGTTCATTACAATACACAACCAAAACAAAAATAGATCAAAACAAAATACATCAACATTTTCAACAAATTCAATGGGCAAGGCAAACACAAAAACATCAACAACTTTATATCATGTAATAAAGATTGCAGCCTAATGATAAAGCATAACAAACATTTTGAGATGTAACAGAACAAAATAGATATTGCCAAATTATAAAAAGAGTAGGTAATCAAGAAGCCCGACAACTATACAAAGATACGTACAGTATGGGAAGTTATGATTACAAGCGTAATTTTACACATCTAAAACAATGACATTTAAATAATATCAATTGTTAGCATCTGAGTTTTTGAAAAGAAATACCACAGGATTTATATAAAATAGTTACGCATTAAAATGTTTCAACATTGTGCAGAAAATAATCATAATTCATATTTTGGATAATGATTTAGCGAATGAATCTTCTTAAATCGACATCTACTTTTTGTCACAATTAGTTAATTAATTTTGGGTTTTATCTTTATAACTTTATAATAACATCTTTACAATTTTCTTTGCTTTCCTGATTTCTTTATAGATAGCGTATCTCGTCAACACATGGATTAACTATAAACAAATTCGAAGCACATTCTGTGACTTCATTCCAATGTTCCCACCGGGATGGCTGTGGTGATGATAACCTTCATCGATGATAAGTACGGGGAGCTAGCTCAGATGGTAGAGCGCTCGCTTAGCATGCGAGAGGTACCGGGATCGATGCCCGGGTTCTCCAACTTGAGATATTTTGCTACTTTTTCTCCTTTTTGTAGTGGTTGTTGCTGGTGGTGGTGGTGGTGGTGGTGAGAAAGATGGATATTGATATCATCTAGTTTGTCTGTTTCATGGGCTTAAATGATAAAAATTTACCAGAACAATTGTATATGATATACTTGTAAAAACAACAACTAAACAACGGTATATGGGCTTCCAATCAATAGTTTATCACGTTTAGACGAATCCATCCTTCCTCTCTCTCTCTCTCTCTCTCTCTCTCTCTCTCTCTCTCTCTCTCTCTCTTTCTTTCTCTCTCCCTCTCTCTCTCTCTCTCTCTCTCTCTTTCTCCCACCCCTCTCTCTCTCTCTCTCTCTCTCTCTCACTCTCTCTCTCTCTCTCTCTCTCTCTCTCTCTCTCTATCTATCTATCTATCTCTCTTTTGGGAAATATAATGTACCTATTTATTCTTAAAGGTTTTTTTTATTATATTTTACAAAGTACATGTACTTACCCTGTCCTAGTAGGAGTGTAAATTGAAAAAAAAAAAAACCCTACCATGATGTATTCTAATACAAAGTGGACTAAAAGAAACAGCGTGACAGAACATGCCCATAACCAGAGTTATGTCTGATATATGAAGTTTCAAGTTGGTAAGTAAGGGGAGCTAGCTCAGATGGTAGAGCGCTCGCTTAGCATGCGAGAGGTACCGGGATCGATGCCTGGGTTCTCCAACTCGGCCGTCCTTTTTTTTTTCAAAAGATACACAGGCACTGATCACACTGGTCCTGATATGATGTGACGACGTATAACGACATGAGAAAAAATAATACAACGATAATGTAGTAAATTACAATACATGCTCGTGTACTCTTCACTAAGTAGAGAGACCTCTTTATATGAACAAACCCTTCCAAGGAGTAGAAGCAGGGGACATGTTTTGGCTAAAAAGTATTGGCCTAAAGTGGGTACTAAATAAACTATGCTCTGGTGTTTGGGGCCATTGTATCCATCTTTCTATATGAGCATTAAGGTTATTGCTCCTATCATCCCAACGTCACAACTCCTTACTAACTCCATACCTACCGTCGTTAATAAAAATAGCAAAAAGAAAATTAGTTGGAGAACCCAGGTATCGATCCTGGCACCTCTCGTATGCGAAACGAGCGCTCTACCATTTGAGCTAGTCCCCCTTCTTGATTTAAGATGGTATTTTCTATACTTTAAACCATGTGTAACCACTTGCACTGGGGCAGGCCAATGATCTTTAACAATGGGTGGGGGAAGGAATGATTCCTTGTTATATAACATGGTCCGTATTTACAACGGTTGCATAACTTCAACGCGTACTAAACGCAGTCTAACTGTTTGAAGCGCAAAATGAATTGTTATGATCCTACCTGTCACATATTCTTTGATTTTCTCCACACAATCACAAAACTGAGTGATTTCAATTTACGCTGTAGTTATTATTTGGACAAACTCATTATACCAAAGTAATTCCGACGACAAAATACATTATATTGAATCGATAATAATGTTTAATATTGTTTTATTTGGCATGCCATAAAGTTTGTGTCGGTTTAGTACAGTGTTTGCGTTAAGCTTCTATTCAGAACACGGGCCAATGTAGTAGAATCACGGAATGATGCATTGCCCATTTTGACATGTCAGCCGGTTAGTTTAAAACTGGACATTGAATTTATCCTCTATCATGCCTACCATGTCCATGCACTGTCCACAGCCGTGTCAACGATCGTTGACCAATAAGGAAGACACTTATTACCAGCTGACCGGTCAAAATGGCAACGCATCATTGACCGTGATTCCAGGGCTAGCATCTCCGATTTTATATGACTTCACAACATTTTTATCATAAAATTATGTTATGTTCTGTCCTCTGTTTCTTAACCATTTGCGACTCATTCATACAAATTCAGTTTCCAGTGATCCATTCATCCTTTTTGATACAATATACAAAAAATGAATTAACCTAGCGGATGGGTTAAGGAATATGGAGAGGAGGTAGGAGGAGATGAAGAAGGAACGAAGAGAGGATGGAGAAGGACACAATCATTAAAATAATTCGTATTTTGTCTTAAGTTGAGGAGTCAGTTTGTGATTTCTTCATTAGATATGAACGGGGAGCTAGCTCAGATGGTAGAGCGCTCGCTTAGCATGCGAGAGGTACCGGGATCGATGCCCGGGTTCTCCAACTTGTTACGCTTTTGCCTCTTTAAGTGAATGTGGTAAAGATCGAAATGAGTGGTAAGACCAGTGGTAGTGTTGGTGGTATTAGAAGTGTTGGTGGAAGGAATGTGAGGACTGTTCAAAATGTTGTGGCAAAGCAGTTCATAGTATGCAAGTCAGTCCTGGCAGTCTTTTTTCATGGAAATCAAATGTCATACAGCGTCTAGCATGAAAAGTTTACTATTCGTTTTTTTTACTTCAGAAAGGTGCGAATAATTACGTTGAATATTGTGTTTTTTTCTGAGAGATGATAAATCTATGAAAATTGACAGACTCAAAAAAACTATAAGAAGAACACAGGAAGGGTTATGTAAAATTGAAAGTCAACCGGAATCAAAAGGCTACAGCTTGAAGAGGACCGAGGAAGGGGGAGACAATGAGTGGTGATAAGTACAATTCTTTATGAAGTCCCTTGATATTTTGATGCAGTCGCTAAGTACGAGGAGCTAGCTCAGATGGTAGAGCGCTCGCTTAGCATATAACGAAATGAGAAAAGAAATAATACAACGATAATGTAGTAAATTACAATACATGCTCGTGTACTCTTCACTAAATAAAGAGACATCTTTATGTGAACAAACCCTTCCAAGGAGCAGAAGCAGGGGACATGTTTGGCTATAAGTATTGGCCAAAAGTGGGTACTAAATATGCTCTGGTGTTTGGGGCCATTGTATCCATCTGTCTATATGAGCATTAAGGTTATTGCTCCTATCATCCCAGCGTCACAACTCCTTACTAACTCCATACCTACCGTCCTTAATAAAAATAGCAAAAAGAATATTAGTTGGAGAACCCAGGTATCGATCCTGGCACCTCTCGTATGCGAAACGAGCGCTCTACCATTTGAGCTAGTCCCCCTTCTTGATTTAAGATGGTATTTTATATACTTTAAACCATGTGTAACCACTTGCACTGGGGCAGGCCAATGATCTTTAACAATGGGTGGGGGAAGGAATGATTCCTTGTTATATAACATGACCCGTATTTACAACGGTTGCATAACTTCAACGCGTACTAAACGCAGTCTAACTTTTTGAAGCGCAAAATGAATTGTTATGATCCTAACTGTCACAACTTCTTTGATTTTCTCCAAACAATCACAACACTGAATGATTTCAATTGACGCTGTAGTTATTATTTGGACAAACTCATTATACCAAAGTAATTCCGACGACGAAATACATTATATTGAATCGGTAATTATGTTTCATATTGTTTTATTTAGCCTGCCATAAAGTTTGTGTCGGTTTAGTAGAGTGTTTGCGTTAAGCTTCTATTGAGAATTCGGGCCAATGTAATAGAATAACGGAATGATGCATTGCCCATTTAGACATGTCAGCCGGTTAGTTTAAAACTGGACATTGAACGTATCCTCTATCATGTCTACCATGTCCATGCACTGTCCACAGCCGTGTCAACGATCGTTGATTAATAAGGAAGACACTTATTACCAGCTGACCGGTCAAAATGGCAATGCATCATTGCCCGTGATTTCAGAGCTAGCATCTCCGATTTTATATGACTTCACAACATTTTTATCATAAAATTATGTTATGTTCTGTCCTCTGTTTCTTATCCATTTGCGACTCATTCATACAAATTCATTTTCAGTGATCCCTCTATCCTTTTTGATACAATATACAAAAAAAGAATTAACCTAGAGGATGGGTTAAGGAATATGGAGAGGAGGTATGAGGAGATGAAGAAGGAACGAAGAGAGGATGGAGAAGGACACAATCATTAAAATAATTCGTATTTTGTCTTAAGTTGAGGAGTCTATCAGTTTGTGATTTCTTCATTAGATATGAACGGGGAGCTAGCTCAGATGGTACATCGTTCGCTTAGCATGCGGGAGGTACCGGGATCGATGCCCCGGTTTCTCCACCTAGTGAGAGGTTTTGCTACTTATGCTCCTTTTTATTTGAGGGGGGGGGGGGGGGGGGGGTGGTAGTGGTGGTGGTGGTGGTGGTGGTGGTGGTGGTGGTGGTGGTGGTGGTGGTGGTGTTGGTGGGAACGACGGATTTGATATTCATATAATTTAGTTTGTCTCTTTCGTGGGCTTAAATGATAATTCACAAGAACAATCCAATATAACATACTTGTAAGAACAACAACTAAACAACGGTGTGTGGGCTTCCAATTAATAGTTTACCACGTTTAGACGAATCCATCCTTCCTCTCACCTCCCCTCCCCCCCCCCTCTCTCTCTCTCTCTCTCTCTCTTTCTCTGTCTGTCTGTCTGTCTGTTTGTCTGTCTGTCTCTCTCTCTCTCTCTCTCTCTCTCTCTCTCTCCCTCCCCCCTCTCTCACTCCATCACTCTCTCTCTCCCTCTCTGTCTCTCTTGGGAAATTTGTGGGAAAGTTCTTCAATATATTTGACACGGTACCTTCCCTGTCCTAGTACGAGTGAAAATATAATAAAAAAAACCCACCCATGATGCATGTTAAAACGACGTCGACTAAAAACAACAACGTGGCAGAACATGCACATCACTATACCAGCGTTATGTCTGATTTGTGAAGTTTTTAAATTGATGAGAACGGGGAGCTAGCTCCGATGGTAGAGCGCTCGCTTAGCATTCGAGAGGTACCGGGATCGATGCCAGGGTTCTCCAACTCGTGCCGTCCTTTTGCTTCTTTCAAAAGACATACAGGCACTGATCACACTGGTCATGATATGATGTGACGACGTATAACGAAATGAGAAAAAATAATACAACGATAATGTAGTAAATTACAATACATGCTCGTGTAGTCTTCACTAAGTAAAGAGACCTCTTATATGAACAAACCCTTCCAAGGAGCAGAAGCAGGGGACACGTTTTGGCTAAAAGTAGTGGCCTAAAGTGGGTACTACATAAACTACGCTCTGGTGTTTGGGGCCATTGTATCCATCTGTCCATATGAGCATTAAGGTTATTGCTCCTATCATCCCAACGTAACAACTCCTTACTAACTCCATACCTACCGTCCTTAATAAAAATAGCAAAAAGAAAATTAGTTGGAGAACCCAGGTATCGATCCTGGCACCTCTCGTATGCGAAACGAGCGCTCTACCATTTGAGCTAGTCCCCCTTCTTGATTTAAGATGGTATTTTCTATACTTTAAACCATGTGTAACCACTTGCACTGGGGCAGGCCAATGATCTTTAACAATGGGTGGGGGAAGGAATGTTTCCTTGTTATATAACATGGCCCGTATTTACAACGGTTGCATAACTTCAACGCGTACTAAACGCAGTCTAACTTTTTGAAGCGCAAAATGAATTGTTATGATGCTTACTGTCACAAATTCTTTGATTTTCTCCACACAATCACAACATTGAGTGATTTCAATTGACGCTGTAGTTATTATTTGGACAAAATCAATATACCAAAGTAATTCCGACGACAAAACACATTATTTTGAATCGATGATAATGTTTAATATTCTTTTATTTGGCCTGCCATAAAGTTTGCGTCGGTTTAGTACAGTGTTTGCGTTAAGCTTCTATTCAGAACACGGGCCAATGTAATAGAATCACGGAATGATGCATTGCCCATTTTGACATGTCAGCCGGTTAGTTTAAAACTGGACATTGAATGTATCCTCTATCATGTCTACCATGTCCATGCACTGTCCACAGCCGTGTCAACGATTGTTGACCAATAAGGGAGACACTTATCACCAGCTGACCGGTCAAAATGGCAATGCATCATTGCCCGTGATTTCAGGGCTAGCATCTCTGATTTTATATGACTTCACAACATTTTTATCATAAAATTATGTGATGTTCTGTCCTCTGTTTCTTATCCATTTGCGACTCATTCATACAAATTCAGTTTCCAGTGATCCATTCATCCTTTTTGATACAATATACTGAAAATGAATGAACCTAGCGGATGGGTTAAGGAATATGGAGAGGAGGTAGAAGGAGATGAAGAAGGAACGAAGAGAGGATGGAATAGAAGACAATCAGTACAGTAATTAGCATTTTGTCTTAAGTTGAGGAGTCTATCAGTTTGTGATTTCTTCATTAGATAAGTACGGGGAGCTAGCTCAGATGGTAGAGCGCTCGCTTAGCATGCGAGAGGTACCGGGATCGATGCCCGGGTTCTCCAACTTGTTACGCTTTTGCCTCTTTAAGTGAATGTGGTAAAGATCGAAATGAGTGGTAAGACCAGTGGTAGTGTTGGTGGTATTAGAAGTGTTGGTGGAAGGAATGTCAGGACTGTTCAAAATGTTGTGGTAAAGCAGTTCATAGTATGCTAGTCAGTCCTGGCAGTCTTTTTTCATGGAAATCAAATGTCATACAGCGCATAGCATGGAAATTATCCTATTCGGTTTTTTTTACTTCAGAAAGGTGCGAATAATTACGTTCAATATCGTGTTTTCTTCTGAAAGATGATAAATCTATGAAAATTGACATACTTAAAAAAAAAACATAAGAAGAACACAGAAAGGGTTATATAAAATTGAAAGTCAACCGGAATCAAAAGGCTACAGCTTGAAGTGGACCGAGGAAGGGGGAGACATTGAGTACAATTCTTTATGAAGTCTCGTGATATTTTGATGCAGTTGCTAAGTACGGGGAGCTAGCTCAGATGGTAGAGCGCTCGCTTAGCATGCGAGAGGTACCGGGATCGATGCCCGGGTTCTCCAACTTGAGCCGGTTTTGCTTCTTTTGGTTCCAATACCACTGGTAATAATAGTAACGACGGTAGAAGGCTACAAAATGAGGGATTGCATCATGCGATAAGGCCATTTGATCAAATTCATCGGTTTAAAAGTTATTCATTAACTTACGATGGTATCAAATAATAAAAAAAAAATGGTCAAAGTATGGTTTTACAGTTTAATATTAGTTTAGAACATCATATAAAAGAGAAGCACCTTTATAAAATATTGCCGCTTTCCAAGCGCAAATGAAACGCAGAATCGGACAAAGGAATGATTATCAATTTTACAAAAGAAACATAATTCCTAATCCTTTAAGGTGAATGTTCCACACGCTAGAAACACAATGTTAGAAAGCGTCAAATATCTTGTTATTAAGGCCTAATAGTTATTTTATTTTTTAAATTGCCACGGCAACGACTGTGACGTGCAATCTGCGTGTTAGAGTCAAGGTGGGCGTGACGCAATAGAGTATGCGTTGTATTGTTGATAGCGGCTGCTGGTCGCAGTTGTAGTATTATTTAAGTGGAATACTACTTTACTAAGTAATGTTGATCAGTTTCTACCCATTCCCGCCCTTCAAAACTTTCGAGTGGACTAGGTAACAAGAAAAAGTTCCCGACTACTTAACTCTCTAATGTCGATCAGTTTCTCCTCACCCCGCCCTCAAAAAATCAAAACAATGGGTTCAAAACTTCAAAACTTCCTAGTGATCTAGGTAAAAAGAAAAAGTTCCCGACTTCTTAAAAGTGACTTTCGACAACGCAGTCTGTGTGATCGATGCCACTTGCACCCAGAGGCGACCTCTAAAAAGGGAGTCACGTGACCAGGATGGCCATGTGTAAGCCGTTGACTGGGTGTCAGTTGTTGTCACGCCGCACTCCACAAAAGCACAATCGGTAGTCCGGTCGAAGGGATGGGCTACTCAAAACTTCCGACTCGACTTCCCCTGCCCTGTTACCACACCAGCTTTTTTTTGACGCGAGGGAGGAATACGGGAGAACTTTTGGCGCGCCCAAACTCTACGATACGATCCAGTAAGGTCATGATGTTACGGCCGCCACAGATGACATGGTGTTGCCACGATTGTGCAATCCTAAGAGCATGCGACTGGAATGTGACGTCACCTAGATACACAAATCATATGACCGGGTGGGTCCTGCGATTCAGCTTGTCGCAGGCAAAGTCGGACGACTGATCGGATCGGGTCGTCTGCGGCGGCCCTCATACGATAACAGCCTGTCCCATA
Organism: Arbacia lixula; assembly: GCA_963669155.1. NCBI lineage: Eukaryota > Metazoa > Echinodermata > Echinoidea > Arbacioida > Arbaciidae > Arbacia > Arbacia lixula. The sequence continues at coordinate 12,359,140 of OZ022583.1, forward strand.
AGAAATAGAGGAACGATGCTTTCTTTGGCAGGGAAAAGTAAAAACAACCTCATTGTTTTCATCTCGAAGGAAGCTGGACTTGAATGACGCCATTCATCGGTCTTCACTAGAAGAACGATCTAGCATTGTTCGCGCAACCTATGAATGGCGATGCACTGTACAGCCCGTCATTCGCTCTGATACCAGTTAGAGATCAGCGAAATGTTGCCTGTACGAAAAGCAAACTTGATAATGTTCATGATCATATTGCCATTCCAAGCTAGCTTGTAATGTATATTACATAAAAAAATAACAAAAGTTTGTCACAAAGTAGACAACGTTTGCACAAATGTTATTGTTACGTAGGCACTTTTAAGGCGTCGTTTTCAAATGTAGCTCGTAACATCCGGAAAGCTTCCATTCATCCACTTCTCATAGAGACAAACAATTCATACTAGGTGTAAAAAACACTTTTCACACTTTTGAAAAATGATTGAAAATCACTTTCAACTCACATCAAGCTGAAATTGAAACATGAAGTCAAGGGATGTCAATTTTTTAGATACAGGTTTTGTTAAATTTGTGATACACAATGGCCATTGTTGTGTTCTGAATTAATTATCTCATACACACACATTTTGAGGTCCAAATTTGTCAAAAAGTGAAAATCTCATTAAATATTCTAAGGATAATTAAACGAAAGGTAATCAAAGAAATGTCACAAAATCTGTCCCGAAACAAATTGACATCCCTTGGCCTGATGATTGTCTGAATGAAACCATGAAAAGGTATATAAAGTTTTTATCACCTTTGCATGTTTTATTTCGTAGTCTGCAACCACGTTATTTCACAAGAAAGATCAAAGAAAGGGACGATGCAAAACGGTACAAATCGTAGCACATCTCAAAGAAAAATAATCGACGTCTTTTGAAAATATTGGTATTATAAGAACGGGGAGCTAGCTCAGATGGTAGAGCGCTCGCTTAGCATGCGAGAGGTACCGGGATCGATGCCCGGGTTCTCCAACATGAGAAATTTTGTTACTTTTGCTCCTTTTTGTTGGGGTGATGGTGGTGGTGGTGTTGGTAATGGTGTTGGCGTTGGTGGTGGTGGTTGTAGCGGTTGTGGTGGTGGTGGGAAAGACGGATTTGATATTGATATAATGTAGTTTGTCTCTTTCATGGGCTTAAATGGCAATTATTTACAAGAAAATCGTATATAGTATACAGTGTACTTGTGAAAACAACAGCTAAGCAATGGCGTATGGGCTTCTACTCAATCATTTTATCACGTTTAAATGAATCTACCTCCCCCCTCCTTTCTCTCTCTCTCTCTCTCTCTCTCTCTCTCTCTCTCTCTTGGGAGATATAATATACCTATTTATTTTGTAAGTTTTTCGATATGATACTTTACAGAGTACTTGTCCTGTCCTAGTACGAGCGTAAATTGAAGAAAAAAACACCCTCATGATGCATTCTAAAACAAAGTGGAATTAAAAGAACGTGGCCAGCGTTATGTCTGATTTGTGAAGTTTTGAAATATCATTACAATAATTAGTATTTTGTCTTAAGTTGAGGAGTCTTTCAGTTTGTGATATCTTCATTAGATAAGTACGGGGAGCTAGCTCAGATGGTAGAGCGCTCGCTTAGCATGCGAGAGGTACCGGGATCGATGCCCGGGTTCTCCAACTTGTTACGCTTTTGCCTCTTTTAGTGAATGTGGTAAAGATCGAAATGAGTGGTAGGCCCAGTGGTAGTGGTATTAGAAGTGTTGGTGGAAGGAATGTAAGGACTGTTCAATATGTTGTGGCAAAGTAGTTCATATGTATGTCAGTCCTAGCAGTCTTTTTTTATGGAAATCAAATGTCATACAAGTTATAGCATGGAAGTTATAGTTCTTGTATTTCAGAAAGGTGCAAATAATTACCTTCAATTTTTTGTTTTCTTCTGCAAGATGATAATCTAAGAAAACTGACACATTAAAAACAAGGTGGTTGGCGAACCACGAGTCTCGCCTGATTTCGCAATCGATAAACAGTGCTAAGTTTTTTTTTTTTTCAAATATTTTTTTCAAACCTTTTGACCCCTAGATGACCTTTGATCCCATAAGCCTCATGAAGAGAAACATGTGGTATTACCCAAGGATCATTTGTACCAAGTGTGATCACAATTGATGCAGAAATAAAGAAATGAATGCAAGTCAAACGAGAACTTTGCGAAAAAGTGATGCACATGGCCTCATATCATTTGACCTTTTGGCCCCTAGATGACCTTTGACCCCATCATCCTCATGAAGACACATGTGGTATTGCCCAATGATCAGTTTGGTCACAATGTAAAGAAATGAGAGCAAGTTAAAGAAAAACATTTTCGTAACAGACCAACAGACTAACAGGAAAAGTGATCACTAGGTCTCTACCGAACTTCGTTCAGGCAAGACAAAAACTATAAAAAGAGTGAGTTATATAAAATTGAATGTCAACCGGAATTAAAAGGCTACAGCTCGGAGAGGACATAGGAAGGGGGAGACAACGAATGATGACAAGTACAATCCTTAAGGGGTCTCTTGATATCTTAATGCGGTTTATAAGTACGGGGAGCTAGCTCAGATTGTAGAGCGAGAGGTACCGGGATCGATGCCCGGGTTCTCCAAATTGTGACGGTTTTTGCTACTTTTCGTTGCAATACCACTGACCTATATACGCTTTAAAATGAGAGATTACAAAATGGCATTAGCCATGTGATCAATTTTACCAGCTTAAAAGTTGTTGATTATCTTACGATGGTGCCATATAAAGAAAGAAAAATCACGATTCACATGTCAAAATATGGTCGTACAGTATAATTTTCGTTCAGAGAGAAAAGCATCCTTATAGAATATTGCCACTTTTCAAGCTCAAATGAAACGCAGAATTAGTCTGACGTATTTTACACAACGAGGACTCAGAAATGTACCTGACACAACTGAATGCATTACCATCGCGACTTGACATGACTTGGTTGAGATTCGATGACGTTGTATACGGGGAGCTCGCTCAGATGGTAGAGCGCTCGCTTAGCATGCGAGAGGTACCGGGATCGATGCCCGGTTTCTCCAATCTAATGCCCTTTTGCCTAATGTGGTCAATATGGTAAGGATGTCCCGGTAGAAGTCATGGTAGTGGCGGTGTTGTTGTTGTTGTGGTGGTGGTGGTAATATCAGAACCTGTTGTGTGTAGGATTCTTCAAGTGGCAGAGGAAGAACATGTTAGTTCTGATTCTATCAATATTTTTTATTTACGATAATGAAGAGACAAATTATCTTGTTCAGATATCGTTTTCCCTCTTTCTAGCCCCCTTTTTTCACTGTTTTTTTTCTTCATAATATGAACAAAATACTATAGGCCTCTCCTCCTCTCCATCCCCTCCCTCTTATTTTCAACTTAACATTATCTTGCTTTATCATGACCCAAACATCGTCGTTCGTGAAGCTTAGGACAGGCAGTTCGATATGATACCGAATAAGCTGCCGATTCAATCCATCGAACGACATTTTCCCCACCTCTTCTTCCTTCCGAGTCATACGATCAACACACCCTGACCACCTGACATTTACAATTGATCACATGACCAGGAAAGAAGATCCCGCTTACATAAGTAACGTGATATGTGGGCGGGAAAGGTTACAGAGAAGGTCACGTGACGGGATGATCGTTGAGCAATACAGATACAAAGGGCATCTCGGAAAGGCTGGCAAACAACGAGGAATGAAATGATGATGGAGATGGTGATGATGATGATGATGATGATGATGATGATGATGGTGGTGGTGGTGGTGGTGGAAAGCAAATATAACAATTACAGATCAACTATATAAGCAAATGAATAAATATGAAATACGTAAGAAAAATATTCAACTGTCATATTGAATAAATAAATCATATAGTCATAATCACATACATTTATATAGACAAGGTATTCGGTGCTTTATATCAACTTATATGGGTAGTTGAATAGATAACGTTGAAACGAATGGAAAGAACGCATTTGGTCTGTTGAATCATTGATTGCTTATTTGATTGTCTGCCATCATAAAAACAACACAAATGCATCAATAAGAAGCAAAGCTAATTTCTGATCGAAGCATGATAATTTACCAATTGCAAATTGAAACAAGAATACTCGTAATGAATGTTACGAGTCTTGCAAAAGCGTTCGAGTTATCTCTCACATTGCAAACGAACAGAGGTAAAATAGTGGTACATTATGAATGAATGTGATGTCAATGAAAGTGGAGGAGAAGAATGGACAAAAAATAATAGGCAGATGACGATAAAAATATGAAGGAGGAGACACGGGAGATAACGAAGAAGATAAAGCAAAAAAGTGAGATTAATGGCGAGATGAGGAGTGGGAAGGAAAAGATACAACCAGACAAGAGAGAGAGAGAGAGAGAGAGAGAGAGAGAGAGAGAGAGAGAGAGAGAGAGAGCGAGAGCGAGAGAGAGATGAGGAGAGAGAGGGGGAGAGGAAAGAGAGAGAAATCGAGATAGAGCAACAGAGAGAGAAGGAGAAGTAGAGAGAGAGAGAGAGAGAGAGAGAGAGAGAGAGAGATGGAGACTGTTTAAAAAGCGGACCAGAGAGACCGGGGGGGGGGGGGGGATGGAGGATGGAGGATGGAGGATGGAGGATGGAGGATGGAGGATGGAGGGAAATGGAAAGGGGGAGGGGGTGGGGTGGGTGAGGAGGGGCGTTTCTTTGTATGCTGTGTTGGGAAAAGGGCAAATGCATTCTGCACTTTTCCTGAGGTGAAAGTAGGTAGCAGGTTCCTAACTCGTCTCTATACTGACAATTGGCTAACGACTCAATTACTGAAAAGACCTTTCTCCGAAACGTTTAAAACAAAACTTTAACATAGTGGCCTTGCAATGTAAATTGGCTGAAATATGTTATTTCTCAAAAGAATGCGGTGGAGATGGAAACTTGTAGATACCTTTAATCATTCATTTGCTTATTTGTTTTCTGTTCCAAATTCAATAACGAATCTGCCGATCGGTCCGATTATGAGAAATTGAAAAATAACTAATGAAATATGATAAAGATGTGTATACGTTGGAAGAATGTTGCATGAAAAGACCTTGGTCTTGACATTTCTAATCGAGAAAGATCTGTCCTCATAGTGCTTTGTTACTAGCTTTTATTGATTGACAATAATACAAAAAAGTAAGAACACACGTGTGGCTGCCTCAAGGACCTAAACTGGTGGAGAACTTTCGTTATTACCTTTCTTGAAAGTATCATACGATCATGAATGGCATGCACTATGGAATAATCAGCACTTAAACAATGGAATTCATGTGATATGTAGGCGCTTTCTCTCGCGTGCCTTTTCTTGTTTTCTTTCTCTATCATTCCCATTCAACACCACCTCTACCCCCCCCCCCCCCCTCTCTCTCTCTCTCGCTCGCTCACTCGTCAGTTTGCTTTGTGTTTAAACTGCTCTTTCCTTCACGCAACCCATTTTGTTTTCTCTAGTCTGTCTGTCTCTCCATCTTTTTCTCATCCTCCTTTATCTTTCTTTCATTCTCGTTCTCTTTCTCTTCCCCGTTCATCATTTGCAACCCCTCTCCCCCCTTCCATCTCTCTCTCTCTCTCTCTCTCTCTCTCTCTCTTTCCCAACCCTATAGGACACCGCATACGACACGATTTGGCGGCTACGATTTTGCAGTCGTAAGGTCCTACGACTGGAGACCTGCCTTCCCCTTCTTGCACAAATCCAATGACCGGGCCCTGCGATTCAGTCAGCCGCAGAGACATACGACAAGATCGGACCGTATCATCTGCGGTGGCATTTTCTGACTCTGGTAGGTGAATCACAATTCACCTCAATGATATTCACGCAATCGATGACATAATTCCCAATCACCATGATGACACACGGCGAAACAATGCGATGAATGCCTCGTCATAACGCGATAACGCGCATCTTGAGAAAGTATGCACCTGTGCGTAGCGAGTCACGCTACTCACAGGTATTCCCACCATTGTTTGAAGACCGCAAGTATGTCATCTCTCCTTCTTAGTAAGCATGCATGATAAGTCAATACAACTAATATGCCTAACAGGTCGCGTAATAGCATTATGAGTTGAAGGCAAATATGCTTTAGATAATGCTCTGATGGTACGGGTTTTCGCGTAAACAAGTGTGTTAATCGCAGCCCCTGGGAGGTTTGAAAAAACCCAGTCCACTTTCGACAGTGGCCAAATGTTGTTCGAACTTTCCTGGGAGGAGGAACCAATATGATTCATGTATCAGCTCTCGCAGTACCATGGGTTCATTACAGGTTTAATAATTCAGTATGCATTCCATGAGTTGGTACTGAGATGGTTAACTAGTATTAAACGTTGCGATAATTCATGGAAAGATGGAAGCGTGAGGGGATTGAAGCCCAGTTAACTACTCCAGCATGGAGTATTGATCAAAGTTTGGATTTCAGCTCAAAATTGGCAGCTAGGAATATCGAAACTTATCAATTTATAAAAAAAAAAAACATAGATTGATAATAATGTGTACAAGACATGGCTTTAATACCAAAGCTGAAGTCCACCAAGTTTTCCGTGCGGTAATGCTAAGAGAGTGTGGAATTCAGGAAGTGGAGTGAAGGGGGGGGGGGGGGGGGTGGGGGGGGAAGCTCGTGATTCCATCTCAAACCGCTTTAATCCCCCCCCCCCCACACACACACACACACACACACATACGTATTAATTAAAAGTGCCCCTTGACATTTTTTTTTTAAACCCACCGCTGCGCTTACGTGTATTTTGATTTGTCCTCATAAAAAGTGGGTTACTTCAATTAATGACCCCGCCCCTTACCCCATTCTGGCAAACTGGTCCTTGCAATACATCCCCCCCGCTCCACCCTGGTCTTACCGAGGGTTGTTATTGCAATAAGTGTGGCATTATGCAGGACGGCACGTAGCTTCATTTTGGCACGTGTATTTTTCGCGCAAAAGGTTGACTACCACCGCTACCAGAATTTAAAAGCAAACATAACTACGATAACGAGCACATTCTATAGTTGTTTGCAGTGCTCGGAACATTCAATATTTTCAAAGGAACACCACGCCCCCTCTCACCGCCCCCACTCAACAGCTGCCCCCAACAACAACCCCCCCCCCCCCCCCCACCCCACCCCACCCCCCCCCCCAAAAAAAAAAAAAAAATAAAATACATAAACACATATACAAAGGGCACATTCCAGTTGTTTGCAGTGCTCGGAACATTATTTCCAAAGGAGAGTGGGACAATATTCCAGACCTAACCACGCCCCTATTCATCGTCCCCCACCAAACGCTCTCTGCCCCCCCCCCCTCCCCAAACACACACACACACACACACCACACACACACACACGCACACACAAACGCACAAAGGGCACATTCTAGTTGTTTGCAGGGCTCGGAAACATTCAGTATTTTCAAAGGAGGGGGGAAATCCCATCAAACAATCACGCCCCCTCCCCGCCCCCACCAAACCAACCATCCTCTATATGTGATACAAACATTATCATGGTTTTGACCTCACAGATGCAATATTTGTGAGTTAGGGCTCTGTTATTACCTAATAATTCAGGGCAATCAAACACAAGTGTTTTGCATAGTTACACACCCATTTATCATTCCTAAAGAACTTTGAAAATAGAAATAAACCCATTATTGGCTGAACCAAATAACAATTTAAGGAGGGGTGGAGTGAGCGGGGAGATTGAATGTATTAATCGGCAGGATTGGCAACTTTTCCGAAAACCAAAAACAAACAAAATTTGAAATCAAAATAATAATGAAGGATCGAGTTACTCTCAAGCAAAGAAATAAAAAAAAGAGGAACGAGGGGAAAGGAGAAAAGAGCATGAAGGTGAAAAAGGAAAAGAAAAAACAGAAATGAAAGAAAAAGAGAAAGATTGAAATGAGTGAGAAAGACAGAAGACTCGTGGATATCATGGTATTTGATCTTCACTCGCGACAAGAGCAACACATGTACATTGTTTCATGTTGACGAGGAACAGGTCCGGTGTGATATCGCATATTTTGGGAATAACAATTGAGCACTGCGCACCAGGTATCAAGCTATATCGCTTCCTTCCTCAGTTTCCTTTCATAGCAATTATATCTCTCCTCAATCGACTTCTCGCGCTAATTTTAGAAGCATGTTTATAAAAATACAGATTGTTGCCAAACGCGATCCTATTCCTTACATAAATTCTACGAGGCTTGTAAAACAGAAGAAAAAAAAAGAGGGAGCGGACTTTCAATTCTTCGTGCAACGCAGTTCATCTTGCACACGATGGGGGTCAAAAACCTGGTTGAAGGAATAAAGAGTAAAATTAGCAAAAGACCACGCGATTGGAGAACCCGGGCATCGATCCCGGTACCTCTCGCATGCTAAGCGAGCGCTCTACCATCTGAGCTAGCTCCCCGAAGCTGATCGCATGGGAGCAACAATAGGTCTACTCGAACAAGGCGTGGTGTCCTTGTGCACTAAGATGCGCATGTCGAGGTCGTGCGCAAGTACAATGAGAGTCTTCGGTACCCAATGAAGCGCAATGGAACAGTCCGTATCAATTATACATGTATATCGCATAATAGGTCGTTCCATTCCATTTGTAGGGTGCATTCTTTGATATGTTTCTATTTAAATAAGTAGCAGTAGCTGAGCACATATTTCACTAGTATGCTTTTTACACTGGCAAAAATTAGCCCCGTACTATCTTTAGCCCCGTACTATCCCTAGCCCCGTACAGTACTATATTTTGAAGCTTTTCACATTAGCCCCGTACTATATATCTCCACAAACCATTGTCACAACCAGTCTTGTTTGTGAAAGGGAAGGGGGACAGGGTAAACATTTTGCTTCTTATTTTTTCTTCTTCTTTTTTTCCCACTGAATCCTTAATAAAACACACAATAACAAAGAAACGAAATTAAGAAAAGAAGACATTTGTCCGTAAGAGATAGCGCAGCCATATAGTGCTTCACAGTAGTTATGCCTTCAACCTCTAGCTTGATGTGTACGATTATATTTAAAATGCATGTAAATTACAAGCTCTTTAAGTTCAAAATCAAACTACCAAGAGACTGAGATACTTCGGATATGTTGAAAAAAAATTAACCAGCCGATTGTATAATTCATGGGAACCGACCAAGAGCAGACCAGCCAATAAGTGGACAGATTGTGTGAGAGAGGATTGTGCTACAAGACGCATACACTTTCTAACTCGAGCCAAAAGATTGACTGAAGATAGAAAGATGTGGAATACCATCGTGAAACAGAAGCCATCACAGTAGGGCAGTAGGCGATGGTGTGGGCGGCATAGACTTAAAAGCTTAAGTTCGAAATCTGCTGTACATAGAGCCAAAAAGACAACTTTATCTGTCGTATTCGCTTTTACCGACGTTAACGCGTATGGACGACCACAGTGTCATATGAGTTAATTGGTGTCTTCGGTTGATACCCTAGAAAAACTGAAGTAGCCTATACACTGGGCCATGTTGCATATAGGTTTTCCAATTACTGTTACTTACCATCGGGTAACTACCATGGTAACACCCAATGAGCTCTTATTATGCAACATGGCCCGGCTATAGGGCAATTTTAGCATGAGCACTGTGCAATGTCATTTCGTTTTCATTCTCTTTCGGCCGTTACTACGACGGTGGTGGTGGTGGGGGGCGGGGGGGGGGGTGCGAACATTTAACATCTACTGTACTTCTAATAGTTTTCAAGAGGCTGATCCACCTCCTAACTCTACCCACTCCACGTACAATCTTAGGTCAACACCCTAGCTGGGTTCCATCACTACAACAATGACGATCGCGTGCGCTGACGTCGGTGAAGAATAGAAAACAACCAGCAGAAGTATGACGTCTGATTCTGACAGGAGACGGCACGAGAACGCCCTTCTTTTCGTAATAAGAAAAACAGACGAAACACAATGATCAGCAATCATCATAAAGATGCGAGATGGAAAACAACTTGGCCCGTACTTCTGGGGAAGATCAACAACAAGACTCAGTCAACTACATATACCTTTAAAAAAAACAAAAACAACTACATATGCCTTTGCTGTGGTACATAAATACCAGAGGTCCGCCCGATGTTATTTAGACGTTTGTCGCTTTAGTAGTTTATATTTTCTTTCCTTTGCAACCTAAGTTAACAATATCATTGCACTGATTGTGGTGAAAGTTTGAGTATTGTTGAAGATGTGCGTGCTTGTGCGTATGTGTTGGAGGGGGGGGGGGGGGCGAAATCTCTAATATCTATACGCTTGCGGTTATTGACTCATAATGATCAACAGCAAATTTCGATGTGAATACCCTTGGATTGTTTACTTAAAATCAAAAACATATAGGCATGAATTCACTCTTTGTTTTTAGGTAAACTTACTCTCTATATAGGACTTGCGTGTGTGTCAACTCATCCCCCAATGCAAATAATGCAAATAACTCCCCTTTCCTTTATTATGCCCTATGACGAATCATGCATGGCGTTGGTCCGAACGCCAAAATCACGACTATGTTAGCTGTAGTGTTAGCTTATATCGAACGAATGCCCGATATATGTAAAATATATTGTTAGTCATGTTTGGGTATTGTATTAAGGCTAAATCGATGACACAACATCATGATGTTAATCTCGAACCTTAAGTCACTGATGAATTTCTAGTTAACATGCTTAACATTGGGTTGTCCATGTTTGGGAATTCAGGAACTCACTGCAATGTTCACGTAGCCTTTACTCAAATGCATATGCATAGTGTGAAATACACTTGCTAACTCAGTTCGATAATAAGCAATGACTTCATGACTTCATTACATCATGTTTAAGTTGGCCGCGCTCTCACGATCGTGCATGACTCCGGAAAAGCGCAACCATTAAGGCCTTCTATCGATAACAAAAAGTGACATCAATTTCTCACTAGAAGTAATCTTACAACACTATCATTAATATCACAATCATAAATGCATACAACATTGTAATAATAACAGAAGGCGTGATGTTAAAGCATATACCAAAAGTAAGACTGCATTTCTTCAATACCTCCGGTAATAAAGTTGATAAAGGTAATTTAACGCCATGTGAGGTGTTTTTTCAACCGTTATGCACACACGCAACTCCCATTGAGCTTCAGTTTGCCTGGCACGCAATGGGTAATATTGTTGCTATACTATTCAGGCTGTGATGTTAATGTATTACCATTGCGTCTGAACTCGTAGACTAGCTCTTCATAACACAAGTCTACCTTTGTATGCGGATCTCACTGTACTGTATGTGGGTTTTCAATCGTGCCTAATTTACATACAATGCCAGGCGATTCGATACCAGCAGGGCGTGTGTTCCGTTGAAAGAAGCTCTGTAAAATACGGGACAGCAACACAGATATATTTGTTTGAGTCGGTTTCGTTTCGACTTGATTTTCTTCTATTTGTTACTTAAGCATTGTCGCTGTCAATTGATTACGTAAGGATTTTGTCCACCTCCATGGTCAAGCATTAAGTGACCGGAATCCCTTGACCGCACACGCGTAACTCAATCTATAAAAGTAGGTCACTGTTCGAGTTCCTCTTTGTTGTATAAGATTTGAGTTCGTTGACAAAACACTTCCCCATTAGAAAATAAAGCGTCTTGCGTGGTAAGGGTCCATGGTTTGATGAAGAGTCTGATCGTCCAGTGTCATTGGAGAGACAGTATCAAATCATGATGCACTAGAAGAATGTCGATGAAAATAGCGAGCAATGCTCTGAAAGTTTAATTGTCCCAACAACTACTACCAACAGTTTTGGCGTGAGTCATGCTTTGCCTGTGATGTATAGTCTATAGGTGCTAGACTGTGAAGTGTCTAGATGCAATGCGTACATGGAAACATGAACTACTAGTCACCAGTCTCTAGTCACTACTAGTCACTAGTCACTATCACAACTAAGTCTGGGCACAAAGACTAGGCATCCTTTCATCCTCGTTCGTTCCTCCCACAATCCGGAGAGAAAGTATTACCCTAAGTGTACAGACTAATTTGTTGTTAAATCAGTGCTTCAAAAAGACACAGAATCCACAGGCTATAATCTACGCTAGATGATCAGAATACTTACGACATTCTGGGTGATCTCAGGGAACGGACGAAGACAGTGTTACGTGGACCAATGGTACACATGACGAAAGAGGAGGGGAAGAAATGGACGGGTAGCTATGGGAAGAAAGAAGAGAAAACGGACGACGAAGTTCAGGCGTATTCATGGGTATACTGTACTGGAAGTCATAAAGCCTTCAAATGGGTGATCGTGAGTAATCTTCTTACCAATGGTCTTAAATTCATGTATTGTCCATTCTAGAAACTAACTGAAAGTTATTTGCCCTCAAATGATCCACGTTTGGAGTAATTAGTGTTTAAATCACAAATCCTCAAAATGTTCGGCCCGAAGATAGCTCACGATCACCTTTTGAAGGCTTTCTTGCCTTCACAGTACACTATATTCTGCATGAACTTGGGAGAGAACGGACGAAGACAGCGTTACTGGGACCAAGGGTGGACCCAGAGAGGAAAACACACATGATGAACGGGGAAGGAAAGAAAGGGATGAACAGCTATGGGAGGAAAGAAGAGAAAACGGATGACGAAGAAGGCTAAATAGTGAAGAAGGAGATAAAAAGAAGATCAAACCAAATAATAACCTAACAGATAAGAGGGGATGATGACGATGTGGACAGACTACACATTTTTCCCCATTTTGCTAGTCGCCTAGAATAATAATTTTCGCATATGATTGCCAATATTTAAGATACGATCACACGCAAGTGGTTTGCTGATACCGATCGATATGATGACAAACTATTTGGGGTCTTCTCATTGGTTTGTCCACTTCAGAGAAACGTCTGCGAGACAGCCTATGATGAAATCTATGCTACGTCGAGTTATTTTTTCGTGCTTTCCCGCGACAAGGAAAATCAGGTCACATAATACAGGCAACAAGCGGCGGCTGGAGATTGCTTCTTTTTAACCTTCTCAGTCCCATTGGCACATGCATGTTTAACACACCAATGGAATTGTTTATATCTTGGTACTGATAGGGTTAACGTTGCACTGGTGGCAGTGAAGGGGGCGTTGCCTAGGAGGGAAGTTCCAGCGAGTTTTGCCCTCCGTCAAAATGACTCGGTTATCAGACTTTTCAGGGGGATATCAAACATGTTCTGACCATGATGGCGGATAATGGATTTGGCCTTCGTATAATCGGACGATGCACGTCCGATGGGTAACACAAGTCATGAAGAGAGAGAGAGAGAGAGAGAGAGAGAGAGAGAGAGAGAGAGAGAGAGAGAGAGAGAGGGGGGGGGGAGGGGGGAGAGGGATATATATATAGGGAGAGAGAGAGAGAGAGAGAGAGAGAGAGAGTAAGAGAAAGAGAGAGGCAGAGACAGAGACTGAGAAAGAGAAAGAGCGAGAGGGAGAGAGAGAGAGAGAGAGAGAGAGAGAGAGAGAGAGAGAGGGGGGGCCTTTTTTTATATTTGCACATTAATCTCACATGAAATGTTTTCGTCTAATATTGGAATTCCAAATTACCATTAGGATGTGAGCGCTTGAAATACATGTACCTGAATAACAACAATAATGATAAGATAGTGAACATAATTGAAGATAGATGAACACTTCAAGTTCAGGGTGAAAATTGACGAGTTTCGGCAAGGCATTCAAGAGGTACAATAACCAACTCCTTGATATTACCAAAGGTGTAGGAGGGAGTATACAGCCTTGATATTGTAGACGAAAATGGTGGCCATGTTCGAGGTTTAACACTAGTCATTCAAAGTAAGTAGAGACGACGAGGGTGGCTTAAATACAATGGGCAGTACCGACAGATGATACTACTGCACTCATAATCCATGAAGTATATAATGGTCAAACGTGGGTCCTATTGTTGCTCGATTTTAGAATTACCAAAAAGGAATCATCTGAGCATGAATGCAATCGTTGAAATGAAACTAACACTTAAACTCATCTCTTTGGATAGGAATGTTTGCAAGGGGAGGCGTATTCCATTGACGGTATCAAGGATGGCAGATAGCAATTGAATTCTAATCCCGTCCAGGGTAGATTAGATCATGGCCCCTACTAGAGATAGTGCAAGGTTGAGGGTAGCTTTAGTTGATTATCAATATTTACATCCCAAGACATTCGTAAGACAATACAACACACGTCTGCTGATTTTTCCCTTCTTCTTTCTTTCTTTCTTCCCCTCCCCCATCCTTCTCTAGTTTCTCTATCCGCTCTGTCACACCCCTAAACATATGCACACTTACATGAAGAAAAAATAACATCGACTCGGCATAAAACGCTTTTCCTTCATATAAATGGACATTTCATGTTCATGTTGGAAACGTGTATAATTGTATTGTTTGCTTCCAGTCATTCTATGACAATACAGCAATCCAAGAAATCAAATCAAATTTCGAAACGTACCATTTCACGATTTATTCCCAAGAAGTAAATAGATTGTAAACATGTCAACATCCACAGAGAAAAAATTACTTGTCTTTCTTTCAAAGTAACAGTTAAAACCGTACAACCGTTGTCGCAATTATACTGCCATGAAAGTATGGACTTTGTTCTTCCATTATTGTTTCAGAGACCATTTTTCCCTTTTCATGGAAATTAACCGTGGAAAAAGATGTGAGGGGATTTTGATTTTTGATTGCCAATTCCCCACGCCGACCTTTTCTTAAAAATAATCTTATATCATGTAGACTTTGAGTTCCCGGCAATGTTCACTTTATATTACTTTGCCATTGCTCATTGCAATACAGTTTCAAAAGAACGAAGTGATAATTTTAAGAGTAAATAATTACAAGCAAATTACCGCTACGACGACTGATTGCACCGTAATTCAACCAATAGGTGACGTAATATACAATCGAATATTGTGATCACACTTGTAACAGGTGTGATCCTGAGGCAACTGGTATGGCGAAATTGACACGTTTTTCATATTTTCTCGAAAAAGAAACATATTTCCTGGCTTTCTGGGGTAAACGGTCATTTGCAACTTCCTTTTCACCACTTTGCTTCAATCAACAATAGTATAATATGTGTTTGTTAGTAGTTGTACGGCAGATATACAGAGTTATTGAATTAATCAATTTACAATATGGGGCAGTCCTTTGTCTCTGCGCGGTGAACTTTACATCAATCCAAGCGTATAACAATAATGAGATATAGGTCTATATACCTGTCTTGAGTGAACAATTGAAACAATCGGTTTGAATGTGCTTGCTTGTCGCTCGTTAAGCGTTCTGCCCTTTAGACTTGGTCAAACACTCTGACCTAAGTCCTATATCTTATCTCTCGTCCCATTTCTTTCTTATCTTATCTCGGCCTCTTATTGACAGAACTCGCGGGTTATTTTTGACATTCTGCAAGACCTGTCACAGACCACGTGTATATCTACATTTAAGACTCGCCCACTTCTGATATACGAACACGCACTACATACTGGCTCTCTTACATTTATATATGATAATTCGTTGAATCCGTTATATCACCCCATTCTCTATACATCACCATAGCATACCTAAGCAAGAAGAATCTAATCCTAACTCTTTCAACCCTAACCCTAACCCTAACTATGCTAAAAAAAAATTTAACCTTTTTAAGTTCTCATCAATATATACATCGACATATTTATATACAAAAAAAAGAGCAAGTATGTTATCATATCGAACATGATTTTTACCTGGATTGCAGATTCTTAATCTCCTTGATGAGTATTATGTCCTTGTTTTGAGAACTTATGTAGTTAAGTTAGCATGACTGTTAAAAAAAAATGGGCTATTATAGTATTGTTTAGACGTTGGTTTTTCGGATATTTTCCAAGTTCCAGCTTTGACAGTTCGTTCACCCCTTGTGTATCAGACCAACTTTGCTCAAATGGATATGTGTATATTTAGTAAAATGACCCACAATTAGCACCAATAGACCAATATGCTCATGTGGAGACATAGCGTGGCCATTATAAGCAAGTCCAATCCTCTATCTTTATTATACATAGTTATGATTGATATAAATCGCAAGTCAAGTTGCGATCAACCGTAATTCTGTATAACATAGGGCCCAGGTTAAAAATTAGGCTCCATATATTTGTGACTGCTCTTTCTCCGAGGATTATGCACCGTAATATTGATGAAAACTTTTTCACGATTTGGTGGACAATCGGATGGACGACAGTCTATGGACGATGGAAATTATATGTGGCCCTTTCCCATCCTCGGTAACCTCTATGTTTGCAAACATGACGTAACACTATCTATGTCCATGTAATAGTACCCTGTGCTGGGTTATTGCACCTGTCTGTTGTATTCGATATTTGATAGTACATGTTTTACGCAGTATTGTATACTAAACGTTTTTTTTTTTTTTACTTTATTTCTTTTTCTTATGGCACAAAATTATGTGCGTTACAAATACATTACTATAATTTTATCCCAATTATCATTATCATAGTTACTATTGTTATAATCATTATGATTATCGTTATCATTATCATTATGATGATCATTATTTTTATGTATCACCGCTTAATCAATGATGTATATTTTTCATATTGTATTGAGGTGAAATAACGAATAAACAAAAGATCGTATCTGGGAAGCCCGGATGGGTGTTTTAATCTCCCCAGACGCATCGAGCTGTTGATAGTGTCATACTGAACCAGTTTGCTTACAAAATGATTATCATGATTATGCATAATTTTGGCACCAACCCAACAATTAAACAAATATCCTCCTTCTTTGCGTAATAATGTCATTCAATTATTGTTCGAGAGTACCAACATGTGCTTGGCACACAATAATAATATTGATAATAATAGTCCATTCTTATATAGCGTAATTTTACAGTTAAAGGGCATATACTGTACTGGGAAGGCAAAAAAAACCTTCAAAATGTAATTGTTAGCAATCTTCTTACCAATGGTCTTAAATTTATGTATTGTCTATTTTAGAAGCTTGCTGAAAATTATTTGCCCTCAAATGATCCATATATGGAGTAATTAATGATTAATGATTAAATCCTCAAAATGTTCGGCCCGAACATTTTGAGGATTTGTGATTTAATCACTCATGAGTGATGTACAGTCAGAGGAGTGGAGTCCATTTCTTGAGGAACAGCCTTTGTCTTATAGTGTCTCTATATGCATAGAATCATTTACGGGTATTGACCTGGCCGAAAGACGAGTACTTGCATTGTCTTCGTTATCTCATTGCTGCTCCTGATTCTCAGATAGGTTGGGAATGTCCGGAGTTGACCACATCATACTGGACTTTGAGCTCAGAATCTGCTGACCCCTTTCCGCCTTTTTGACTAATCAATGGACCATTTGCCAAAGTTGGTGGACATCGACATCAAACCGCGGATACATGAGTTGCTTGAATGATGTGCAGTGATGTGCAGAAATGTGTGTGCGTGCTTGTGTGTGTGTGTGTGTGTGTGTGCGTGTGTGTGTGAGTGTGTGTATGTCTATATATGTGTGTGCATATGTGTTTGTGAGTGTGTATATGTATATATATTGTGTGTGTATGTGTGTGTGTGTGTGTGTGTGTGTGAGTGTGTGTGTGTGTGTGTGTTGGTGTGTGTTTTGGGGATATCATGGAGACACCTGCTTATATTTTGTGTTTTTGCTTCTTTGCTCAGTTTCTTATAGGTGTATCGTGTGTGAGAGAGAGAGAGTGAAAGGGAGAGTGAGAGAGGAAGAGAGAGAGAGAGAGGGAGAGAGAGAGAGAGAGTAAGAGGCAGAGTGAGAGAGACAATATGAGATAGACAGAGAGACAGAGAGAGAGAGTAGTCATCGTATTCATTTCAACAGATATACCATGTTAACAACACATGCACAAATATTAGTAATGAACCCCGTTCATATACACCGCCTATCCGCGAAAAAGGCGCAACATTTGCGGCAATTTTGCCGATGCATTACCGATAGCTGCGTATATGAACGGGAATCGCTCAAATAATGCGGTATTTGCTTCCTCCTTTTTTGCGCTTATTTTGCGGCTTTTTCGCGGATCGAGACCTAGTAAAAATACCGCAATATTGCGGTAAGCGAATCTTATAAACTGCGTCCGCAAAATAGGCGTAAATGTTGCGCCTTTAGCATCGCGCTCTGGCCTGTTGGTCGCTAATCCTACCGCTCGTATGGCTGAGCGGAGCATGTCACCATTGGTTTGGAGAGAGTCCAGCTGTCCAAAACACCGCAACATTACGGCTTTTGGGGGTGTATATGAACGGTGCTTTTGCCGCTCGCTGGAAACTTGCTTACCGATGTGCATCGGTAATAATAGCGGTATATGGTATATGAACGGGGCTATTGTGAATGTCTATATAAGCAATACTGGCGCATATCTCTACTGATATTATCAATCGTGTAATGATCTTAGTGCAGATGTAGCAAATATTTTAGAGTTTAGACTCCATCAGTTGTGTTAAAAGTGATTGTGGCTTGCCTATGTACAAACACTACTGGCATAATGGGGGCAGTGATGGGATTTAAAGCTCACAAATTCTAATGATTTTTTTCACGTGGTGATAAGAGACGGTATATAACAACTAATGTACTTATTATCATATCATATCATATACTCTACGTACCAGACCTAAATCTTTCTGCTGAAAGTGTAACGCAAGTACAGCAGGATTTTACGGGCAATAGTCTCAACAAGATTTTAGTCATTAAACGGTAGTAGTTCCCTTTGCATAGTCAGACTCTGGAAGCCATCTTGGTTTTGACACTGTTACGATAGTCCAAAGTATAAACTATTCCCACAAATGGTCTTCTAGTCCGTAAATCACACCTGGAAAATAATAAGATAGCACTATCACCTGTGATTAGCGCTCTCTCGCGCACAAATATACGGGGTAAGTAGTAGTATAATCCGAATGCTAATAAATGGTAGCCATTTTAGATTTTTGTTAAGTTAACTATGGTTACATGTACATGTAGGCCTACAGTGTGACTGGAGTATGAGCTCAGCGATAATTGCAAACGAAAGTTAAACAACAAACATGGCATAAAAGATTGCCCACCCCCCCCCCCCAAAAAAAAAAAAAAAAAAAAAAAATACCACTTATGAAATTACTTTGTTAGATTACTCCAAGATGTTTGCTATATGCAAATTATCAGCAGCATTTTGGATTTTCTAGTGAAAATTGTATGTGTGTAAATGATTCCAAGTGACATGGTAGGAGACTGAAACACATGACAGAGAATACGTTATTCCAGTGGATGAACATGGAGGTGCATAATTCTATTGATACACAGCAAGGGGCGTCGATATGCAAATTATGGCATCCATCTTGGATTTTACAATGTAGTGATGGTCAAAGGCATAAATAAATGTCGTAAATGAAATGTTCGACCCCAAATACCCTTGATATGGGGTATTGTTCTTGATTTTAGCCCTCCTGGTTTGAATTAGGCAACTCACTTCAAACTTACATACATACAAATATGGTAATCATGCTAATTATGTAAATAAAAGCAACTGCTTAAGGTTGCCAAGGAACATGATGCCATCTAAAAAACATTGTACTTAGGAACATGTTCAGGTGTTGAACATTTCTACACGACTATAGTTACAATCAGAGAGAGAGAGAGACAGAGAGAGAGATGGGGTTGGAGACGCAGGTACAGATAGAGACATAAGGTGAAGGGGAGAAGGATTGAGAAGAAGATAGATATAAACAAAAAGAGATATCAATAGAAATAGAAATAGACACACGTGTGTGTATGTGTGTGTGTGTGTGTGTGTGTGTGTGTAAGAGAGATAGATAGAGAGAGAGAGACAGAGAGAGAGAGAGAGAGAGAGAGAGAGAGAGAGGAGACAGGCAACGAATGCGAAGATAAATAAACCCACATGCAGAATGAAATTATAGAGGGGAAGAGATAGAGAATGAGAGAGAGAGAGAGAGAGGGGGGGGAGGGAGAGAGAGAGAGAGAGAGAGAGAGAGAGAGGGAGAAGGGGGGGGGGCACAGAGAAAGAAAGTGGTAACGCGAAACCTGAAGAATGCGGCAGAAAGGACAAAGTGGCCTTGAACCGTTGGTAAATTTCATGGCAATTCACTTTGCTCACAAAAAAAGAATGTGTACTTCAATACATCATTACATTGCAAAACACGGAACATTTGATGATTCATTGACATCCTGTAAAGAAGAAAAGCAAGAAAATACAAATACAACACCGGAATAGACATGAACTTACGAACTTGATTTAAAGCTCTATTCCTGGAGGACGAGATTGCATGGTCTATGCACGATTATCTTCATTTCATTCGAGTTATCAAAAACTGCATTTTTTTCAACTTCTCGTACGGCTTGAGTGGTTAATGACTAGGCTATTCATTTATATCTTCGATCTTCTTACATAGCGCAACATTTTATCGCATATTGAGGTAAAATCAAGTGCACAAACTTAGTCTGATGTACACTACCTCAGAATGTAATATCGCGGGCAATTTCATTGAACTTTTTAAGGATAATTCAAATGTATCTACTTCTAATATGTGACACACATCGTTGCAATTACAATCAACAACCAGTCAAACATCCCATGTATATAAAACAATTATACATAGATTAATCCTTGGAGTGTAAGTTTTGTATGGAGCTTTAAACATCGAACTTGTGTGCGTTCTTGCCACAAAGGCTTCATTACTGACGAAACTTACACGCCCAACGTCATAATGCGGTGCGCGTCTTTTCACCTGACGCGCATGCGCTAAAGGAGTAACCATGCCCCGGGTATGTTTATAGCTTCACTTCTTTAGAAGCTATCACTCAGTCACTTGTGATTTAGTGAATCCTTTGCTAAATTTCGATAATTCGTTATCAAAATTCAGTTCAAAGATGGGTTGTCTTTACTCGAAAATGTCTCGCGATTGCGACGACCATTACGAGAAGATTTCCAATGATGACATCGACTTGGCAACGTCGGCTGACGTTGAGCCGGAGAACGATGTCGTTTGCGGTCCGGGAGGAAAGTCGGACATTTCCGATCTCACGTTTTCAAAAGGTAGGGTACAGGGCGTGCGTGATGGTTGCAAATATTCATGTAAGATGAGATATGGTAAAAACAAGAACAACCATAACGTTAGTTTGTTTTAGAATATAACTACATTGTATTTTCATGTTTTGGATATACAATAACATTATTATGGGGAGGTATTCATTAAAAAGATGAAATTCTCGGCAATTATTTCACAGCATTTTTATTTTTCAATTTTAAATGGATGGACATTTGAACCTGAATGATATTCATATAAATGATAGTTCTTGATATGATTCTGATTGTGATATAATAATGAATGTGATTTTAAGTACCGTAGGCCTAGTGCTCTTTCAGATTTCAATAAATATCTCATGTTGGTAATGTTTGCTACAACTGAGAGATAAACAGAAGCTCGCGAGCCTCCATCTTCGTGATGCGCCTAAGCAAGATTTGACTGAGTTTTCTAAGCATTAGGGTTGTGACTTGGATATTGTAGTCGAAATAAACAAAATAATAGGGACGAAAGAGTAAGGGAGAGAGAGACACGGGTGGGAGACAGAGAGAGGGGAAAAGTGAGAGAGAGAGAGAGAGAGAGAGAGAGAGAGAGAGAGGGAGAGAGAGAGAGAGAGGGAGAGAAAGAGAGAGAGAGAGAGAGGGAGAGAGAGAGAGAGAGGGAGAGAAAGAGAGAGAGAGAGAATAGTGAGAGAGAGAGAAAGAAAGAGAGAGAGAGAGAGAGAAAGAGAGAGAAAGAGAGGGAGAGAGAGAGAGAGAGAGAGAGAGAGAGAAAGAGAAAGAGAGAGAAAGAGAGAAGGAATGGTTGAGCTGAATCTGCAAGGAGGACGAGTAGCCTGGAAGAAAGAAAGATGAAAACGCACCAATCTTCTTAAACATCAATGTCTTTTATGTCATTTGGGTGGTCTTTAAACACAGACTTACCTATTGGGGATGCTGTTCTTTTGTTAATGATTGTAGATCTTGAAGATGGACAAAATCCAAGCATTGACCGAGAGCGTCAAGATGATGCAGCTCAAAGGATGCAGGTCCTTAAAGTAAGTGCAACTTGTCCTCGTAAAAACAATATTTTTGTCAATCCTCTCTTTTTCTTGTTCTTTTCCTGCCCGTCGTGTTCATTTATAATTTTACTTTTGTTTGGTGTAGTTCTAGTTTTGTGTCGACTGACCTGTACTATCCATCCTTTTTAAAATCCTTGTATGTGGCCCATTCATTAATTCCCCTCTCTCTCTCCCTCTCTCTCCCTGTCTCTCTCTCTCTCTCTCTCTCCCTCATTCTGTGACATTCTGTGACACTTTGATGTCCAATTTGAATTCACAGGACATAACTCTTGCCCAGCTTGAAGAGCTAAGACGGGCCAGAGATCGTCTGTTCAAGGTCTACATCTACCAGGAGGCTCGACAGCTAGCCAGGTCATTCAGGGAGGCAGCTTCGGCCGAAGTAGCCCAACAACCATCACTGACCGATGACTCGAGTTGGCTCACTCCTGGCGGAGAAGGATGGGAGGAGGAGATGACATCCTTCTTGGCAACGGAGGAGGAGGAGGTCGAGGCGGGAAAGGAGGAGGAGAAGGAGAAGAATGGAAAAGTTGGAGATGGTGAAGGGGTACCGTCATCTCTTTGTCACGAGGCCCTGCTCGTCGCTGATATGTTCCGCCAAAGTCCAAACATCGACATGATCAAACCCAACGAAGATGAGGAGGAGGGCGAGGAGGAGAAGGTGGACGAGAAGGAGACGAAGGAAGAGATTGGAGATGGTGAAGAGCTACACTCATCCTTCCTACTCGAGGCCCTTCGCGTTGCTGACACGATTCGCCAAAGTCCCAACATCAACCCTAACCAAGATGGTGAGAACATCGATGAGAACGCATCTCGTGGTTGCTATGGCGATGAGATCGTGAGTTCCGAGCATACGATATCCTCCTGCCTAGATGAGGAAAATAGTGCCAACATCTTCCTCCACAACGTGATGGAAGCCGTTGGATTCATGACACAGGAAAGTGCTTTTCTACACAAGCGGGCGGTCCTCAACAAGGTATGCTTTCAGTTTTAACTTTCGGTCAAATTACATTGCGTACATGTTCTTATGGGGAAGAACATGATATTAGGTTAAATGTAACGAGGAGAATAGAGCGTAGAATGTTACATTTTGTCGGATTTCTGAAATGTTCTGTGTCAAGATACTTTTGCGGTTATCATGGATATAGCACCCCACAATGTGTGTTTGATTCTACCTTGGGCTCTGTTTACTCGACTTTATGTTATTTTCTTTTAACGGATTTACTAAAATGTTTTCCTTCGCTCCCATACTTGTCGTTGGTTTCCAACCCCCTCCTTTTTTTTTTTTTTTTTTAAATCTATTTGAATGCAGAAAATTGCCTACATGCAAATGCTCGTTCTCAGAAGAGCTCAGGCCAGTTTCATCCAAGCCCGCACCCCAAAAGAAGCTCCAATGGAAACTCCACCAAGCCACGCAGAGCAGACACCACATGACGAGTCTCCATACCAGACTCTGGAGATGAGCACAAGAAGAGATAAAGTGTCTACCAGTCACCATGGTGATCCATCCAGTGATGCGGAGGAGGACGTGGCGGCATCATCCACAGAGGATTGGGACGACGTTCTTGTCGGGAAGGAAGACGAAATTGAAGACGCTATAGATGACGATGGCCACCATGGGGACAGTGGTAGTGTCAGGGTCTTCCTGGACTGGCTGGTGGGTGAGGTTGAGGCGCGAGTCGACCTGGACCATAGACTCCTCTCCCTCGCGGGTCGGGTTCCATCTCAGTCGCACGGCGGCATCCCAGCGTTCCCCGGGACATCGGGCATGACGTGGGACGAGGCCCTGAAGCACATCTACCGGGAGGATACCCGAAGGGGGAAGGAGGAGGAGGAGAAGAGGGACAGCGAGGGAGAGAAAGGACCGGGGCTGAGGAGGACGGCAGCCAGGAATTCCTGGCTCTTCAAGCTTATCCTTCAGCTGGATGCCGAGGATGAGGAGAGGGAACGGGTAAGAAATATTCACCGAGTTCGCCATCATTAACACAATGATTTACATCATTAACCATTTGTGTGCTAGTAAAATAGTGCTCTATTGGATTTGTGTGCAGCATTTGTGAATAAATTAACATGTGGCTGGCAAGGAGTAAACTTAGCCTCGATATAGACAAACTACGTCCATCAACCATGTAGGAATCGCTTTAGGTTTATGCGGATTTAGGTTTATTGCGGATTCAGCCACTTTAAAAAGTTGCTGAATCAAATGATTATTTGTTCCATTCATCGTCTTACACATTTTCTTTGATTTTAATTAATTGCTTAATTCACAATTACGTATCTTTACCACGTTTAAAGGAGCTAATCACAAAGACATGTGTTGCAATTAATTCAAAGGTATATTCAAATATGCTATATAATGTAAGAGCCTGTAGACAGAATGCTCAATATTCAGGGTTGTTGGGGTTTGTTTTGTCTCCTCCCTCCTTCAGGTGGTCAGGTGCCAGACTATGTCCGTCGACATGGTCAACCCTAATGAAGATGAGGAGGAGCACGAGGAGGAGAGCGAGGAGGAGGGCGAGGAGGAGGGCGAGGAGAAGAAGAAAGGCGAGAAGGAGAAGAAGGAAGAGATTGGAGATGGTGAAGAGATACACTCATCCTTTCTCTGTGAGGCCTTTCGCGTTGCTGATATGATTCGCCAAAGTCCCAACATCAACCCTAACCAAGATGGCGAGAACATCGATGAGAATGCATCATCTTGTGGTCGCTATGACGATGAGATCTTGGATGACGAGCAGACTACATCATCCTGCCTAGATGAGGAAGACGGTGCAAACATCTTCCTCGACAACGTGATGGAAGCTGTTGGCTTCATGGCTGAGGAGAGCGCCCTATTGAACGAGCGGGCTTTCCTAAACAAGGTATGCTCTTATTGTTCAGTTTTAAATATTTTGGTCAAATTACATTGCGCACATGTTCTTATGCGGAATACATGACATAGATATAAAGATGACGAGGAGAATAGTACGTAGAATGTTACATTATCTGATGTCTGAAATATTCTGTGACAAAGATATCGTTGGGTATATCACCATATGTGCGTTATTCTGTCTCCTCTCTTTCACGTTAGGTATACTATGGACAATCACAAGTGTGTATCCCATGCTTGCATTCTTTTCAACCCCATTTTTTCTTTGTTGTTTATTTCTTTCAATGCAGAAAATTGCCTACATGCAAATGCTCGTCGTCAGAAGAGCTCAAACCAGTTTCAACCAAGCTTGCACTCCAAAAGAAGCTCCAATGCAAACTCCACCAAGCCACGCGGAGAAGACACCACATGACGAGTCTCCATACCAGACTCTGGAGATGAGCACAGGAAGAGATAAAGTGTCTACCAGTCACCATGGTGATCCATTCGGTGATGCGGAGGGCATGGCGGCATCATCCACAGAGGAATTGGACGACGTTCTTGTGGGGAGGGAAGACGAAATTGAAGACGCTATGGAAGACGAAATTGAAGACGCTATAGATGACGATAGCCACCATGGGGACAATGGTAGTGTCAGGGTCTTTCTGGACTTGCTGATGGGTGAGGTTGAGGCGCGAGTCGACCTGAACCATCGACTCTTCTCCCTCGCGGGTCGGGTTCCGTCTCAGTCGCACGGCGGCATCCCCGCGTTCCCTGGGACTTCGGGCATGACGTGGGACGAGGCCCTGAAGCACATCCACCGGGAAGATACCCGGAGGGGGAAGGAGGAGGAGGAGAAGAGGGACAGCGAGGGAGAGCAAGGACCGGGACTGAGGAGGACCGCCGCCAGGAATTCCTGGCTCTTTAAGCTCATTCTCCAGCTGGATGCCGAGGATGAGGAGAGGGAAAAGCTGGTAAGAATCACCAAGTACGACAACATTAACACACTGATTAACACGATAAACTTTGCCTCGACAAACACACACTATGTCATGAACGTTCATCAACAATGTAGAAAATGGCCTTTAGCAAATTTAGAGCTTATTTTTAATTGGTACTTACAAAACAGTCGGAATCAACTAAAATCTGTGGTAGATATCGTCTAAAAATGTTTGATATCTGTTAACTGCTTAATTAACAACCACGCGTCTTTATCATGTTTAACCGAGCAAATTATAAAACGTGACATACGTCGCATAATTTAAATGTATATTCAAATATGTAACTACGTATCTATTTGCAAAGTCCTCAATATTCAGGATACATATTTTCTATTGTCTCCTCTTCTCTTCAGGCGGTCAGGTGTCAGACCATGTCCGTCTCGCGGAAGGACTAGATCGAAGTCCTCCGCAGGCGCCGTGGGGGGAGCCCTAACCGAGCACCCAAGGAGTTTCCCTTCACGATGAAGAAGATTAGCGCCAATCACAGCTTATTACACCTGGGTGATGAAGAGAAGCGCAGGCTAGAGACACTTCATCTTCGAATTCAGTACTAAAGACGTAAGCGCGTGCCAAAGATGTTCCGAGAGGAAGGTGCGTCAAAGAACATGCATCAAAGAAGGTGCGTCAAAGAAGGCGCATCAAAGATGGCGCATCTAGGAAGTCCACACGTCCGAGAAGGTTCGTTAATCATGTCCAAGAGATTTCGTCCAATGAGGCGCTTTCAAGAAGGAGCATCCAAAAAGATGTGCCAAAGAGGGCGCATTCAAAAAGGCGCATCCAGGAAGACTTCGTGTCCGAGAAGCTTCGTCCAAGAAGGTGCGTCGAAGATGGCGCGGCGAAGAAAACCATGCGTCCACAATTCAAGACGGTGCGCTCAAGGGCAAGGGTGACGTGAAGTATAAGTTCATCTGCCAACACCTTGCGCTAGACTGCATCCTAAAGCTAGCAGGCTGACCCGGCAGTCGATACGGATATCTACCGTGGCTCACTGAGCAAACCGCTGATACTGATTCAGGCAGAAAGGTGCTCGCCAAGCCCTCTTGAAAGCCCACCCAGTAAATTAAAGAGCTTGGTGAAAATTGTAAAAGATAAATGATAAACGCCTCGTAACCTAGGTCATTTTATCAGCTTTACGAAAGAAGATACTTCTTGTATTGATGAATATGAATGATGGTATGATGTCCAAATTTAATCTTTATTTTGGTGAATCCAAAATGATTTATCTAAAAATCAGTGACAAAACATATGCAATACAAACGCTTCAAGCATCAAATTTTGTACGCAATTTGAAAAAGAAGAAAAGCACGCAGTCACACAATATCAATGACCAAAGAAACTCACACATCGTCGTTCTATTCTTGAGAAAACTTTTTTGAAAAAATGTAGATGTCATTTCAACAAAATGTGTTATTACACCAGAATCATAAATTGATCAGCAATTAGATACTTCTTGGTCAGATGACGTATTTGAATATAGAGTTTACAGTTTTCTTTATAAACATGATAAATGTGCGAGGCCATTAATGGAGGTTGAGTTGCTGTCAGGGAAAAAAAAGCAGAATTGTAGCAACTGTTTAGAAAGGAAACCAAACATCTTGTACAATAATTTATAGAAAAGCTGAAACTTTGATGATATACAGTATCGAGCTTTTGTCAAAAAAGATAATAAATCGTAACTTAAAGAAAGAGCGTCTGTAGTATTGGGTGTGTATTTTCTTTATTCGAGTTGAACTTGAAATGTTCTCATTTACGTCGCTAGATCTTCCTCTTCCTCCTCTCTCTCCCACTCTATATGTTACGTTTCTGTCCTCTCTCTCTCTCTTTCTCATTGTGTGTGTTGTGTGTGTGTGTGTGTGTGTGTGTGTGTGTGAAGGATGACAGCGTGTCACACGCTGGGCATTTTCCTCATACATCTTAGAGGTTTTGCAATAATTCGAGAGCATTTCGAGGGAAAGATTGCGCTACATGCACTCCATACCAGAAAAACACCAACAGTTATCATGGATCTAATTTGTTTACATTACATGTACCATAGCACATATCAAAGGTCTTGTAGCATTGTCAAAATAAAGAAGTGCAAACGCTCAATGCCAGTTCACTAGAATACTTTTCTAACGAAAATCCATGAGTGTACCACAGGTGAAAGAAGATCCAATAGGATGCGGTAATGAATTCACTATCGGCAGGAAATAATTAGCTAATTAATCAGTAAATCAGAAGTCGTCATTGCCATGTACAGTGCGTTCTATGTACGGGGGCGATGTGCCACTTTCGGTAGAAAAGAGATACATGTATCTATCTTGTTCACACGGTTATCGGCGTACCACTGCGTGACGCCATAAATAAGTGGGAGAATAAAGTGCATTCGAAAGTCAAATAGGAATTCAAGGAATTAATCATTAAGAACGTGGATAAGGTGTCTAATTTCCAGCTGAGATAGATAGTGAATTGAGGGGTAGGTGACGTTTTGGGTGCTAATTAGCTCTACTGTGTCACTACAGGAATTATTTGTCATGTTCAATGTGACTTCGAATTAAAGTTCGATTTTACCATTGCGATTCAAAATGCACAGAAAAGTGCATTATTTAAATACTATTATCAATTCACTGTACCGAAAATGCATTTTAGTCATGGAAGTAAGAAAGAAGACAGAAACCGACCCAAATTCCCTACATTCAATATGATAAATAAACAGCAATGAATTGAGGTGGAAATATAATTTATCATCAGCTATTCTGAATTCGGACCAAACAAAAGTTTCATCTTCAAAATGGTCGACGGTTCTATTGGTAAGATTTCACCTTATGGTGATATTGACAATGAGGGATTGAAAATTCAGGATTTTTTTCTGTTGTAAATCTGTTTCTTCTTTTTTCTTTGAATGTTTCCAGACTGGAATGGAAATCCGGCAGGCAAATTTGTAGACAATGGGAGAGAGAGGAGATAAAGAGAGAGGGTGTGTGTGTGTGTGTGGGGGGGGGGGAAATTGTACAGTACACGGTCTGTTTTGGGTGAATAAACTTTACTGATTACAACAGTGGTTTTATCAATGGAAATTTTAGACCAGTCTTAGACCCCGGTTACACCGAAAGTCAAAAGTGTTCTGAGAACGGTCTCAGAACGGTTCACCTTCGGTGTAACCACAACAGCCGACCCAAAAGTGGTCCAAAAGCGTTCCGAAAGCGTTTTTGTCGGACCACCTCCAGAGGTAGTCTGAGACCGTTCTGAGACCGTTTCGAACGCGGTGTAACCACACAAGCGTTCCGAAACTGGTCCACCACAGGAAGTGACGCACATGAGTAAACATGCAAACTGCGTAAATGCCCCGCCGTGGAGAGCGCGCGTGCGGGAAATACGATTTGACCTTTGACCACAGACCGGGCGTGGCTAATCGTTGCTCATGGATACCGGTGCTCTCCAGATCATGATTCGGCTCGCGTGCACTGCGGTGTAACCACTCCAGTGAAGATTCCGTAACCGTTCTGAGACCGTTCTCAGACCGTTCTCAGAACGGTTATCGCGGTGTAACCGGGGCCTTAGTCATATTGTAATCAACCGATGACAGTTTCAATAACTAACTAATCTCAATAACATCACACGCCGGACGATAACAAAAAAAAAAAAGTGGATACAGTATTGTATCAATGGATCGATCAGTTACATCCCTTTTAAGTCAAAACTAGGTCGTGCCCTTTTGGGCGTTCACAGTTTCAAGCGACTGAAACCAAAACAAACCACTTCCCCGGGGCCATACAGGCCGTACCTACCTTATCCTGTGAACCTGCCTGCTACATTGTCATGTGGACAAATATCGAAGCCACAAATCTGAATTAATCTGTCTCGGAGAGATCTTTCTCACGGATAGATTTTACTCACCGTTTACAAACTTTTCCGATGAAACGCCTAACCGGCCTAGACTAAACGAAACTCGGGGAAAGGGCGTGAGTGTGTGTAACATTGACCGTCTAACGGTCATCCTTGTCTTGACACCTTATTCACGTACTACCAAGAAAAAAAGTGTTCAATGTTATTGTTTTTATCGGCTGTCTAAAACGTTATTGAGATGTTGCAGCCTTCCGCGACTTAACGGTCACGTGAACGGCAATAGAGAGTTTGAAATTGCCACGCATGCACGATTGTGAATGTAACTGTGACTGTGACTGTGACTGTGGCGGAAAACGCATGCCCCAACCTAAAACTCAAGTGGACGTGAAGCAAACGCACATGCGTCGTATTGTTAAGAACAGAGACGTCGTCACAGTCACAGTCATCGCAACCCTAAACTCCCCTACTGTTTTGGACTCTTTACCGCAATGTACGGACAACCGAGTTTGTGCGCACGTTATCCGACCTAGCACCATGTTACACAACGCAATGTCAACACCGTAAAGATATTGCACACGGCATCGTAAAGATGCTGCACACGATACTAACGCAAATTAAAACAATAAGACGACGATCACGCATACCTACTCAATGCGAGAAAACAAATATATGCTCAGGTTGTCAAACTTTACTGACATGTCCATCAAGACAGTATCAAAG
Source organism: Arbacia lixula (assembly GCA_963669155.1). NCBI lineage: Eukaryota > Metazoa > Echinodermata > Echinoidea > Arbacioida > Arbaciidae > Arbacia > Arbacia lixula. The sequence continues at coordinate 12,389,647 of OZ022583.1, forward strand.
CCTATTATGCAAATTAGCTGACGTCGCAATACCATGAAGCGCTTTATGAAACACCGTACCGTGAGAACATATCATTCTTCCGTGATCTATGGAAAAGGGGTAGAGGATGGGTGGTGCTTGAATGATCGAAGTTGATTGGTCGAACACAAAGCAAAACAATGGCTAAGATTGAGTGCGATAACTCTGGTATCTATCACGTGGGTGTGATCGTTACCACGGTCATGGTCATGGGGCCGGTTTCAAAATGAAGACACCAAACATACAACCTTGATCGGTAGGGTCATTGCCGGGATGGTACACCACAACCGAGAGTTCGTCCATCTTTTAGTTTGGACCTCATCCAAAATTAGCCACGAGATTATACATCTTGATAATCCCCAGAGATCATTAATAAATCACCACTTATCAACATCGTACGATTGGTAGGGGGCGTACAAAGGGGCATGTCCGTTTTCTCGCTCGCTGATTGGTCGACGCGATCTGACGCTACTCGACTCGGCGCACGGAGCATAGTCTACACCAGCACAGACTTAATTGTGTCTCAGACATGACAAGGGTCTGATGAGATCAGACCAGTCTGATTTTGCAGTCTGCACTCTGTCGTTGATCGTGCATAGCCTTCATCCAAAGACTCACTGTCCTTCTGAAAAATAAACATGCGATGTCCATGATGCCATTTTAGAAAACGAGTTTCCGAACCCCCGCCGGTTCTTTATTCTGTTGAAAAACAAACAATCAGCCAAAAAAAGGAGTAGGCCCTAAACTATACTGTTGATAATCTTTCATGAAAATGTCAACTGCACAATCATAATAATTGATTGCCCATTATCCACAGCTGCTGAGTTTGCTAGGTGTTTTCCCGTGCAAAAACTACATATTGCGTTCTCATCAAACCTGAATTATGAAAGTGTAATCTGTATGATATACATGTATCATGAGATTTATTTCCATCTAGAAAGACCGTGTAGTTGAGGAGAAATAGTTTCAACGATGCACCTTTCACGGCACATACTGTACTTGTGGAACTTTAGCAATGCTGGCAGCGCATGCATTGTAAGAAAACGGCAACTTTAAAAATGTACAAATATGGTACTTTTCATACATCCCGCAATGTGTTCGCGTTTTATCCTAATGGAAAACGATTATATTTTTGGCAATATCCATTGTTCTGTCTTATTATTTCCCTTCAATAAGAGCTCACTTCACATGAAGTTAAAAACTTTTGATCTCAACACAAGAAAAAAAATCGAAGACTTACTTCGAAATTTTCGGCTGCTAACTGCAGCCTTCCTCAGCGATGACCGAAGAGCTCACTTCGTATTTTCAAATTGTCGGCTTTTCATCGTCGAATTAATTTACTGATGCTTCGAGTTTATTTCTCTTCAACAAACATATTACGTAAAGAGCAGGGAAAATATTTTCTTAAAAAAGGAAGTATGGGGGCTACTTTTAAAGCCTGATGGTGTGAAACGCCCCCCCCCCCTTTGAACAATGTTATGCACTTTCCCCATTTGTTCACAGGGGCGTTTTAGTTATATTGAGGGGTTCTTTTTTGCATTGCGAGGGCAAAATCGCACTTATCCCCCGTGTACATTATCATTGGTTTACCAGTCGTGCCAGTGTTTGTGCAAATACCATGCAGGCTTCCATTAATTTAAAATCTCCTGTTACAAGGGAAACTACCCACAAAACCCCACGAAAATGCAGACAACGGTATTTCACTTTTTGTGTTAAAAATGGTGAGCAGCTGTAAATAAAAAGTAAATGTGTATAATTTGTGCTATTTGGCAACACATGTGAATAAGTTAGAGTGTAGCGATCATTTGACTAGGAATTGGCCAAATCTATGCACCAATCAAGCTAACGAGTATTCATAATAATTCACTACAGAGTCATGTATACAATTATGACACAGTTGAAGAGTTTGTATTCAGTGTCAAATATATTAACGAGGCATGTTTACTGAAGCGAGGACTGTGTTTGTACTTGTTTAACAGCAAAGTGCAGATGAACCCTAAAACTCTTAATTTGACGGTAATCACTGTCATTATACTGCACGCCTGGCCCTGATGTGCTCGTTTTCGCTGCCATCTTTCTGTGTAATTTCACCATGTTTTCAGAATGACTACAGTGTTGAATCAGGAAAGCGACATCGTTACCAAAGATCAATAAAAATGCTACCTGGCATTTTGAAAACGTAATACAGAAGGCCTCTTTCAAGTTCATGAACACGGTCCGGAAATAATATGCACAATCATTCGTTCAAAGTTCGTTTTTTTGATAATCATGATAGACCATGTACATCTGACACCGCAATGTGTCTATCATCCCAAATAAGGGCGTTCCTGATTGGTTTAGGTACAAACTCCATGCAGCTCACGAGTCACATTGTGCGGATCACCCGTACTATCGGGCAAAAAATCAAGGTTGATTGGGAAACAGTAGTTGATATGATTGTGTTATTTTGTCGGCTACTAGGCTTACTGCATTACCGGTGTTATGGCCCTTATTAACCGCATTCACAGCTGCGCAAACCACACGAATGTTCTAGATCATGAGCGGTGGTTAAAGCACTGCATTATGTTACCATTCGCTATGATACAGGTTTTATGTTACAGATGCAAACGCGTATAGAGCTCATGATAGTCTTCATCAGATTACAATTACATTAAAACATAACTATGAAGTATTTGGGCGTAGTCAAAACTGGTTGGTCGTTCATGGGAAAAAACACACGCGAGGGGTATGGACATTTATAAATAAACGTCTGTTAGAAATTTTCTGTCGATTTTAGTCGCCTTTTAAAAGCCACCGTAGACGACACAATCCGAGCACGACTCTGTGATTGACTGAAGAGCTGGACCCGGCCACTTGATTTGTGCAAGAAGGTGACGTCACATTCCCAGTCGTAGGTCCTTGCGACATCAGAATCGTGGCAAAATCGTTTCGTCTGCCGTGGCCTTGATATGGGCAAGACATGGCGGCTCGGCCTGACGAAGGCCGCGTGATCGGATGAAGATGTGAAAGTGTTGATCGAAGCCACTCGGAATATTCGTTATGTTTTACGTTTCAAGTTTGTTTACATCTCGTTGAAGAAACCACGATAGTGACCATAACCACATGCAATACATACTGTTCGTCTCATAAGCATGACTTGCAGATAATGTACATTTAAAGGCCTATATTAAAAAAAAAAGGCGAAAACAAGTGAGACACACACACACACGCACACACACACACAAACACACACACACACACACACAAACACACACACATACACACACTCACACACACACACACACACACACACACACACACACACACACACACACACACACACACACACACACACACACACACACATCTTTAAGAAAGATATGGGCGCATAGGGGTGGCAGGGAACTACTGTTTATCGCCTGAAGTGCATGCAGTGGACGTGGGGGTTTGGCAAAGGGCAATGGCCTTTGGCAAGCGAGGTCATTGGCATGTCAAAGGCCAACCATCGAGTGACTATACAGTACATTAAACGTGCACGTCAGTTTAAATCAATGATTGCAGTATTATTGTCAGAACAACTTAACTTTCTTAATATTGGTTGTCCCTAACGAACCCCTTCGTCGATATTTACACTCATGCTAATGCTAATAATGATTGAACGATGTTTATGTCGAGGAAAGAATGAGACGATCTGTTTGCTAGCGATCAGGAAACTTGAAACCGCTACATGGTTTCGATGGAGAGGTAACATCATTCTACGGAAGGTTAATCATGGGAATAAGTTTTTAACCGAAGTATCCCATATACCAGCAACTATTCCTTGGGTTATTTTTAGTGATTATGAAATGCACTTACTCGGGAATCGAAAAAATGATGCAAACTAAATACTTTTTTGAATGAATACTCAATCAATATACAGCATAAGCCCAAGCCCCCTCTGTCACTCACCCACGCACATACACGCGTGGAGTCATTATAGCACTATACATTATACAAATATACACTGTAGAGAGACACACAGATGCAAAGATACAGACATGCAGATAGAGATGAAGCAAAATGCATGCTGAGAAAAATAGAGAAAGACAGCCTGACATACAAACATACATAGATACAGACAGGGAGAGGAAAATACGTGACAATAGAATGCTGAAGAGAGGGATGAAGAGAAAGATGGAGAGAGGGAGATAGAGAAAATGGGGAGGGAGAGAAAGAGAGGGGGGGGGGGGAGAGTGAGTGAGAGAGAGAGAGAGAGAGAGAGAGAGAGAGAGAGAGAGAGAGAGAGATCCACTATAACCACGGATGTCGGAGAGACTCTCAAATCCCATGGTTTATCAGACTGGATAGGGTAGTTGCCCGACAACTTGAAGTTCTTTCTCGTTGGCGATGTTAGAAAAATCGGTACGTTTTTGCTGCAAGTGCAAATGACCCTTCTGATATAACTCAAATAATAGAGAACAATCCAGTATATACGCGGAAGGTCGTCCATTGTACATTCAACCTGTAAAATGAATGTGTACTTACGGTCATTCGGTCATTTCCCCGTCCTGATCGACTTTCACTTGGTACGTTAGCCTAGCTCCCAGGCTTATGGCTCTTTTTAGCCCAAACTATTAAATACAGGGGTCTGACAGCAGTATACTGACCATTCTCGATTTCTTCTCCGGCTCCCCAAACTGAGAAAAGAGGATAATGAAAAGAGACTAGTCTTCGAATATAATACTCAAATTTTTATATTTTCTATTAGAAATGTCCAAACACCCGGAGGCCACGCTAGTACATTGTCTACACACGGTCATTCGGTCATTTCCTCGTTGAGTGGTTTGACTTTCACTTTGTACTTTTCACCGTCCATCCCAAGTCTATAACACAACATACCGAAATAGATACACTGTCCTTTAAAATATTACCACGTATGATTGAAGATCAAGGAGGTAAAAAATGATAAACATTTAGGTCTTCAATAAGTCTAGGACCCGAACATCGAAACTAAATTTCTCTAAATTTTATGAAGGAATGCGACTATGTGAGTTTGGGCCACCGCAGACACCACGATCCGATCAGTCGTGTATGGCACGCCATAAGGGAATCAATTCAAAATATATTTCACTTGAACAAATATATGTTTCTCTTTCACTAAACCATTTCACTCCAGCAAATTTATATTTCACTTTCCAAAAATATATTCTACTTTTAAAAAAAATCATTCCACTTTATCACAAAGATATGTTTCACTTTTTTCCAAAATGCATTTCACTTTTTCACAAAATTATATTTCACTTCTCACAAAATATCATTTCACTCAATGTCAAAATACTTTTCACTTTCAAAAAAAAAATACATTTCACTCTTCACAAAACTACTTTTCACTCTTCACCAAAATTCATTTCACTTTTTCACAGAAATACATTTTACTTTTCATAAAAATAAATTTCACTTTATCACAATAAATCGTTTCACTTTCCACGAAAATATATTTCACTTTTCGCAAAAAATATATTTCACTTTTGAGCAAAAAAAGAATCATTTTACTTTCAGCAAAAAACATCATTTTACTTTTGTTGGATAATACAATCCAATGAATTGATCTTGAGCCTCTACCTAAGGCCATAACAGTACGTTGATAAAATTCATTCCTCTTTGTTGTCACGTAAAAATCCATTCCTCTCTTTCGCAAGAAATCATTTCACTCTTTCCAAAAATACGTTCCTCTTTTTTCTCGGCCAAAAGGGGGCGCTGTATTTTGAGCAAGCGCAAGCTAGATCATCAGCTCGGACGGCAGCACAGTACAGACGGCGCGGGACGACCAGTCTCGCCTGTCGGTACTGCGGTGAAGGTGCCTAGGCTTCCGATCATCCGGCCGCGCCCGGCCGCCTAACAGTTACACATACTGTACGCGTAGCTACCGAGGCCGAGCCACACTAGAGTAGACACCGTGAAGATCTACTATATAGACACGGATGTCTAACGTTATTATATTGCTGGAATCAAAATCAAAGGTATGTCACTGTAGTTTGTACGTTTGTGGTTATCCTAGAGGCAAGACCAAAAGGTCTAAATTATTTTGTTAACTAACAGTTACAACGTTAACGTTAGTACGTGTTAGATCTAGATTCTAACGCCGGTTATGTAGTGTGGTTACTGCGACCAGTCCCGGGGCTAGTACTAGTAGTGTGGTAGCTCTAATGCCACGAATGTTAGATCATGTACTACTGGAGATCTAGATCTATTTAGTATGTAACTGTTAATGAGGTCAGCCATTAGAGGAATACAAAAATGAAAGTCTGTCAATTTTCAGTGAAATATCACTAGGTGCGCAGACAAGCCTAGCCGCCCTAGGGTCCCCCCCCCCCCCCCCCATATGGCCATCATACAAGCTTATGTGAGATTCTATTAAAATACACTATTCCACTCCATCATGTCCACGTTCGTCATCGCGGTAAAAAAGCCCGAGTCAATAGGTTAAGTGTCAATGATTTGAAAAATCGTTTTGTATTGAAACTTCTTACGTGAAAAGATGAAATGTTGCTTTGTGATGCCATCGGGGATTTTGATGGAATCACCAGTTCTTTTGTCTTAAAAATCAGTTTGAAAATGACTTAAATATCCTATTTGACCGGAAGTAGCCTTTGTTTGCTTTGTAGAATTGGTGAAACTGCGCGAAAACTTGTGAACAAAATAACTAGTGTCCAGTCCCGTACGTGTATTTCCGTGTTATGTTTTTGGTATAGTGATGGGGGTATATGTGGTCGACTTGTCTTTAAAAAACATTTAGACTGCTTTGATTACCTTCGACTCGTCCTCTTAAACAAATTTAGAGAAGATTTATACACGAAGTCGAGATACTATAATGATAATTTACACAAATTGTGCTAAGGTTTTTTTAATTGCTATGTGGTACTCGCCACTTCCCCCTTTTTGTGCAGTGATAGGTTTTTTCATTTTGATGGTGTTCATTTAACTCTTGAAGGGAAGTCAGCACTTGCTTCTGAATTCACAAATTTAATATCTCAATTTGTTTACTACCAAAACTTCAAAGCCAAGCAAACAACTTGAATACCTAAAGAATTAAAAATTTTGATTAAAATTTCCTGCAGTTCCCGCTCAAAATCAACTGTTCAACAACCAATCCTATCAGAAAAGGAAAAAGCCCTTATAAAATACAGAAAAAGGGAACGATATGGAAAGCCTTATCTTAAACCGAAGGTGGAACAACCAAAGAGAAAAAAAAGAAAGTTGTTAAAAAACGAGATCCAGTGTTGCTCCCTCCTCCCCCTAAATATCATGAGCTATCATTTAAGAACCTGAGCCTTATTCCATACATAACATTTCCAGCACAATTATCATGCTACCACACATACTCCTGTTCCCCACTCCCCAAGTCACCTGCTCCATATGTTACCTCACGCAAGAAGGCCAGAGAAAGGAAGAAAAGGCGGCAGAGGATCAAGAAGCACCGGAAAAGGAAGAAGGTGTTTAGGTCTACTAACTTTGGTGGCTGGGCATGATTATATTTTGTGGGGGTGGGACAGGGTGTTTTAAATGATAGGGTAGTAAAATACATTACCATAATTTTTTTTTTAAACTTTCCTAACTTCTTTCCATGGATGCAGTTTGGACTGGCCTTAATGTCCCTCTGTTTGACTGAGAAATTGGTAAAGTCCTTTTTCGTCATTTTAGTTGTGATTAAAGTGATCTTGCTCTGCGAAAAAAAAACACACATTTAATTTGACTTAAGTAAGAAATGTTTCTGTATGTGATATTGACTTGTAAGGAACATTTTTTTCTTTCAGTTTTACTAATGTTTTGCCTAAATGTGTTTTTTTTTCACTTTAACCACAGATCAAATATGAGGATGTCCACTTGTGTGATTCTCCATAAGTAAGATCCTCTCCTCTTCATGTCACTCATGCAGTCACACCTGTAGCTCCAGATCCCCATCCACCAGCAGTTCCACTTTCTCCTCTTCATGTCACTCGTCCAGTCGCACCTGTAGCTCCTGATCCCCATCCGCCACCAGTTCCACCTTCAATCGCACCTGTAGCTCCTGATCCCCATCCGCCACCAGTTCCACCTTCAATCGCACCTGTAGCTCCTGATCCCCATCCGCCACCAGTTCCACCTTCAATTGCACCTGTAGCTCCTGATCCCCATCCGCCACCAGTTCCACCTTCAATCGCACCTGTAGCTCCTGATCCTCATCCGCTACCAGTTCCACCTTCAATCGCACCTGTAGCTCCTGATCCTCATCCGCCACCAGTTCCACCTTCAATCGCCCCTCGTGCAATATTGTTCAACAAAAACACAAATGTTACGTTGGGGTGAAAGAAAAGCTTACCAAACATAAGCAGCCCTGTGGGAATTTTTCATGTGGACCATGTCGCCTTTGTCAAAAAACATCTCACAAATACACCCATTTCAATTTGATTAAGTCTGAAATGCTAAAAGATTTAATCAAATCAAAGTTTACAGACATTTCAGATTTTTCTTGTATATGTAACAGTTGCAGGCAAAAATATTCAAAAAAGTTGAAGAATGAGTCCTATACACCAGAAAAAGATAAAAAAAAAAGATATTCATCAAGTTATGAAATAGTGTCCCCGTCTTTCAAGTTTGTGTCTTATACGTGCGTGATTGTAGAAGGCGTGAATATAATATATAGTTCTCCCCTGAGAAATCTAAAAACATTTGAGGAATATGCACAATTTCTGATAGCTAGATGGGTGTTTTCTTTTTTTCAAGAAAAATGTAAAAGAAGTCAGGATCCTCTTTGATCAAGTCGGAACACATGGTATTTCTCCAAAAGATGTAGAACGTAGCAGAAGGGATAAAACTGAAGGAGAATGTTATTATTATGAGTCACTTGATGACAAAGTCCCTCTTCCAAACCAATGGAATAATTTTCTTAAAGTTCACCAGAACAAACACACCTTATGTCGTTACTTGTCAAATAAATTTATTGAGCTTGTAAAAAATGATATTGAAATAAACAGTGGTAAAGTTTTTATTACTTCTGGAGGATTTCATGTTAGAATTGAGAGTTCTAGTCAATGGACAGGTGTTTCAATAAGTGAGCAAGGCATTGATCATCATAATATTGTCCATAATCACGAGGAAAGTGATACACAGATCTGGTTACATGTAAATGATACTCCATGCAATAATATTTTAATATATTCTATTGATCAAGATATCGGTGTGATAGGACTTCCCTTGAACTTTGGTAATAAACATGTCACAGTGCAATACAGTGCCCGAGCGGGGGATGAAAAATATCTAAATCTCAATTCATTGCAGTCTGCATGTGACCATGATTCTGATTTGGCAAGTTTGATAAATAAGCAGTTAAATGTTTGGAAGATTCTTCAGGTTTTATGTATCACGTTAGATTGTGATTTTGTTTAATACTTTGCGCATATAGGGAAGCCTACCTTTTTTAAATTATTTTTCCAACATGCACATTTTATTACTGGATGCTACAGTAATACACAAGGTCACTTAGCTCAAACTGGATTGAATGTTAATTCAGATGATGGTTTAATGTCTTTTTATCGCCTTATTATGTGCATATATTACCATGTTAACCGTTCTTGTCTTCATAATTACAATTCGATTATTGATCTATACAATAGTATAGAAGATTCTGATATTATGTCACGGCATCATAAGGCTCTGGATAAAGTACGTTTAGCTTCATGGAAAGGTGAATATGAAGATGATCTGCTCCCTTCTAATTCTGCTTTGAACCTTCACTGGTTAAGGAGTTCTTGGGTATCAACAGTATGGGATGAAGTTAATTCTCCAATTTTTATATATCCAAACATTTCTTTTTATGGATATAATGTAACAAATCAAGATGATAAGAACAAGGTCAGCATTATTTGGGATACAGAAGAAAATATTAATCGCATTAGAGAAAATGTTGTATACCTTACACGAGGCTGTGCTTGTTCTGAGAGCAAATGTACAAATAGGCTTTGTAAATGTGTTAAAGATAAAAGAAAATGTGGCCCTGGTTGTAGATGCAAACACTGAAAATGTTCCCAATGTAACTATGCCAATGCAATCTACATCGACATGTGACACCACATCAGAATATTCAGCTGATCTTGAAAATGATGGTGATGATGCTAGTGATGCTAGTGATGATGATGATGATGATGATGATGTTGAGGATGATGATGATTCTACTGTAAGCAATACTTTAAGTATCCTTTATGATGAAGACATTGACAGTGGCTTGGAAGTTGATATACTGCCAAAAGAATATGACAGAGAAAGCATAGACTCTGAATATGAAGATATGGAAATATGATGCTTGATGTTTTATATTTAACCATTGTTTGGTTTTGTGGCTTAAATACAGCCAGTCCCTTTTTCAGATCACCAGAAAACCATCGAAACATTGGCAAAACATATAGAGAAATGTTAGCAAGCTCTATATTCACAATTTGAAACTGATACGTAGTGTAAAATTCAAATAATGCACGTAACCAACGTCTGATTAATAGTCTTTACCTCAGGCTCTTAGCAGTTTGTGTTGAAATATCTGCTTTATTGATTAATCTTTTTATTAAATTATTAAACGCATTATGAAAAAAATTATACTCTGGAAGGAATCATCTCCAAAGTTTGGTAGTTACTCATGAAATTAAGATTTCACACACGCATAATAACCACATAGATACTGTAACAAAGACTAATACTTTTTTCGTAGTACGAAAAAAGTCGGTTTGAAATTTAACGGCTGAAATTTTTTTACATTTACAGAAAGCTTCAACATGTTATATTCTTAGGAATGGTCTTGAATCACACTTTCTTCAATTTACGATCGTGATAGACGATTTCAAATTTTAAGCTTGCAAAAGGGACGGACAATCTTTAAGTTTAATTCTATATTTTAGAGAATGTGCATCACGGTCATTTTATTTTCAATCTTTTGTGTTATTGTTCAAGCCTCACATGATGTTCAAATTGTGTTTCATGTGTGAATTACAAAGAGATGCATGCATGTATAACTCATTCACTGTACAACAACATATTTATTATTTTTTGTATCTGAAAGTTTGCCAAAATACATTCTAAGATTACTTCTTTTATCAGGAAATATTCTCGCAAATTTTCTCAGACATGTGTGTGAATCAAAAAGGGAATATGTAACATCTCTTCTTTCAAGTTTAAGTATTTTTGTTACATAATTTATTTCAGAAAAGAAAAATATGATATCTTCTTTTATGTAGTTTTCACTTCACATTCAAGTTGTTCTTAATTTAGTTTGTACATGTACTTGAAAGAAATTGCCAAAGAAAGTGCAAGAATTCTAGCTTTTAAGAATGTAAATGCAATTACAAGAGGTATCTTGCCATGTACAGTATCAACACAGTTTGTGCTTAGAAGGTAGACATTGTGACATGAAGAAATAATACTTTGGATACATTATATTTTCAGTCACAGTTATGAAGTGTACAAGTGTACCTCCATGGACACTGTAAAATATAAATGTAGGCAACTTTGTGATTTGTACTACAGTGTGTGATGTAGTTACCATGGGCCATGTGGTAGGGCCCATACGATAACATTGCCAGCATTTCAATACCTCATGTAAATTGTGACAAGTCAGGTATTCAAACATGAGATGTACAGTAGTTTTAAATGTTTTTGCATGCTCATCCACTGTCAGCAGTTAATAAAAGTTGTCTTGCCATTTGCAGCACTATTTAATTCCATCTAGTACACCACTCTTTTTTGTGCCCGATTTACCAATTACTTTTCAATGGATAGGCCTATGTGCTGTGGAGAATTGAGTAATAGTATGTGTGTGAGGGAAGAAAAATTACAGAAATATTAGAGGTGAGAGTGAAAGAGAGATACTAGAAAAAGAAGAGAAGAGTTGGGAAACAAGGAGAAAAGGGGTGAGAGAAACATGTTCAGAGAGGGGGGGGGGGGTAAATGACTTTCTTAATGATATTTTAGAAATATGATTTACAATGCAATGGTGCATTTTCAGAATAAAAAGAGTGCATTGTGTGCATGTTGGGGGGTGGGGGGTGTAAGTTTTCAATTTTGTTTTATTTTTTACTGTCGAGCCCCCCCCCCCCACAATAAAAAAAATCCTATGGGGTTTTGGAGGGGGAACTTGTGCCCTTTCGTCGGGATCTATCACTTTATACCCTCATCTAGCGTGGATTAAAATTTTAATTTACCAAAGAGATTTAATAATTTCATGCCAACACATGTAGTATGGCTATATCATCGCTTACAGTTCGATATTCCAAAGGCTCGGAAAACAAAATAAAGTTTGTTTTTTCCGTAGGTTCGTTCATTCAAAAACAAAATAAAGTTATTTTTTCCGAAAACGAAATAAAATTCGTCTTTTCGAAGGTTCGTTAATCTGAAAACAAAAGTTTGTTTTTTAGAAGGTTCGTTAAAAGGGTTCAAACCTTATTTCACTTTTGGATTAACGAACCTTCGGAAAAACAAACTTTATTTTGTTTTCAGAACAACAAACCTTATTTTGTTTTCGGACTAATGAACCTTCGGAATAAACGAACCTTCGGAATAACAAAGCTTTCGAGTACATGTATTCGAACCTTTGTACTAAATGAACCTTCGGAATAACAAGTGCTTCCTATCATGGGTAAAATAAAATTGCTTAAACTACATACGTCAGTTTGTGGTGTTAAACTTTGATTTTAATTTCTTTATCACTTCATGGAGTATAAAAATAACAGTATCAAACATCGATCAGTACATGTTATACCAAGAACAGGAAGATGGCAATTATGCAAACAGACAGATACCATAACTACTAAAACGCCCTGCTAAACGACCCCGAGACGACGAACCACTTCCAAAAGTGATACACACACAATAGTCAACGAGTGGTGCAATAATGCAAGTCGGAGGGCTTTTGGTAACGGGGGTGCACTCACTATTAAATATACCGTACGATTAATCACGATGGACAACCGGCACGCGCGCACTGTTTTCCTCGCTAGCAGTTATATACGGAACTCGTGTGAAGCATTGTGGGGGACCCCCGAGCGAGATTCCGATCAAAGCATCGCGCTCGTACGGCGAGCAACTTTTCCTTCAGCCTTTTGAAACACTGGTTATATTTTGTCGTTTCTTTCCTGAGTTATTCTATTGTGAATTCAGGTCTGTCATTGCTCATTACATATGCAGCGACAAAAGTTTCGTGCATACGACTTGTATAAATACGTGCGATTGTGCAGGCGCTACGACTAGACTGTAGGCACCTTCACCGCAGTACCGACAGGCGAGACTGCGAGCTGAGCTGATGATCTAGCTTGCGCTTGCTCAAAATACAGCGCCCCCTTTTGGCTGAGAAAAAAGAGGAACGTATTTTTGGAAAGAGTGAAATGATTTCTTGCGAAAGAGAGGAATGGATTTTTACGTGACAACAAAGAGGAATGAATTTTATCAACGTACTGTTATGGCCTTAGGTAGAGGCTCAGGATCAATTCATTGGATTGTGTTATCCAACAAAAGTAAAATGATTTTTTTTGCTGAAAGTAAAATGATTCTTTTTTTGCTCAAAAGTGAAATATATTTTTGTGAAAAGTGAAATATATTTTCGTGGAAAGTGAAACGATTTATTGTGATAAAGTGAAATTTATTTTTATGAAAAGTAAAATGTATTTCTGTGAAAAAGTGAAATGAATTTCGAGTGAGGAGTGAAAAGTAGTTTTGGGAAGAGTGAAATGATTTTTTTTTTTAGAAAGTGAAAAGTATTTTGACATTGAGTGAAATGATATTTTGTGAGAAGTGAAATATAATTTTGTGAAAAAGTGAAATGCATCTTGGAAAAAAGTGAAACATATCTTTGTGATAAAGTGGAATGAATTGTTTTGAAAAGTAGAATATATTTTTGGAAAGTGAAATATAAATTTGCTGGAGTGAAATGGTTTAGTGAAAGAGAAACATATATTTGTTCAAGTGAAATATATTTTGAATTGATTCCGCTATGGCGTGCCATAGTCGTGCGACGTTGCGCTTGGCTGTAGCGCAAGACCCGGTCATAGGATTTAAGCGAGAATGTGACGTCACTTTGGCAGGCTTAGACTGCATTGTGGCAGAATCGTATCTGCGGTAGCTTTGATATTACATGTATTAGACTCATCTGTCGTCTACTAAGCCTTGACATGCATATCTACGTCTGCGATGACCAGCAACAGACGTGTCATTGTAGCAAGCACAAGCCGCAGTCTGTACGTCAGTCAGTACATGTAAATTAACGAATCAGAAAACTGCAGACTACCCCCACAATATTATACAGGCTTCCCAACACACCCGGAGAGAAAGTAGTCTAGGTTCTAGACGCGTTCTAGACGCGTCAGAGAATCCGTCATCCCAGTGTTTTCTATGGTTTGACGTATTCTCAGGGATCGCGCCATCGCTCGACTACTGCATTTGCGCTCGATCAGTTTCGTATTATAGCGCATGATGTACTCGCATTCTGGCTGATAAACGCGTCTAGAACCTAGACTAGGCAGTCATGTGCTGGTCGACAAGTATTTAGATTGTTTCATAATCGAGTATGTGCTAGTAGACTACACCAACCACCAACATGAATACATAACCCTTCTGAGCTCTGTTGCATAAAACTTACCATTAATGGTAACTCTGCTATCAATGGTAGCTACCATGGTAACATCACTCGAGGGCCAATGAAATTCAAGGTTTCCAAAGAAATTGCCATTGAAAGCAAAGTTACCATCAATGGTAAGTTTCATGCAATGGGGCTATGTAAACAAATCTGGTAACCATATCAAAATGGTCTGTATGCGCAGACTACACGTATTTTAACTGTGGCCCTGCCCTTCATTCCGAGAGGCCTACGCGTAACTCATATGTTTAACATTTACCGACATTGACCCACCTGGCTGGATAGTGTAATGATATTCCAGACATTACGTGTCAGAATAATTGGTGTCAAGGTCTTTTGTAGTTGCAGCAAGTGTCTCAAACGTGCTGAGGTCACCATATAGCCTATGGACTAGGCTGTGAGGTGGATGGACACAACCTGGTCTGTTCACAACTATATCTGGTAACACAGACTACGCCCAAAAATAGGTCATGGCTCCTCTGACTTCTTCCCCTCTCAGAGAGAAGGAGGGAGGATGGGATTAGGGCATAGTCTGCGTTACCAGACATAGGTGTTAACAGTTAATAGTAATGTCCATGCACCACACAGCCTAGTAACTAGACTAGTTACACGACTCCACCTCGCCCTTTGTGTCGAGATCACGGTTCGTCCTAGCCTTCTATCAAGGCCTCTTGATGCTAACACTCCACACAATGGCGGGATATAAGACTGACCCCGCTAGCAGCAGTCTTCTTTCTCCTTCTATTCATTCATTGTGTTGAGTACTGTATTAGATGCTAAGACATTACTGAAAGGGAGGGTTCACCCTGAAATTAAGTTGGTTTCAATATAAGCAGACACGTGAAAGAAACGGTGAAGGTTTGATGAAAGTCCGCCAAAAAATAAGAAAGTTCTTTGAAAGTTTGATATTGTGACGTCACGTGTGATGTGCTCTCCCATATGTTGTGTACATTTTTTTTTAAATGTTATTTTGTGCATTTACTCAAGTAGATATGCATTCTTTTTATTTGTGCATTCGATACATCATTAGAAATACGTTTTTATACACATCCCTCAATGAAAAAAAAAATAATTCCGTCGTCAAACAGAAAGAGCAATTTATGTAATTATATTGCACACAACATATGGGAGAACACTTCATATGTGACATCATTGAAATTGAAATTTCAAAAGATCATAACTTTCTTATCCTTTGACTGATTTTTGTCAAACCTTCACTTATATCTTTCTTTCATGTTTCTGCTTTTATTGAAACAAATTTATCTTCAGGGTAAACTATCCCTTTAAAGGCTAGGTGCATTCAGAAGATTTGCATATTTTGCGGCCCAAACAGGAAGGGCACCTATCATTATCATCTAGGGAGTCAAAGACACAAACACCAGACAGCTCAACCTCATTTGTTGTCTTTTTGTTTCACTATACAACACATAATTTATTTACAAAATTATCCAACAGTCAGCAAGTACCATGTTTTTCTGTACAATCACCATCTCCACATGAGAGTCAATGAGCCACACATAATTTGTAACAAGTCTGCATACAAAACACCCAAAATATCATACACGTGTACATGATAAGAATGTTTTGGGGCAAAACCATCAAGTTTAGAGAGCAAGCTAAATTTTGGCAGAGTAATTTCACCATCGCATCATTAACTTTTGCAGGAATATGAAACATGCAGCAACAGCAAAACTTGTATACAGATAATTGACAAAATGAGATGAATCATATTTTTGGTGAAAATTTGAAGACATCGCTTGTTTGTAAGTTACTCAAGGTTTGAAAATGGAACAATCGATTTCCACATGATACTCTGTGATGGTTGGAGGTCTTAGAACAGATTACAGTGAATAGGTTCACATCAAATATATTCCCAGTTATTATAAAAGACAAGGCATTAGCAATATTGTGTCTCGCCCACTTGCGAAAATAACCAGAAATATCGCGATCTCCGTTGCTACGCAAAAGAAAACTGAAACAAACAAATAAGCAACTTTAAACAGACAACATCAAAATCAGGTGCAAAATAGTGACTTTGAATAAATTTGCATAAATGTGCATGAGTAATGTTTGCCTAAATCTACATCAGTAATGCTCACACATGCTCACACAATTCTGTGCACAAGTTAGGAAGCCTTCACCAAGAGTCTTGCACATAAACTTTAATGTATGACCTCAAATGACCTTTGACCTTATCATGTGACCTCTTACAGCACAATAACATGCAGGTGCCCCCAGTGCATCCATCATCCAAGTTTGATTGCCATTGTAGCAACATGTGATGAGTTATGTGTGATAAGAGAGTCTTGCAAGTAAACTTTAACGTATGACCTCAAATGACCTTTGACCTTATCCTGTGACCTCCAACGGTACCATAACATGAAGGTACCCCCAGTGCATCTATGACCCAAGTTAGGTTGTAATCCAAGCAACCTATGTGAAGTTATTTGTCAAAAGAGAGTCTTGCAGGTAAACTTTAACGTATGACCTCAAATGACCTTTGACCTTATCCTGTGACCTCCAACAGCACCATAACATGTAGGTACCCCCAGTGCATCTATGACCCAAGTTAGGTTGTAATCCAAGCAACCCATGTGAAGTTATTTGTCAAAAGAGAGTCTTGCAGGTAAACTTTAACGTATGACCTCAAATGACCTTTGACCTTATCCTGTGACCTCCAATGCCACCATAACATGAAGGTACCCCCAGTGCATCTATGACCCAAGTTAGGTTGTAATCCAAGCAACCCATGTGAAGTTATTTGTCAAAAGAGAGTCTTGCAGGTAAACTTTAACGTATGACCTCAAATGACCTTTGACCTTATCCTGTGACCTCTAACAGCACCATAACATGAAGGTACCCCTAGTGCATCTATGACCCAAGTTAGGTTGTAATCCAAGCAACCTATGTGAAGTTATTTGTCAAAAGAGAGTCTTGCAGGTAAACTTTAACGTATGACCTCAAATGACCTTTGACCTTATCCTGTGACCTCCAACGCCACCATAACATGAAGGTACCCCCAGTGCATCTATGACCCAAGTTAGGTTGTAATCCAAGCAACCCATGTGAAGTTATGGATCATAATAGAGTCTTGCAGGTAAACTTTAACATTTGTGACGGACGACGGACGACGGACGACGGACGACGGACGACGGACGGACGACGGACGGACGACGGACGGACGACGGACGGACGACGGACGGACGACGGACGGACGCCATTTGGATCCCTTAGTCTCGCCTTCACCTCTGGTGGGCGAGACAAAAATGATCCTAGAACCAAAGTCACATACAGCCTTGTAATGCATGTTTTCTTTTTTCTTCAAATCAATGCAACATTCTACATGAATCAATACATGACATGTTAATCATAAACAATGAATAAATAAGGAAGAAAACAATATGTGAATTCTTAACCTAACTCCAGACAAAAAGTTCAATTTCATTGTGATTTTGCTTTTAGTAGAATTGATTTATACAGTCTAAGCCCATTATAAAAAGCACAGATACAACAAGATTTCAATGTACAGTTCTCCTTCTGATTTCAAACATGTGCACATGTTTATATGTATCTTTGAATTCTGAATAACAAGATTTTGTAACTTATAACAAGCTAATTGACTTGGTCTCAAGCACCTCATCATAACAGGAGTGGCCTGTTTTGATGCAGCTTAAATTACGACAGAAACAACACATTTTTTTCATGTTTTGAACATGTGATCTCATATCCCTTTACATAACCGCAGACAAAATGTTACACGTTTAAACATTGCATTTAAACATAGCACAGCATGATTAAAAATCCTTGTTCATGAAACGGCTGCCTCCTGGTAATTTTAAATTAAATGTAAATTACAATTCTGTTTGCCATAGAAATAAACTCTGCATGAAATTGCTAGTTAAGTGCAATATATGAATTTTTGACAATAAATCAATATAACCTGATTATTTTTTCAGCACAGAATTATGAATCAAGGGCTCCATCTATTGATTGTGATTGACCAATTCCCCATTTGTAATGTTACGACTGATAATCAATCGCAATTCAGCACAAATGACTTCCTTATGATATCTCAAGATGTGAATCTGATTCTTCGATTTATTTTCATGTAGCAAACCAGTGTCTCTGGCTCGTATCACTTCAGACCAATCGTCCTTACCTCGCCTGGGGTTGCGCTAGTTACGTACTGGGTCCAGGGCATGAAATCATTTTAAATGAACCTTTCTACTCGCAGAAAAGGCATGAATTATTCAGCAGGATGTAAAGTGCCAGAACCAGAATTCAGTCATTCACCTAAAACAAGAATCCCGGGTTATGTACAGGACTATTATGTTTAACCCTTTGACTCTTACGTCTCAAACACAGGGACCAACTGATTCTGGCACTGTGAGTGTAGTATGTTTCAGGAGAGATGACATGCTGCGCACGCCTGGTGACTGGAGACGTTCAGCTCGCTTTTAATATAAAGGTGAATTGGGGCGTCCTCTTGAGGTGCCTACTCGTCATCCTCCTCGTCTGCGTCTGCCCCGTCATCCTCCACTGGGGACGAGGGCTCCTCCTTGTCAGATGCGTCATCATCCTCGTCAGACTTCTGCAGGGAGGGGTCGAGGGATTGATAGGGGGATGGGGGATGGGGGATGGAGGAATGGAGGGATGGAGGGAAAAGGGAGAAACAAATGTTTATTAATTTTTCTGTGTATCAAAATTTGTCATCATCATCATAATCAGATTCTCTTGAGTCTTAAAAATTGTAAAAACCATTAATTCAATTGAAACCCATAAATATGAATGTTTCACAGAAAGAGAGGGAGAAACACACACAAATACATACACACACCTACACACATGCGCACAAGCACACACAAACACACACACACACACACACATACATACGCAAATACATACAAAAACTTGAACTACAACGTAACCGTATTGCACCTCTATTTCATGTGTGTTTCTAACCCATAAAACATGACCCTGTGCACACACGAGAAAACATCCGAGAGATATTTGAAACAGAGAGAGTGAGAGAAAGAGAGAGAGAGAGAGTCAGCAAGAGAGACAAACAGAGAGACAGAGAGTGAGAGACAGAAACAGAGGCAGAGACATAGACAGAGAGAGAGACAGACAGACGGAGAGAGATGGAGATAGAAGGGAATGACTTTCCCAAAGAACTTTTCGCATCCTGTTTTTTTCACCAATCAGAGCCAGGGTAAGAGTCTGACAATGAACCATATCATAACACATGCACCAGCTTTCAAACTATGTTCACTAAACATTTCCTTTGTTTTCATTAAAGGGATCTGAAGTTATACACATTAAGGTGAATTAAAAGTCAATAACCGCACATCTAATGTAATTAAACATTAGTTCAGTGTTTCCATGAAGAGAGCATACAATTTACCCCCCAAAATGTGGAAAGATCTCATCAGATCAGAAAATAAATGTGACACAATTCATAGACAACAAAACAACAAATCTCAGGAAACAATGTTCCTTTTACTGTAAATTAAAATGCATATTTACACTCCATTTATTGATTTATGAAAATGAATCAAACATGGGCTTGTGAAGTGATTCTCTGTTTCAGACGGAATATTTATATTAGCATTTATGATTGTGAGCTCTGATGTTTTTAAAGGAATCACCAACAGCTGTTCAATATAAGGAATAGCTTCTTTTTGATGTACATTTTGATGTACTACGTTATGTGTCAAATATCAAAAAGACTTATAATGGTGTCTGCACAAAATAGGTACATAATTATTCCAAACTGGATTTTCTATTTGTTTTTATTTTTTTTCTAATTTTTTGACAAAGTGAAGGACGACAATCTGGATCAATAGGAAGGCCACTCTACCATGATCAAATATCACAATTTCACAACCTGAGCAATCATTGAGGGCAGGAAATAAAATGGGGCTCAACCTAAACTGTCATTGCATACATATGACCAATTAGATCAAACAGAACCTCATTTTGTTCAGCACACAAAGGGATATGAGAACTAGTGACTTTACGGCATCAACACGGGTCGCAACAGTTAGCAAAGACAGCAGCAGCTTGCTAATTGATTTCTAGAATATTGACAGATGCCCTGTCCTCGTCTTCAAAACAAAAGCCCTTCCAAGAAACATGCCCCTCAAGAAGAGTCATATTCCGGTCACAATCACCAGACCAATCGCACCTTACATAACAGACTAAGACTCTAACAAAGAGTTCTATCTTTCTGATTTAGAAGGCAAAAGAATAGTTTTCATTCCACCTTTTCAGCAAATATAACATTCTCTTTTAATGTGCTATTGTGTGTATTTTCGACCTGGAATGCACAAAAATT
This sequence comes from Arbacia lixula, assembly GCA_963669155.1. Taxonomy (NCBI): domain Eukaryota; kingdom Metazoa; phylum Echinodermata; class Echinoidea; order Arbacioida; family Arbaciidae; genus Arbacia; species Arbacia lixula. Next base: position 12,410,610 of record OZ022583.1, read on the forward strand.
CCATATATCAGTTTCTCAAAGGGTTATGAGAAATATGTATCATGTTGTGAACATACTCCACAGATACCAAAAATGACTATTTACTGCATTTCTTTTTTAACGTTGGGTTACCCTCCAGATGACCCCAAATTGGGAAAAACTTCAAAACTTAGAACCCTGATTAAGCTGAAATGTACACATTGTTAACCTGAAGGATATCATTTTCTTGCACAGGTTCTGTGATAGTTGATGTCTAAACATTCTTGCAATAATCCATGGAATATTTCATTAGATTCTTTTTTTTTGGGGGGGGGGGGGGGATATGGGGTACATCTTTCTGCAATGGTTTAATTAATTTGACGAGTCTGGTGGAATAGCTCAGAGTCTGATTGAGGGATTAAGTCAGAGTCTCGCTCATTCATGTTATTGTTTCAGATGAATAACAAAAATCAATGACCATGAAACCGTCTTTCCGCTACATGAATGGTCACATTGACGCTGACCAGTCCAGTGGAATGACTTGTGGTCTGACTGAGGATTAAGCTAGGTTGGGCTTGATCATGTTATTGTTGAAGATTAAAAAAATCAATCCTTTACCAAGTAAGCCATCTCTTGCTGACACAGAGGAAATGAAGCCACATAATCTAGTTTAACTCTTTATCTCATTCCATACCAAGGCCTTTTTTTAGAGAGAAAATATCATTATTATTTGACTTTTAACTAGGCCTTAAAAACTCCATTAGCTTCCTACACATCTTCATGCCAATGGCAATGAAAGCGTTAAACAGGCGGTATTATTTTTTAGTTTGTTTAGAATTTCATTTAAAAATGAAACATACATTCCATTATAAATAAACATGTCAAAGACACACAATTTAGAGCAATAATTGTACCAATTTGAAGAGCAAATGTGTCATATCAACCTTTTCAACCCGTAACTTATTTGCGGACTAGTGATCATTTGACCATTATTTTGCTTTGAAAAATCATGACCAAAAGAATTCATGTTACTAAATGCCCCAAATGGGTTCATTTTGTGCAGACATTGGTGCTCTTCCACGTGATGCATCTTCTGTCATTTTTAATAGTTGATATAAAACGATAAAGCCCAAAACCATATATCTATGGTACTTGGTCCCAAATGGATAAAATAAGATGAATACATCTGATGCAGGAACATTAAACCATGTTTAACCCAGTGCTATCTGTACTGTCAGACGTTATCATCACACGCACACACATGACCGGCCCATGGTTATCTGATTCTAAATATTGACTTCTTTTGTTATTGCTTTTAAGAGTCAGAACCCACCATACGCTTGGTAAATTAGTCACGATACACAACACGTGGGCCTTCAGTAAAATTGGCGTTAAAAATGACGTGAGTAGACCTCACTCTGAAATATGGTTGTTTAAATCTTAATTCTGAAAGTGCATCAACTTGATTTATAATTTATTTTAGATTTTGCTTTCCTGGTGGAAGGGGAGGGAAGAGAAGGATTTAAACGGGAATTAAAGAATACTTTGGTAGCCAGGAAGATATAAAAAGTAGGGGAAAGGGGAACGGGAGGCCAAAAGATGAAAAAAAAGAGAAGAGCAACTAACTTAAGTCTTATTTTTGGAGTAATGAAAGCGGAAAGCCAGAAACTTAAATGGGGACAAGGTGAAATCCAACACACGCTTGGAAAGGAATACAGATATTGGAATGAAGGATTTAAGGTGTATAATCACTTGTATACACATGTGTTAAATCCTATGTTTAGAGGAAATCATTTTAGATCTTTATGTGCCATGCTTAATATCCCACAGGCTCCACAGTGTTAACTTTTTGGAAGAATAAGCATGTAGTAACCCACTCAGTCCCATAGACAAGAAAATGGGTTGCTATTGATATGGCGCTGTCAGTGCATGGCCCTGGATTAATGAAAAAAAAGTTCAACTACCCAAATCATTGGGCAAGCTTGAGTGATATGAGTGTTGGACGAACAAGATGTCTTCTAGATAATCCCTTCAAGGATTAATCGGTAGTGTATTACAGAGGCTTAACCTTCACATAATCCCTTTCACTGAAGAGTAGTCGGCCAAGGTAAGTGGTCGTCAATGTGATATTCTGCCTCTGAGGGGTCGTAGAAGAAAAGGATATCATCTAAAACTGTTGTCATTGATGTTCCTCAGAAACGAAAGGTTTAATAAATAGAAAATAACTCTGTAAACAAGTACAACAGACTCATACAGGGTTGTGCAAAAACACACAAGCGTCCCCAATTCCAATTTTTCTTTTCCTGGGCAGAGGGGATCAGCAAAATTGTTCCCCACCCCCTTACAATGCCCCAAAACACATTTACAATATAAAAGTACAATTGTACATTCATGCTTTAAATTAACCCCAGAATTTATCAGAGGTTTACTTATGTGACAAGTAAAATATTCACAGGGAATTCCATCTACAAAAAGTAGATACATGTGACTTTGGAGAGATGAATGTAACTCAACATTCTGGTGAGAGATTTGCTTTAGCCCTCTCAGTGCCATGGGTGCATGCATGGAACGTGGAAACACACCAATGGGCTTTTCCTGGCTTGGTAGCAGAGCTACCAACATTGAAAGTCAACAATCAGAAAGATGTGGGGAAATTTCATCAGAAATCAGGAAGATATCTATCAAGTGTATACAATTATAAGTGAGATTAGGTGATGTGATGGAATCCAAATGAATAATACTGGGCTTCTTTCAGGGAGACTGCAAAATTAGGGAGACTTGGCAGCTCTGTGGTAGATAGACGCATATCGTCAATACATTGTATTAAAAAATGACATCTTGTTTCTTGTTTCGCCTTCACGGGTCGATGACCCAGACGAGCATTCAGACACTACTGACAATATGGACAAACCTTGTTATCAGTTGACCTTCGTTAGCGACCCATTAATCTAGAGAGAAGCAAATCTGCATTCAGGGTCAATATAAAGGCTCAGGAAATAACTCTGTGCCTTATTTTTAACCTTGAGTTTTGATTAATCACCTCAAGACATAGCTTTATCTTAAAGAAATAAGGCTTGTTGACAAATATGATAATAAAGCCTACCAGATATTTCCTTCCATTTGAATCATGACCATTTAAAAGAAGTCTAGCCCATTTGTTGGTGAAGAAATAAAATTGAATATATACCACCCACATGAAATGGTAAATACACTGCTTGAGAACTCTCCTCATAATACAAGGGTTGGAATTTAGGGCATATTAAATGGACCGATACATTTCAAGTTGAATTATGGATAGGTTGACTAAAGAGCCTCTGTTACAATCTGAAACCTGTAACATGAAATTATCCTTTCTTGTAACAAAATAAAACTTAAGAGAGAGGGAGAAACAAAGACAGAGAGACAGAGAGAAAGAGGAAGGGGGAGAGGGAGAGAGAAAGTGAAAACGAGGAAGAGAAATAAAGATGAAATGAGAAAGAGAATGATAGAAACAGGTAAAAATGAGAAGATGGAGAAAGAGAGGCAGAAGGTACAGATGAAAAGTTTGTGCAAAATGAATATTTTGGTGAGAATAACACTGGGTCTGAACTTAAGAAAGAGAGTGAAAGGAAGGGGGAGAGAGAGAGAGAGAGAGGGAGAGAGAGAGACAGAGAGAGAGAGACAGAGAGAGAGAGAGAGAGAGAGAGAGAGAGAGAGAGACAGAGAGAAAGGGGAGAGAAAGGGGAGAGAGAGGGGAGAGAGGGGGGAGAGAGGGAGAGAGAGGGAGAGAGAGGGAGAGAGAGGGAGAGAGAGGGAGAGAGAGGGAGAGAGAGGAAGAGAGAGAGAGGGAGACATAGGGAGAGAGATGGAGAAAGAGAGAGACACACAGAAAGAAAGAGGAGATATAAAGTTCACGCCAAATCAATATTTTCGCGAGATGGGTAAACACTGGGTCTGAGCACAATAATGGCGGGCCTTGAATCAGACCAGGCCGACCAACCCCCTGAGAGAGCTTGGCCTTCCCAGCTAGATCAGGAGAGCCTGACGTCACGCTCATGCACCAGACCACCACCTCCTGTGCGACTGACGTTACTTCTAGGGTCACATGTCAGTCATGTGACCTTCCAGGAGTTGTTTTTCTCCCCTCCACCTCTCTCCCTATCTTTTCATCTGCACTTTTCTGTGTTACATTCTTGTTTGAAACCATCACAGCAGGCAGCCGGCAGGTTGACATAGGGAACAATATTTGCTTTATTTCGCTTCATATTTTTTCAACAGGGCTAATGAGCGTTGGGTATGGGCGTGTTTGAAGGAACGCAATTTTCTTCGATTGACGTTGATAGAATCTATTGTGTTTTCTGGCCATTGTTCTAAGTGACCCGAGAGAAGGATGGCAGACCCTGTCCTACTTATGTTTGATTTAATTCAGACAATAAGGTACATTTTACTCCTATTAGATACACTGCTTTCTTCCCTCCCTCCTTCATTTTGCCTGAAATTTTCTACAGAATAATACATCAGATAAAACTATCAATACAGTTAGAGCATGAAGGGGGGGGGGGGGGGGGGGGATCGTGTGTGTGTGTGTGGGGGTGGGGGGGGGTGGTGGAAAGAAGTCGTGTGGGTAGAGAGTAAGGTGTTAGTGGATGTGGATGTGGATAACGGAAAAAATGTCCACGTAATTCATTATTTGCTTTACTCTCTGCAATGCCATGTTCATCAACTCAACCATTTATTAGACATCAGAAAAACTAATACATTAAGTAGCATTTAGAGGGACCCACAAGAAAAGAGGAGAGAGTGAGAGAGGGAGAGAGGGAGAGGGAGAGGGAGAGGGAGAGGGAGAGGGAGAGGGAGAGGGAGAGGGAGAGGGAGAGGGAGAGGGAGAGGGGGAGAGAGAGAGAAAGGGAGAGAGAGAGAGAGAGAGAGAGAGAGAGAGAGAAATTGGGGGGGGCACTTCTCAATCCATCTGCACGGTATACAAGCGTGACATCGAGCCAGCTGAGCTAGCTAGGGTTCAAGCAACTTTACCAAGAGGCCTTGGTGCACCGTAGGGAACACTTTCCAAGAAAGAGGTACAAGGAACCGTCATGACACACATCTCCACAGTGCTCCGGGAGTCCTCTCATTTTGACTCTAACCAAATTGATTACTCATACACATAAGATGTGACACTGACATTGATACTTGAAGGAATGATAAAGGACAGAGGAAAGAGAGCAAGACAGTGACTACTATTGCTTAATAACCAAGGAGAAGACAGGACTTTGCTATGCAGATAGTAGGACAAGAACTGAAGATTACAGGGATACTTCACCCTAAAATTATTTTGGTTTCAATAAAAAGAAACACATGAAACAAACATATTAGTGGAGGTTTGACGAAAATCAATGAAAGGAAACGTTATTTGATTTAAAAGTTTTAATATTGTGACATCATATCCAAGGTGCTCTCCCATATGTTGTGTACAATTTGTTTTGAAAATGTGCATTTTCTCAAAAAAGATATGCATCCTTTTACTTGTGCATTTGATACATCATTAGAAATATATTTTTACACATGTACCTGTCAAAAACAGAAAAACACAATTAACGAAATTATTTTGTAGACAACATATCTTTTCCTTTGACCGATTTTCGTCAAACCTTCACTTACATGTTTTTTTTCATGTTTCTCCTTTAATAGAAAGCAAAATAATTTCAGGGTGACCTATCCCTTTAAAGAAGGTGCAGGTGCATAGCGGCCAGGCTTGGTTTCGAGGTGGCACCCAATGATTGATTGATAGATTAATGTGAATTTTTCATTGTCAAATCACAACATCAAAATGGGCAGTTTTGTCTCTATTACTGCAAAATGCATGTCAATTTTGTTCACAATGCATGACATTGACAATAAGTTTGGTAGAACACTTCCTTTCTCGTCTGTACATTCAATGATTCAAATCAATCTGAATATGAGCGATTGATATTTAAATGATCAGTTCATAGAGAATTTAACTGGTAGCAATGGTGTAAAATACAACTTTACGTGCAAGAACTAACACTCCGGAAAACATTTAAACCTAGGGCACAGTGTAACATACATGTACCATAGGCCCATGCGAGTAATTCATAACAATTCTCTTTTGCTGGAATACGAACAAAAGAGCCTGGGAAATCATTCAAGACAGCCTTTGGCTTTCTTCAAAAAACTGGACAACACAGCAAAACCTGGGTTCTGGTTGTGCGTACATCATGCATGAAGGTTCCACAACTGATCCTATTGTTACAACTTGAATGAACGAATGACGTCAAAGGCTGGCGCTGGGAGGACTTTCTTTCCAGTGAAACATTCCGGTGCAAAGAGTCCCCGCGGGTTGACACAACATCGCATCACAATTTCCCATTCCTCTTTACTTTCTCCAAAGTCCTTCCACATTCTTTTCAATCAACTCGAGGGGAGTTTTCCTTCCCCATGCAGCTTATCCGTGTCTTAAGTGCTGCCTGATGGCTTTGTGCCAATATTGCCTACAGAGTAAGGACTAACAAAAACATGCTGCGCAAGAACTTTTTAAAGTCCCTTTCACAAAAACTTGCCATTTCTTGGAACTCTTGGAACTCTTGTTTCTCTCTCTCTCTCTCTCTCTCTCTCTCTCTTTTCTCTCGTGAACTTTAATCGAGATGTTCACATCGCTTGTTTACATTTTCTGAGCAGATATCAAACAAAACTCTCCACAGGCAGTTGGCAGTACTACTGTTCAGAGCTGATTCTGCAAATCTTGCAAATTATCATAACATAGGCTCATTCACCGAATAAGTTTCTTGCCCCCCAAACTTCATGTGGTCATGCATTAATTCTCATACCCCATTCACATCAAAGTCTAATTTTTTAAGTGGATCAATCCAGCTGATCTCATCATACTTCATTAGTTGTGTGAGTATCAAACATCATCTTACTTAGAACTCACAAGAACAAAAGAAAGTAGATTTGGCCATCTTGGAGGGTGTCATTCCCTAATTTTGGTGGACCGGTCTGTTCTGTAGTGTTCCTTTGTATAATTTCAGAATGAGTCTACAGTGTATTCCATAAAGTGAATGTCGCTAGCGATTTTTCTGTATTGTATTTTTCTAACTAAATTATATCTACGCATGTGTTAAGTAACACATATCGGTCTTCATACTGGAATGTTTGTTTGCTTGTTTTTCATCAATAGACAGAAATTAATTGAAATGCCTTTTTTAAAACTTGCCATAGCAACTACCACCCAATAAACCTCTGATTACCAGCACAAAAACCAATGCATGGGGACACACACACTTCTGACTGACAATACAAGAGGAGGGAGTGTGTATGTAATCTGGATAGAGACCAGGGACCTTTCTGACTTCTGCAGTCACACAAACACAGCTTTTATGTCAATAGTACGGAATAACATGACGTTGTTTGCGTTCTGATACGTGTGGTGGATCTGAACAAACTATTGGGATCAATCTGAAAAACAGGTAACAGCCTTTAAGTCAAAGCAGTGTTTTTAATCTACACCAGCATTTCTCTTATCTGTCACATAACCTTTAACTTTGATCCACACAAGGGGAAAAATAAAAAAAAAAACCCTTGAGCTTGCTACTTCTGAAGTCTGTTGTCCAGCTAACACACTTAACTACCTCCAGTGTATTGTGCTGTGCATTGCACCCTATGAGTAAAAACAGGTTTTCACAGTGGCTAATTTAAATAATTACGGGGACTCTTTTCTGATTCAATACGAGCCCCACATCAATTTTTCACGGAATGGGGGGGGGGGGGGGGGGGGTTTAATGTAAAATCAAATTATCATGAACTGAAAGGGAAAGTCCACCAAATAGTTAAGTTGGTTTTAATAAAAGCAGAAATATGACGGAAGCATATCAGTGACATCGAGTGCCTGGTGTTCTCCCCTACGTTGTGTACTATTGGGTTTGAAAACGTTCATTTTCTTCTCTACCTGAGCATTTGATACTAACACGTTTTTACACACATATCTCTCTGAAGAAATGCAAAATTCATTCATCAAAAGCAGAAAAAGAACGATTAATGGAATCATTCAGCAAACAACATATGGGAGGGCATGTGACATCACAAAATTAAGATCATAACTTTCTTACCCTTCGACAGATTTTCGTCAAACCTTTTACTCATAAGTTTCTTGCATGTATCTGCTTTTAATGAAACCAACTCAATTTCAGGGTGGACTATCCCTTTTGTGCTACTCGATTTTCACAAACCCTCTCGATACCAAACCCAGGAAAATCCCATTGACTTCTTGCACATACACTACAGCTCAAAGGAATTGGCATAGGTAAAGGGAAAGGGTAGAAAGGGAAGGAGCCGCAGTTTTAAACTACGGTATATTTTGTCCAGTTCAGCATGACACATGATGCTTTTTAGGCTAATGCATCATGTTTCATGCTGAACTGGACAAACTATACCACGGTTTAACTGCAGTTCCTTCACTTTCTTCCCTTTCCCTTTACCTATGCCAATTCCTTTGAGCTGTAGTGTACATGTATCATGCACATTGGAAGGGACTATGCACACCTTCTAATATTGGAAGACCAATGGCTTTGTGTAGATTGCGTGGACTGCAGACTTCATTTGTGACACTGGCTCAAAATGTGTGTCTGTAATATCAGACTCAGACCAGATGTGCTGGGAAGTCTGCACAGACATATGGAAGGTAGTCTCGCCATCTTACAGACTCATTTATACATTCAGACTCACCGAGTGAGAAGGGTTTGACCTTTGAAACTAACCAATACAAGGTGAGTCTATACATGTGTGTATCAGGCTATCCCTGCTTAGACAATAGATGGCGCTATACCATACCAAGGGTCAGAGCCATCTATAAACAGTTTGGCCAACTTGGTTTCAATAGGGTAATAACATAGCGCGTGTTGCTTTGTTGGGCAAGCAAATAACAAAAGAATATGCGCCATGTTGTCACCAAATGAAACCGAGTTGGTCAAACTGTATTGAGATGACTATGCCAGGGGTACCACAGAAAGGAGAGAGCTATGTGGTAACTAAATGAACATGTATATAAGGGATTGACACTAGTCTGCAACCAGACTGTACTCAAAACATGTACAGCCTGCAAGATTAGACTAGTGCCTAGACTAGTGAAATTCACCAATCATAGTAGTTACCATTGATGGTAAGTTACAATAATTGAAAACCAATATGCAACATGACCCAGGCTTTACAAAAGATGCCCGCGCAAATATTTCCTTCCTTGTTACAAACATATACAATGTAAGTCTTGATATTTTCTACCTTTCACCTGTACTGTATATGTAAGAAATGTCATACTGTATTTAGCACACATATAATTAATGTCCCATAGTTTATGAACTTGAATGAAAAATGACACTTTTAATGGCATTATGAGCTGCAGAATACAATACAGGGTAAACAATGAAGTTAGTCATGAGCTATCCATCAGAGAATATTTATAATACAAGAGTGAGATAAAAATAGCAACATAATAACCCTATTGCTCAGGGAGCTGAAATCCTGAATCCCATAATACATTTTATGGGTCAAAGTAACAAGTCAGTTGTCAGCAGTTAAGCCATAAATTGTGATTTAGAGCCATAAAGCTCAGGAAACAGATAACATGATCTACACTACAGCTACTAGTTGGTGCTACATGTAGGTACACTACAGCTAACATGGGACTTTTCCACCCCGTTAAGGTAGTATATTGTACTGGGAAGGCAAAAAGCCTTCAATGGGGTGATCGTGAGCAATCTTCTTACCAATGGTCTTACATTCATGTATTGTCCATTTTAGAAACTTGCTGAAGTTATTTGCCCTCAAATGATCCACATTTGGAGTAATTAATGATTACTAGTGAAATCCTCAAAATGTTCAGCCTGAACAGTTTGTAGATTTGTGATTTAATCACTAATTACTCCAAATGTGGATCATTTGAGGGCAAATAACTTTCAGCAAGCTTCTAAAATGGACAAAACATGAATGTAAGACCATTGGTAAGAAGATTGCTCATGATCACATTTTTGATGGCTTTTTGCCTTCCCAGTACAATATACTACCTTTAAACAGGTAGCATATTCTGACAGCAAATGCGCAGCCCACAATGTGCATTATGACAGATTCTACACATATTAATAGATATGAAACAACTGTTACATTTGTTACCATTCATGACCAATGTCAAGGCCCTTTTTTCCTCAAAGAGGTTATAATAGTGATATGGTTTTTTTTTTATACATATAATTTTGTGGGGTCTTTTGAATGCCATTACTACAGTACTCAAGTATTTCTGAAAATCACAAATTCAATAATTTTGCCCCCAAATACTTGTCCCTCTACCGATCTGATTCCATTTTATTTCAGCGCACAATCAAATACAGCATTCTTACTAGCTGTGATGTTGTTTTCTTTAAATAAGTTTCTGATACAGTTGTACTTGACTTTTTTGACCTATAGATATCAAAGACGTCAATCACATCAATCAAACCAAACTAATTAATGATCATTATATCAATATGGACTAGATACACAAACAACAAAGAGCAGTAAACTTTTCAAGGGGACTCAGATAAATAGTTGTGTAAATCTGTATGAAAGAAATTCTGTTTGTCATCTCTATCAGCGCCGAGTGATAATTCTATACTCTAATCCTACCCAGCATTTGAACATGCAATTTCGTGGACGATAGATCAAGCCTGGGCCCTGTCTTGTAAAGTACTGTGATTGATCGCAACTTGACTTGCAATTGACATCAATTGTGACTCTATACATTAGAGATAGGGGATTAGACTTGTGATTTGTGACTTGCAACTTGACTTGCAATTGACATCAATTGTGACTCTATACATTAGAGATAGGGGATTAGACTTGTGATTTGTGACTTGCAACTTGACTTGCAATTGACATCAATTGTGACTCTATACATTAGAGATTGGGGATTAGACTTGTGATTGACTCAGCTCAATCACAACTTTTTATACAACATGGAGGCGCTGTTAAAGGGTTACTAAATTAGAAAAATATGTCACCACTAATCTATGTAAAATTATCCACCAAAAACGAATTTCATATTTGTTTGCCACAATAAAGTCTCATTCTGACAAAAATTTGAAAAGACACATGTCTCCAGTGGCATCAGAGAAGTCAAAATGCCATAGAAATTATAGTTGTGGGCTATTTTTAAAGAATGTTTTCATATCCTGCCAACTCAACCATTAATTAGACATCCGATAAACTAATAAATTAAGTAGCTGAAGGGACCCACGAGAGAAGTGAGAGAGATGGAGAGAAAAACAGAGGGGCAATGAAAGAGAGGCAGAGGGAGAGACAGAAAGGGAGAGGCAGTGAGAGATTGGGGGGGGGGGGGGTAGAGAAACAGAAAAAAAAGGAGATAGAAAGGGGGAGAGAGTGAGAAACAGAGGTAAGGAGAAAGAAGGCAATTCATTGGGAGAAAGAATGGAGAGACAGAGACAGAGATACAGACAGAAAGAGACAGCGAGAAAAAGAGAGAAAGAAAGAGAGAGTGAGAGAAAGAATAAGAAAGAGAGAGAGAACAAAATGATAGAGATAGAGAGAGGGGGGACACTTTGGAGTTTGGACTTTGGATGGTGGCCTTGAAAGATTTGTTTGTATCTTCAGTACCATAAACAAACAATGATGTGGGCTATCTCAATATTAAAATGACATCTCTTGAAAGGCTATCAGAGTAATATATAATAAATCATTAAGTAATTTGTTGTTCAGGTGAGCTTCATTTGTCTTCCCTTTTTTTTCACAAACAAGCTTAAGTATGAAGTCTAACATGAAATGCTACATCACAGATATAAAATATGTCAATAAAGTTCATGTAACCCAGATGGATACAGAATTATCAAAGTCACTTGATCCAATGTAAACACTTCAATTGTTTTTCTGTAATTGCTCGTAGTGGTTTGCCAGCATAATTTGCCAAACAAGTTTGCAGTTCAAGGTCCATGCCATCAAATACTTGCCTCTTATAATGGATAAATTATGTTACTTTTCACTGTCAAACACACACTTAAAAATATGTTTGCAAATTTCTTGTTAGAAGTACCTTGGAATTTGTCTTCAGTAAGTGATAGGAACACATTGTTTCATGTTCTGATGACCATGTACACAGTACCCTATAAAAAGGGGCTTTTCTTAACTCCACATGTGCCAATTTTCTGTGTGCCATGTTTGCATTTTGTCACCATTTATACACACAGTTTGTCTATCACTCAAATGGTAAAAAGGGCCCCTTTTCCCACACTTTAGGGACCTTTTGCCCTGAGCCCCCTTGTAATTCTTTTTTTTACATCTCACTGCAAACACAATGTTATTTTTCTAGGAATTGTTTGTAAGCTGCTTGACACTAGCTCCTGTATGCAGCATTTAATCTTAAAGTACTGCATTCCCGTGACTTGTTTTGCACAACACACAATGTAAAACAATTGAAAATAAGACGCTTTAAAAGGGCACTGGTTCTACTCATATTTCATAACACAAGTCTCTGTTTTCTTTAAAAGAGACAAATAAAACAAAGGGAAAATGGAATGATATTCAAGTTCTTAGAACTCCACATTCCTGCTCACCCACATGTTTCTTAAAGACACTTGTCCCTTTTGCAGGTCAAACAAAATCAATTTAATGAAAACAACAAAAAATGGAAGAAAATATTGTATGAGTTCTTCCCTCCCAATTATAAAACTAGAAACCGATTTTAAGCAGAATTATTGCAATCGCTAGATTTCGAGGAGTTTTTGGGCCTGTCGACCGAAACCTCCTGGGTCTTATAGTCTAGAGACCGAAGACCGCTGTGCGCTATGGTCTGCACCACTGTACATGCGTTCAATGGGAGCAATGCCCGCGATACCCAACTCATTAAGCACTAACACTGATAATACAATTGTGAATGTAGACTAAGGCCGCTACGTATTAAACATGAATATCAATAGTTTTTCACTTTTCCTGACCAGGTTTGTGATGCTATGACTGTGAAATTTCACACACATTAACATTAGAGTATACTGCTGATTTCTGCCGAGTTTCATGACTTATGCAAATGGGACACGCTGTCTTTAAATCAAGAAAAGAAAAGAAAAGAAAGAATAAATGGACTATCATGCAAGTTCTTCAAACTCCATGCTTCCTTAAAGCACAAAGAACTTGTAAGCCAGCCCTTTCTGTGACAAAGAATCTTTCTTTACCACACGCAAAAAAAATACACCTGGTAAGAGCACTTGATATGACGCCTTTAAATTCTACAAAGTCACCTTGTAGACGTGTCATGTGACTTCCTCCTTTGTCAGAGTGATAAACATTAATATCAATAAATCTTCACTTCTTATCTTCTTTCTTTGTACGTGATCTCATCGTATCTCATTATTCAATGCACTTGTATGCTGCCTGTACATTTGATAGTTATGTTGGCTCATGTTATCATTTACACGGAGCAGCCAATTCTGGAATCTAGCATTAATGAAGATGTCTTTCTCTGGCCTGAAAACTACACATGTACCACTAACCCCTTCCCTGTCCCCCCCCCCCCCCATGCCTCTAACCCCCCCCCCCTTCCCCCTACACACAGACACGTGCAAGTGCACACATTCATGAACAGATTAACACAAATCAATACCAAAAACCCACTCCAAAAGGATTTTTTTGTTCCTTTCTGATCAACCCTTGGTCCTATTCTCCTTTAAAAATGTTCAATCAGGTTTTGTTACGTTGTAATTCCATAAGACAATGGGTGATTAATGTCACTAAATCATGTTACAACCCACTAGGTATGTTTTCCTTACCACTCATAAAGACAAGGAACAGTATTTATGCGGCGGTCACTACCGGTCGTGCATGTTTTGGCGCGTGCTTGTCCGCAGCACTCTCAGGCCCTGTAGCATGTAAATGTTCAATTGTTGTTACTTCCCATTAATGGTAACTTACATGGAGGTGGCCTATGAGCTCTCAATTTGATAGCTGTTACCATGGTAGTTACCATCGATGGTAAGTTACAAAAGTTGAAAACCTACATGCAACATGGCCCTGGGATTTCTTGTGTTTTGATATAACTTCCCACTAATGGTAACTAACATGGAGTTGGCCAATGAGCTATCAATTCGACAGCTGTTGCCATGGTCACTATATACCATAGTTGACAACTTATATGCAACACAGCCCTGGGATTCCTTGTGTTTTGATATGGCTGCTGGAGCTCTGCAAACTTTTACGCCCTATTTCTTTTCCCTTCCCTAACTAAATATAGATTTTTCTTAAAGCGATATATGTACAAAGGATATGGAAAGGAAAACAAATAAGACAGAAAGGGAAGAATTCTTCCTAATCCCTTATCCCTTACTCAGCCTGCGTATTTGCGGGCTAGCTTTATGAGCAGCGCAACTCCTGCATATTAATCTGCTGTATGGACAATAAATGACAGGCTTTGAATAAACTTAAAAATCCTTATGGGGTGCAATTAAACCTCACCCCTGTGGTTACTGCAGTTCCATGGCAAATGTTGAAAAACAGGTTAGAACATTAATTGAACAGGGGTCCAGGTTTTTGAAAAAGTGTTTCATATTCAGGGAAAGACATACAAAAAACAAAAAGACAAAAAAAACAAAATTCCATAGAGAGGCCGTCTGTATATAAAGAGAACCCCTGTGAAAAAGCTGTGATTTGCAGGTGCAAACTTAATTCTGACAATGTCTCAAAACTGTGTCTGAAGGATCAGACTAGAGCGTGACATAAGACTTGTGCCTGGATAAGGGGCCTGTACAATGCAATGAGAAGTAGTCTTGCAGGGAAAAAATTAATTGTTCATTTTCGGGGGCTACTTTTTGAGCAAAATGGCCGATTTGGCTACAATTTTACATTGTGTCTAGGGGAGCTCTTTTAACATTTTCCAGGGCTCTTTTAAGTATTTCAGGGGGCTAAATCGCCCAGAGTCCCTGTCTATTTTTCCCCCCAGTAGTCTTGACAGTAATTCAGACCTACTAACTTTAACCTACTAACAATGGTCTGTGAACTACATCAACATCTCTCGCACAAAGCTCATGACTAGCTGAATGACAATGCAATCTCTATGTTATGTAAACAGATCTAGATTTCAATAGTGCAGCACCTGTCTTCCATTGTTACCCAAAGTGCCATCCTTAAATGTATCACAGAGCAATGACAAGACAAGTCTTGTTTCTCTTCCGCTGAAACGGACCCGTGGATATTTTTCTTGCAGACCTCTTCTCGTACTTTCCACTTCCTTCGTTCTTTTTTCTCTTCGCTCTCGCTATCTTACTGACCCATCCCTTCTGGAGGTTGTAACAATGGGGTATGTTTCGTTTATTTTCATTCTTATCGCAGAAATGTTCCGCTTACGCAACATTGCGACAATTAAAGGAGAGTTTCACCCTAGTAGATGCCTTCACAAAAAGGAGCATGAGATCATTGAATGTTTGAGCACAAGTGTATAGTCTGGTCAAATAAAAGCTAACAATTATGAGTTGGTTTTGAGTTTTGAGGCTTTAAATTTGTGATAATGGCAAGTTTGTTAACCCCCAAAAGGAACAATTTATTTTCTCTCAAAAGTTGTTTTCTTTACTTTTGTATTCAAATTGTAGGAAGGTACCCATCAATGTTGATAAATAACAATAAACAATCAATCATAAGGGATTAAGCAGCATTGTGGTGTACAAAACATACCACATTGCACTCAAACTTGAACACATTTAATATCATATGTGTTGCCAATTTAAGGAATATGGCCAAAATTTGAACCATGATATCTTGTGAAATATCAGTTCTTTTGCCTTTGTTAATTAGAAGTAAACTTTTTACATCATATCATGTGTGGTCAATTTAAGGGGTGTTGCCCAAATTTGATCCTCCCTTTACTTAGGAAATACTTGGTTTTGCCTATTTTCATTGATATCATTTTCTATCAGTGAACTTGCAAATTTAAGGAGTGGCCAAAATTTGAACCACCACAACTTGTGAAATACATGATTTTGCTTTCACTAGCACAATTTTCCATAAGTATACTGTATCCCTTTAACCCTCATCACTTCTAACTGTATTACCTCTACCATCATGGCCTTCACCGAAAACAATACTAGTACACTACAGGATATAAACCTCGCAATCCTAACATCATGTAGGTAAACTTGAAAGTTCAACCACACCTATTAACTTCCTCAAGTATATCACTCAAGCGAGTGCCAGCACCCCAAGCTTCCGTGAATCTGAGATTTAAGAAAAGTTCACTCTGTTATAAGTTTTTGTCATTGACAACAGAAAATAAGAGATTTTATATTGATATTGGCACAGACAGACAGACAGACAGATTTAAGTAAAAATATAAGTTAAAAAGGTGAATCTGATTCTTCTTTGTTTGTGTGCTAAATACAATAAATTGTGGGTCATATGAAACAATCTAATAAAATGATCTGCTCTTCAAAAAAAAAATCTGCTCTTCAAATTGGTACAATCATTGCTCTCAATGGTAGGATTTTGATGGTATGTTTATTCACCATGAAATGTATGTTCTGTTATTACAATAAACAACTGATTCAAAAAGAAATAGTGTTGCCAATTTGAAAGCTAAATAATGATCAGTCTTTCTCTAAAAATGCTTTGGTCCGAAATGAGCTCTGCAACTTATTCCAATACAGCTGAAATTTGTCAGACACAGCAGCAACTTACTAGACAAAAAATTCTTTCCAATTTCATGGAGAAAGGGTGAAAGTATAAAAAAATAAAGGCATTTTATGTAAATGTTAAGAAAATCCATTTCATTTTTCTTCTTGCTGATTAATACAAGCTCCATCACAATACAGACAGCATTTCCCCTTCTCATTGATTTCACACACATCAAATATTGTTGTAATGAGTAACTCATCTCAGCTCATAGTACAAGGCCTGCTGACCCAATTCAAATATGCCTCAGTTTTCAGTATTTGCAATATTTATTTACACACACAGACAAATAATCCTGGTGAACATGAAAATCGGTCATCACATATAAATTGTTTTTCGTTGATGGTAGAAAAATATATCAGACGATTTGCTGAACCATATTACATGTATGTGGAGCTCCTTTAAATGAAGTGTATCAGTTTTGCAGACAAAACCAGATATTACCTAGCTTCCATGCTGTTGGGCATTTCTAGACTATTCATTCTCGGACGGACTGAGGAATTTGATACAATTTGAACTAACTATGATATCTCCCTACTGCCTACTGTACTTATTATATTACACAGTCTACATGAAATTGCTATGTGATATGTAATCATTTACAACTAAAAGACTGAGGAACTTACAATTTTGATACAATTTGAATTATATGTAACAATGATATCTCCCTACTGCCTACTTATTACAGAGTTGACATGAAATGACTATGTAATAACTGATGGTACATGGCATTTTTTATAAATAAAAAATGTATTAAGCCCTTTGAGTGCCAGGTAAAATACTGCCCTATGGAATTGCATGTATTGATGGTGAAATACTGTAATCCACAAGTGACACATTCATGATTAAACACAACTTTAAAAATACATTTTAAGCCTGCAAAAGGAATCACCACCGAAAACATCTTTAATGCCAACCACAAGTTGTTGCCCTGTCAGCCAAGGATGTGGGTGTTTTATTGGTGCAGTGGCTTGAAAAATCTTCATTTAGCCCTCTCAGTCCCACAGGTGATAAACTGTGTTGCAATTGACACATGACCATCACCTATGAGTGCTGAGAGTGTTGAACGTGAGCAACACCGCCCAAGAAAGAAATAATGATGGCAGCTGAACATACAAGGGTGAAAGAAGGTTCACATCGGTTGACAAAAATGCCAGCAGCCAGCTGATTTCTATGGTTGAAAAACATTTAAAAACAGACTTATTGTGCTTATTGTCTTCCAGCCTTCCCATCCCACTTCCTTCGTACCTAGCCTGGCCTCAAGGCATTGGAACATGATTAATTTGAACTTAAAGACGAGAGTCTAGTACTCGCAAAGACTAGTCACTCCCTCATTCTCCTCTTCTCCTCTTCCGTTCCAAATGTTTGGGCGAGCAGGAGAGAGAATTGAGAATGATTAGTCTACTACAACCTGACCCCTTTATTCAATAATGTTAATGAGATTGA
The DNA here is from genome assembly GCA_963669155.1 of Arbacia lixula. Classification (NCBI taxonomy): domain Eukaryota; kingdom Metazoa; phylum Echinodermata; class Echinoidea; order Arbacioida; family Arbaciidae; genus Arbacia; species Arbacia lixula. The sequence goes on from OZ022583.1 coordinate 12,428,694, forward strand.
AAATGAGTAACAGCCTGAAAGCCAGCCTATTTTGTACTACATCGTATGATCGTACCATTCTGAACTGTACTTTTGCATGTAACCTGTCACATGTCATGGGCGCTGGCTGACATGATAAATGATGATTTTTTTTGAAGAGCAAATACCGATTTAGAGCTGCAGCTGGTTGAAACCGGCAATAAATGGGGAATATCACCATTATGCTGATTGGATTTTGTTTGTGCCACAGATAAAGGTTGTGGGGTCAATTATGCAGTAGTTCATTACGCAAATACCCACAGAGTAGTGCACATGTATATGTAGATACATGTACATGTATTAAAGGGCATATACTGTACTGGGAAGGCAAAAAAGCCTTCAAAAGATAATTGTTAGCAATCTTCTTGCCAATGGTCTTAAATTCATGTATTGTCTATTTTAGAAGCTTGCTGAAAGTTATTTGCCCTCAAATGATCCACATATGGAGTAATTAATGACTAATGATTAAATCCTCAAAATGTTCGGCCCGAACATTTTGAGGATTTGTGATTTAATCACTCATTACTCCAAATGTAGATCATTTGAGGGCAAATAACTTTCAGCAAGCTTCTAAAATGGTCAATACATGAATTTAAGACCATTGGCAAGACGATTGCTAACAATTATCTTTTGAAGGCTTTTTTGCCTTCCCAGTACAGTATATGCCCTTTAAGGGGGTAGGGGGTAGGTAGACATGATGTAACTACAGTCAAATTTACCTTATCCATAGAAAAAACAGTCCTTATGAATAGGTAGCCATTACAAAAAAGTTCTATTACATGTAAACTGCTCTGAATGATTTCCATTTGAGTATTCATTAGGGACAGATGGTCTTTAAAGAATCAGGGTTAGGAACAGGATCGGCCATGATTGCCATCATTGAACAAAAAGACACTTTTCATAGATTTATGCTAAATGGAGAAACAGTAGCCCCTCCAGTGGTAAAATATGCCCATCAATAAATGCAAATTTGTTTCTTCTATTATTCAATTCGTACCTTTACCCTAGACAATTATTGAAGAAGCACACAAGTAATTTCATAATAGGTAAGTCACAAGATGGCGCTCTTTCAGTTTCAGCACACACATTTCGTTGTAAAACTCTCCTTCAGGAAAATTGTGCAAAATCATGGGTACATGTAAGTTTTTTTCCAGTGAAAATGTTCAGGAAGTGCGCACAATGCACATAAACAGGAGTATATGCCCATATTTGGTTGTGGTTTGTGACGTACAGCATAAAAGCCGTTTCTATGTTTTCATTCATTAGGCATAGTGTACCAGGTGGGGATATCGTTGAAACATAAATTAAAAGTGAGTGAATATACCAGCACATATATGCCCTTATTTGGCTTGTGATTGGTGACGAGCAGCATGATATATCTATGAGACACACACATTTATCAGGAACACTTAATGCATATCATGACAATAGGTTTAAGGGGAGCACTACAGCAGAATCTCACAGTGTAAATTGAAATGTTGGAAAAATTACATGGGTGCTTTTAGCAGGATTAAGCCCCAACAGCACCCAAAAGAGCCCCTGTGAAAAAAAATATATTTTCTCAATATGGTATTATGCAATACTTGGGTCAGGATGTATTTTTAACAACATCAGGTTCGAAAAGTAGCCACCCATTATTTTTTAAATTCTTCTTACGCTGGAATGGACTAATTATATCTGGATAGGCAAGTTGCCAAGAGGCATGTTTCAAAGTACTTCATCCCAGAACAGAATTGATATAGTGTACATAACTACCTCAATTTTATGAGATCTTGTCAAATTAAGACAGGTTTCCATTTTCTTCTAAAGGTACAAACACAAATGATATTATGGCAATTTTTGGACACACCTCAGAGCGCATCAATCACATTGAAAAACATGAAGAAATTCTCTTGAGGAAAATTTGTTGAAAATTCATGAACTAAACAAGGCAGTGCACAAAATACATAGGGCCCAGGGCAATTTAACCCCTTAAAATACCATTAAGGACCCCACAAGATGACAAGAATTTCTGTCATTGTGTGGGAGAAAACATTATTTTGCTTGATAGAGTAAAATGCACAGCATGCTTCAGCCTGTTCAGTTCATAATGTCAAGCTTGGAAGTCACTTCCCACCCTGAAACATGGGGTGAAAATGTATGTGGGTATTCATTGAGAGAGAAAAAAAATGACAAGAAAAACAGAGAGATAAAAAAGACAAATAGAGTGTTCTGTTTATAATGTCAAGCTTGAAATTCATTTCCCACCCTGAAACATGGGGTGAAAATGTATGGGGGTATACAGTGAAAGAGAAAAAAAATGACTAGAAAAACAGAGAGAGAGAAATAAAAGGACAAATAGATTGTTTGGTTCACAATGTCAAGCTTGAAAACTACTTCCCACCCTGAAGCATGGGGTGAAAATGTATGGGGGTATTCATTGAGAGAAAAAAAAAACGTCTAAAAAAAAACAGAGAAATAGTTATTTATCCATTTCTTTCCAGTTTTATTTATGCAGGGTGGCTTCTTCGGTTATAAAACTGCAGTTACTGAGGGTCCTGAGAAATATAAAGACAAATAGAGCGTTCAGTTCACAATGTTGAAACATGGCGTAAAAAATGTATGGGGGTATTCATTGAGAGAGAAAAAAAACCTACTAGATAAACAGACAGAGAAATAAAACATAGATAGAGGGCTAAGAGAGTATATAAGTAAAGGGTGAGGGAGAAAGAATGAAACAGAGAAAGGGTAAGGTAAAGAAAGAGAGAGAAAAAAAACTACACTTGTTCCTCATAGGAAAAGTTGTTGCATGGTGAGAAATAAACAATGACATTGATGGGAAACCACGAGTTTTATGAGACACCATACTACAGATACATGTACATTTATAACATCTATAAATCAAGAGGAGATATCAATCAGCTCTGAAAGCCATGATACATAACAACAAATTAGACAAAGGAAGCGTGGATTCTGGACAGGAAATAATTCAGGTTGCATTCATTTCCTGCCATAGCGGCATAGCTGCACGAGCCCATACCGGGTGTGCGTCGGTGCTCCGGAGTGCCCTCCCCAGGACAGGAGCCTAACCCTGGGGGGAAAAGTGACTGCACTTTTTATCACGTCATCCCAAGGGTATCACCAATATGTCATTACAATCATTTCACTCTGTAATTGCCATGGGCGTACTGTATAAGCCTGTATTTTTGTGTACACGAATGAAGGGGTTATAGACATTTTCGCGGGTTGTTGTTTTTGCGAATGACACCCAATGTTTGGGCAGTGATATGTACACATCAAAATGGGAGAAAACTAACTGTACTTGCACATGTTATCAAATTGCAATGCTATGCATGGTATCCAAGCTGCAAACTCCGCCCGTAGTACATGTACATGTATATACGGTAGCACATACCCCATCATGAGATCTACAGCGCTTCTGCATGTACGCGCACAGCAGCGTGAGGTGCATGCGCTCAGTGATCAGGATCGTGTGGCAATATTTTTACATGCTGTTAAATTCTCGACCATACAGCCATTCGTGAAATATGCGGAAATAAATCCCTTGCAAAAATATCAGCTCATACAGTATTTTGTCACCAGTCATTTACACAAATCCCATAGAGCAGCATTTTATCTGGCACGGGAATTGTCAACACTTTGCGTGCTAGGTAACCTGCTTGCGTGTGCTACTTATGTAAGAATTCATCAGGAGTGGATGAAGAGTGAAGGTGTGGGACTCTAGTCACTGCAATATCAAAACAGTATAGCACTTTGTCTTTGAGATTTACATTTGTAGATAAATACAGTGGAACCTCTCTTTAACTCTTTGCGCGCCACATTTGTATTCGTTCACAAGGAATACACACAAATCCCATAGAGCACCATTTTGCCTGGCTCACAAAGGGTTAACAGTGACCACATGTACAGAAAGACCACCTATCCATGAAGATAGGGTTTGTTCCGCTAGTTAAATGTTTCTCATGAAAACCTGTATAGAAATAACCTGTACATAAAGACCACCTGCTTATAACAACCACACAACTTGACTCCCATGCACAGTCATTACACAGGTTTCACTGTACATGTAACTGTACAAACATATCAGGAGCCATTTTTTCTTCTTTTTCTACTGAACTTTGCAACCCAATTTGCAAGCAATACACAAGTCTTGTAGGCTGTGAGTCATGATAGGCTAGATTTTGACCCATCATATGTCTGGACTGGCTCTCAAATCACTGATTAAAATCAACCCTTTAAGTCCCATGGGTGCACAGCATGTGTAATAAGTCAATGTGATTTTCATGGCTTGGTACCGAGATGGGTAAGCGACATGTATTCCTGTTTAAGATCCTCTACACATCAGGGCAAGTAAACACCCTGGAGTGATAACACTGGCACTTGATTTTAAAACCTTCAAGTTTCCATGGCAACCTATCAATTTATCACTAAACAAAAGCACTACAAATCATGTTGGCTCCCATGTGCACTCTGCTCGGATAAGACATGTTTACATTAACACATATACATGCTTTCTTAGTCCCACACTATACAGCTTGATGTGTTGAGTCATGTGTGTTTACTTTCTCAAATTCAAGAACTTTGAATGCATAAGTGCCCATCGAAAAAAAATATATATATATTTTTAGTAACACACTTTCCATACATGTCACTGTCAACTATTTCAATAGCAAACAATGACAGTCCCAAATCAATTAAGAAATTGTCTTATCGGACAAAGAGTATCAAATGAAGTGGACAAAAGCTTGATGGCATTCTCTATGCTTGTACAATGTATTATGATACAGGGCACACATCTTTTTTTTTCTGTGTTATCTGGCAGAGTGTGCTTTGATCCTACCCACCCGTTCGGATGTGCAGCAGTGGAGAAATATTTGTGTGGGCTATTTACAAGCCTGACCTCATGAAATTTACACATTGGGCAATTTTACACTGTGAAAGAAGTCTTGTTCTCACCATGGTTCTGTTTGCTATTATGAGGGCTACATCTCTCTAAGCCCTCAATTATTTTTCAACTGATGTGCAGATACCTGGGGAAAATAAAATTGTCTGCTGGGGGTGGAAGAAACTTGGGGGGGGGGGGGCTACTTTTCAAGTCTGATGTCTGATGTCTGATGAAATGAATACACTGAAGAATGTTGGGCATTATCAATTTTTCACTGAGGCTATTTGGCATTGTGGGGGAGAAAACTTCCTAAGCCCTCAAATATTTTTCCACTGATGTGCAGATACCTGGGGAAAGTATACTTGTTTGCTGGGTGTGGGGGTAACTTGGGGGGGGGGGGGGGTATTTTTCAAGGCTGGTATCATTAAAAGGAACAGCCTGAACCATACTGGAACTTTTTTTTTGCACTGGTTGACTTGTTTTTCTCTCCTTATAGTTCCCTCTCTTCCTACCTAGATTAAGAAAGAACTACAAATCACACAGACCACGTAATGTAACTCACATAATGTGTAATTTTATCACTGATGTGTAGATGCATACAAGTACCTGACACTCTATTTATTTGGGACACAATCTGGGTGTGTGTCTCGCAACCCTGGCTTCCTCCCATGATACCCAGTGATAAAAGCAAGGACAGATCAACAGCGAAAAATACCTCACTCGAAAGCAATCAGTGACATGATTATTTAAAATAGATCATGATCACCACCGTCTCAATATTGGTAATGGTTCATATGAACTTTGAAACCGTTTCCCAGCTCGCAGCCTGTATTAGTTCGCACCTTTGATCACATGATCAAGTTAACCCTCTGGTTACCAGATATGGAGAGTTCAGTGTCAATTATAACACAGTTAACTGCCTATGAGACTGAGAGAGTTAAATGTTCTTTCTTGAACTTCAGCCCACATTTCACTAGGAAATTAGGTAGAAAGCTTCAAATATTAAAATACTTGAATGAAACTAGCAAACAGGAAAACAATTTCCTCAAAAAAGTGCTGCATAGTGAGTAATAAATAAACATATAACCTGTTTTATTTCAACTCCAGAATCTTTTTATGAAAGGTAAATGATATATGTCAAAGATAAACCTGACATATCCTATGAAACTATTGCATCCTGATTTCTGGGAATAAGTCGGTTTGAACGCTCGTTACCAGTCTGTGGGTGAACGCACTTTGTGTCAGGTAAAAGGGAGAAATATATGGAATGATAATCTGAGTGACAGTCCTCATGATGTGAAGCCTGGATATAAAAACCACTCCAAGGAGATAAAAAAATGCTGTCTTTAGAAGCAGGTGATCTTTCATTACATGTTTAGTACTTTAATTTTAATTTCAATTAAGAGCATATTACATTATACTGAGTTTCAACATGAATGTAAATAAAACTGTGAGTTTGTTAACATATCACAAAGACAACTCAATCATAATGTTAACACCATCACCATGTCAACACCATCACCATGTCAACACCATCACCATGCCAACAACATCACCATGTCAACACCATCACCATGTCAACACCATCACCATGTCAACAACATCAGTATTACGCTACCATGTCAATACTATCCCGATAGCAACACCATCACGTCAACATCATATCCATGCCAACACCATCACCACACCAACACTGTCATTATGTCACCACCATTACCACATCAACACAATCACCATTTCAACACAATCACCATGCTAACACCAACACCATCACCATACTGACACCATTACCACATCAACACCGTCACCATGCCAACACCATCATCCATGTCTTACCTCTCCCTGGTCGCTAGATGACTCTGAGGAGATGTATTCCTTGCTCTTGTAGTTCCCTCCAGACCCAGCGCTGGACTTCTTGGGGCTGGGAGACACCTTGGGCTTAGACTTGGACTTGGACTTGGACTTTTCAGTAGGAGACTTGGACTTTTTGCTGTTCGAAACAGAAAGGAAGAAGAATAATATATCTTCGTTCAAAATCTGAAGAGCCATTGAGAATTTTGTAATAAATAATATTGGGGAATAATTTCCACCAGCTATCATCATGAATGTACAGATGTTTTTAACTGGGGAATGTCTGTTGTTCTCCCTAAATCTATAAGGTGTTATCATGTGTTATACTCCAGAGGCAATATGAAGGCTAACGTTACTTCCGGACTATCAATTAACAAAGAAATAAAAAACAGTTTGAAGTACAATGACAAGAGCATACGAATGTCATCTTTAGTTACCGTATATTCTGGCGTATAAGACGCATGTTTTTTAACTTGAAAATTACGCCAAAGTCCGGGTGCGTCTTATACGCGGGGTTAGTAAAAGTTGTGTCTTTCAAACTAACACGTATACACATGTATGGGACTATGCATTGTGTGACAACAATCAACATTTAACATTAAAATAAATGGCTTTGAAAGCCCGACATAATACCGGGAATACGATCTCCATCACATCATCAGCATAATTACCGGTACGAAGAAAGCACCAGGACTAGTATTTGTCTGAGACACCTCAAAAAAAACCGCTAGCTAGAAAGCTAAGCCCTAAGGATAACCTCCGTTAGATCAGAGGCGCTATTGTTGCTTTGATCCAGCGTCGAAGTGGCGCTATACACATTTTCGTCCGCAGAGATTTTGGGGTTTTTTTTATCTCCAAGGCGAAAATGTGTATAGCGCCACCTCGAGGCCGAATCAAAGCAACAATAGCAGCTCTGATCTAACAGAGGTAATTATGCTGATAATGTGATTGAGATCGTATTAGCGGTATCGTGTCAGGCTATCAAAGCCATCTATTTTGTTGTTGAATGTTGTCACACAATGCATAGTCCCATACATGTGTAAACATGTACGTGAGACCCAATTTTTTTTTTTTTCAAATTGCATGCTCAAAGTCAGAGTGCGTCTTATGTGCGGGGTCGTCTTATCTACCGGTCGATACGGTATTTATTTTTGGTAACTCATCTCTTCATCCTCTGTTGCCCTCACTTGGCGTGCATTTACGGTGACATAAGTTGTTATCTTCCCATGAGACAGACAAACAGACAGACAGACAGACAGAGAGACATAGAGACAGACAGACAGAGAGACGGAGAGACAGGGACAGAGAGACAGAGATAGACAAACAGACAGACAGACAGAGAGAGAGAGAGAGAGAGACAGACAGACAGACAGACAGACAGAGAGAGAGAGAGACAGAGATAGACAAACAGACAGACAGAGATACAGACAGACAGAGAGAGAGAGAGAGAGAGAGAGACAGACAGACAGACAGACAGACAGACAGACAGACAGGCAGGCAGACAGACAGAGAGAGAGAGAGAGAGAGAGAGAGAGACAGACAGACAGACAGAGAGAGAGAGAGACAGAGATAGACAAACAGACAGACAGAGATACAGACAGACAGACAGAGAAAGAGAGAGAGACAGACAGACAGACAGACAGACAGACAGACATACAGGCAGGCAGACAGACAGAGAGAGACAGAGAAAAGGAGAGAGAAAGAGAGACATAGAGACAGATAGACAAACAGACAAACAGACAGACAGACAGATGGACATACGGACAGACAGACCGACCCACCTGGCGGGCTCATAGCCCTCCTCGGCCGCCATCTCGCGGTACTCCAGCATGGCTGCCTCGTACTCCTTCTTCTTCTCGGCCGCCAGGTCATTCCAGCGCGTCTTGTCCTCCAGCTTCTGCCACATCTCGCCCGCCTTCTTGGTCAGGTCGATGACGCTGATGCCCGGGAACTGCTCCTTGATGGTCTCGCGGTTCTCGTTCAGCCACAGCATGTAAGCCGTCGCCGCCCGTTTGGGCTTGTTGGCGTCCTTCTCCGCCTTCTTCTTCTTGCGGGGCTTGTCTGACTGTTGGATCAAATGTAGAAATGGTAATGCATCAGTGTATTTGTAATCATTGTGAAGATGTTGATCACAAATTGCAGTTTCTGACATCTGCTGCATCAACTACTTACTAAGCAGGGACTTAACCACCAGACCATTTCTGGTCAACGGAAAAGACACAACGAGATAGAAGCAAACAAATACCTAAGAGTCTGTATCATTCTGAATGATTTATATTCAGTAGTCTGTCATAGGTCAATTTGGCTAAATTTCAATGAAAATGGCTTTCTCGTGTAAATTTAATTCGTAAAGCAATTTTAGGCAAACACACCCAGTGTGTACATTTTTGCTGCACAGGTGCCATTCAAACAGGAGTTGTGAAACACTTACCGACTTGGATCTTTTCTTTGCCTTGGCTTTTTCCTTCTCCTTCTTCTCTTGCTTTTCCTGCTTCTTCCTCTGCTTCTCGATCTCCCTCTCCCTCCTCTCAGCGTCATCGTCGTCATCTTCGTACCCGCTCCCCGCCGTGTAGTCCGAATCCGAGTTGGAGCTCGGCTCAATGTTGCTGTCGTACCTGGGGTTAAAGCGAGTCAAAAAAAGAAGAGGAGAGATTCACTTACAAGGGCCCAGTCTTATAAAGAGTTGCGATTGACTCGTCACCATGGTCGGACAATCCACTGACTTAGATACTACTAGAATGCAGACTTGTAGTTTATTCCTGAAGCTCTGTTGGATGATGGATGTGAAGACATTTAACAGTGTGCCAAAATTGATGCAGTTCCACACGGTGAACTTTCACCATGAAGAACACATGATTCTTCACTATTTTTTCTAAGACAGAGCTTAATAGCTGATGCTGTATCTACATAATAAGAGGTACAGGAGACAAATTTTTTCTTTTACTCTGTAAGCAGTACACATGACCTGAGGCTTAAAAGTGCAGAATGTTGCCAATTTGAGGATAGTCAAACGAGAAGATCTGGATGAAATGCACTTACTCTTCAGCAACATCACTGGCACTTTCGAGAGGGTTGAAATCTTCATCTGAAAATAGAGACAAGATGGATGAGCTTGTCAGGTCAAAATCACAAGTTGCAGATCAGAAATCAGGGTCATTGTTGATACCATAAGCAGCTGCCTAGCTCAAGACAAGTGATTTGAGCACAAATAAAATGTAAAAAATATGAAGTCACGCATTGAATGAGTGGAACGGAACCAATTAGTTGTTGCTAGTGGAACAAACCTCAGACAAGCTTCGGGGATACTATGAGACGCATATTGTTTAAACGATATGCATGAAATTTGTCTACAAAATGAGAATGGTCTAATCCCCAATCTTGATCCTTTACTCGATTAGCAAATTGTTTCTTTTGTATCAACTTCACAGCATGACTCTTATCAACTCTCTATCTGGCATATAGAAAAATATTGTCCCACAATGCACTGCGCAGCGATATACAGAATGTATCTGTAGTTGTGCTACTTCTGGTCTCATACATTAGCACACTAGACAGAAAAGCAGTCATGACTGCGCAGTGCATCATGGGAGTATCAGGTACAAGAAATTGCTTATGCTTGAACCACTTGCCACTTTTTATGGACGTGGCCCGTTCTTTGTAAACGTTACCTGATGAGGAGTCAGAATCGTTCTCATCGATCTCTCCCTCCTCCTTCTCACGTCCCTCAGCTTTCATCTGCTCCAGGTAGGCATCGTGGGTATTGTCGTCATCACTGTCGCCGATCTCATCATAGTTCGCCGCATCCTATGAAAAACAGCAAAGAAGAACTCAATTCTCAATACCACATATAAGGGGGAAAAATCATCCCATGATGCACTGCGCAGCCAGATTCAGATTTGGTTTTCCAGTCGTGTTTGCTTCTGATCTGGTGTATGAGGCATGAAGTAGACGTGACTGCAAAACAAATCTGGACCCTGTTGCATAAAACTTACCATTGATGGCAATGTCTATTGAGACTTTGAATTTTATTGGCTGTCGAGTGATGTTACCATGGTAATTACCATTGATGGCAACATTTATGCAACAGGGCTCTGGATGTGGTGCATTGTGGGAGAATTTATAATGAGAATTTATAAAGGCAGTATCTGTCTTGTTTGGATAGATGGATTGAAATCAGAGCGTTGCTATAGAGATGGAATAAGGCTGAGAGAGGGTACTTTACAGAGACAGAGACAGAGAAAGAGACAGCAGAAGAGAAGGATGAATATGAGAGAGAGAGAGAGAGAGAGAGAGAGAGAGAGAGAGAAAGAGAGAGAGAGAGAAAGAGAGAGAGAGAGAGAGAAAGAGAGAGAGAGAGAGAGAGAGAGAGAGAGAGAGAGAGAGAGAGAGAGAGAGAGAGACGGGGTGAAAGAGAGACGAAAGTGGAGAGAGGAATTAACAGATTGATTTAGGCATGGACAGAGAAAGAGAGAAATGAGAGCAGGAACCATAGAGATGGATTAAGAGCAAGAGAGAGAGAGAGGGAGAAAGCACTAGAGATAGACAGACAGACAGACAGACAGACAAAGACAGCCAGAGAGGCAGAGACACAGAAAGAGCAGGGGAGAGCAAGATAGACAGAGAGATAGAGAAACAGAGAGACGGAGAGGGATAGACAGATAGAAAGCACGAAAAAGAGAGAGAAAGGGGCTGGTTCGAAGTAAATTGGAGGGGTACTTACGCCCTTCATTCCTCTGTTCTTGACTCTCAGCTTCTTGCCCATCACATAGCCAAACAGTGGTTTGTAATCATCCCTGTAAAAAGCAAACAAAACAAACAGTGGTTTGTAATCATCCCTGTAAAAAGCAAACAAAACAGACAAACATGTCAAATGTCAAATGCTATGTCAAATGTTGAAATCCCAAAAGTAGACATAATTTACATTGCAAATGATTTGGTACGATCACGCTCTGATTGGAAACTCTTTGATATTCATACCAACATAATAATTTCTTCAAAGCAAATGAAGGAAAGAAATGAATAATACCTGAAAGTAAAACAACAAGGAGAGCAACATGATATGATGACACCACTTCTGTACTCTATTAACGTACTGTTTGACAGATGTGCATGAAATTTGCATTCATAACAAAAACAGCTGATCTCTTCTTACTTCTCTATGCTGCTGAAGACAAACGTGGTCCCGTTCCTGGTCTCGATCTCAAAGTCAAAGTAGCGCAGACTGCCCGTTCCGGCAAAGTTGACAAACTGGATCTCGTCGAAACGGATGTGGAGGGGAGGCTTGTGGACATACATGAAGCCCCTCTCCAGGGGGTAGAGGAATCCGCTGTTGGACTTGTACGAGCAGCTGATGGCGTGCGCTCCTTTATGACTGCAGAGAAAAATGTGCAAAGTAAACTGTATAAGCTATTATTATACGAATTGGGCTTCTAAGCCCTACAATCATATTTGCATGTTGCATAAGGGAATGACGTCATTGGCGTCATCTGTTGAAGACGCGTTCAATATCAGGCTTTGTCTGAACTATGCGGGCAATTTCCCATACCGTCCCGTGTTAAAGTAGAGTGCGGTATTCCTGCATATTGAACCTTCCGGGAACTTGTGAATGACGTTACTCGCTTGGCCCGAGTAGGCAAATTGCCACGACCAAAGCTTCTGCGGCAAGTACCCTATGAGATTTGTGTGTTAAAGAAATATTGCACTCAATAAAACCATATGGTTTTAGCTTGTGCAATATAGTCTGGTGTTCCCCTCAAGGCCACCCAATATATAAATATTTTCATGTCCAGATATTTTTGCAGATGATAGCGTCAACAATTTGTTTTGCGGGTTGTTCTTTTTTTGTGTTTGACACCCTCAAACTTCTAAACATTGCCCAATAACCCCTTGCGACCGCTACTCACTGAACTAGTTTACACAAACGAATAAACTGGGAGAAAACATTCATCAACTGATGTGTGTTATTCAGTTATTATTTAGTTGCAATGACATGCATCTGATGACCAGGGAAATAATATTGCAAAGCGTTTATAAAGAATACTGTTTCATATTTAGGTGCTAGACCTACCTCTTGAAGCTGCCCGGGACTGTGATCTTGCGCTGGACGAGACTCTTCATCAGCCGACTGACAATCTCAAACATCGGACCGCTCATCTCCTTTGTTTAGAAAGACTATTGTTTCATATTAGGCGCTACACCTACCTCTTGAAGCTGCCCGGGACTGTGATCTTGCGCTGGACGAGACTCTTCATCAGCCGACTGACAATCTCAAACATCGGACCGCTCATCTCCTTTGTCAGTTTTCCTTCATACTTCTGTTCCAGTTCCTCTCTAGGAAATAAATGAGAAATAATAATTTAACAGGCCCGGGATAGATACATAAACAGTACCGTATTTTTCGGTGTATAAGACGCATGTTTCTTCCCTTGAAAATCACGCCAAAGTCCAGGTGCGTCTTATACACGGCGTTAGCAAAAATCAGGTCTTTCAAACCAACACGTATACACCTGTATGGGACTATGCATTGTGTGACATTAAAAAAAGTGGATGGCTTTGATAGCCCGATACAATTGTTGTACCGGTAATACGATCTCAATCACATCACCAGCATACTTAACTGGAACTAAAAAATCCCCAGGAGTAGTATTTGTCCGCGAGACAACTCAAAGAAACCGCTGATCAAAAGGCTTAAACTAGAAAACTCCGTTTGATGGAGACTGCGATTGATTCTGTTATCAGCTCTGGCCACAAGCTGGCGCTAGTACACAAAGAACATAGAGCTACATTGAGACACTCTATGACAAAGAACGATCTTTGTGTACTAGCGCCAGCTTGTGGCCAGAGCTGATATTAGAATCAATGGCAGTCTCCATCAAACGGAGTTTTCTAGTTTAAGCCATTTGATCAGCGGTTTCTTTGAGTTGTCTCGCGGACAAATACTACTCCTGGGGCTTTTTTAGTTCGGGTTAAGTATGCTGGTGATGTGATTGAGATCGTATTACTGGTACATCAATTGTGTCAGGCTATCAAAGCCATTTATTTTGTTGTTGACTGTATATATAGTCCCATACATGTGTATATGTGTTGAAACTTTATACGGACCCGATTTTTTTTTTTTTTCAAATTGCGTGCTCAAAGTCGGGATGCGTCTTATCCGCCGTTGCGTCTTGTACGCCGAAATTTACGGTATATGGATGTAGGATATGTCAATTTGTGCACTTATAGGATTTTGTGTTCTGGCTAGAATAACAGTTACACAACACATCTCGCTTGAAAAAACGTGTTTCTGGCCAGAAAATGTAAAGTGAGCCCCAATCAGGACAGGGGGGTGCTTCACCAAGCTGTTCACAAGTTACGAACGACTTTACGAGCGACTGGTGATCCCTTCTTGTACTAAATGCCATACCACACTTTGTTCATTGAGAATCTGATTTAGCACAAGAAGGGATCACCAGTCGTTCATAAAGTTGTGCGTAGCTTACGAACAGCTTGGTGAAACACCTCCCAGGCTATTTGGAATCTGCCTATTACCAGAGGAGGGTGAATGATGGATATGGACTCGTAACAATTCACACTGGAATGCTGGGGTACAGAATATCATTCCCCCTGTTGTGGTAGAGTTTTACTACGAGTTTTAGAAGTTACAGGACAAATACTTGTGAAAAAGTGTGAATCTCGCGAGGTAAGAAAAGGTATGGGAAAGGATGCCAATTTGTTGCCAATTTGTTGCCAATTTGCAGCTGCTTACTCTGTGAGGTTGAGTTCCAGCGTGAGCGTGTCCTCCTTGTTGAAGCTGAGGATGAGGAAGTGGTATCGGGTCTGGCCCTGGACGATGGGCGGGTCCAAGCTCATCTGTGACAGGCCAGGGTCAAGGGGCAGGAAAGGGAAGGAAAGGGAGATGGTCAGGAAGGAAAGAAAGTGATGTCACAAACAGAAAGCGGACGTCCATCAAAAACACACACAAAAAAAATGATGTCAAAGAAGGAAGAAACTTGTTCTGTGTTCTGTGTCGTGAACTAATTGCTGTGCATGCAATAATGGGATCTTATTTCCATGTAGTTTGTTTCTGTCTCTGTCTCTTTCTCTGGCAGGGTGAACAGAAAATGTCACAAACCGGAAGTAGAGGTCCATAACAAACTAGAGCAATTTGACTGCCATTAACAGTCCATAAATATGCCTCCGCTTCTTTGTTAGCTTAATCTGACTGTGAAGTGATCATCTCCTATGCTCAGTAAACTTGAAAGGTTTGGTTGAAAATGTACCAGTGAATTCTTAGTTGGAATTCTCCCTATCGCATATAGCCGATATCAAGCGATATCACCTCGCGATACCGATGTCTGATCGATTGCTCTTGGGACGTATACTTCCGGTAAGAGTTTGTCGTCGACAGAAAGTGACCTAGAAATCACCTTGTTTGATGAATTAAGCAGCGAACATTTTGTCTAGGGTTATGGTTAGGGTTAGGGTTAGGTTTAGAATTAGGTTTAGGGTTAGTGTTAGGGTCAGGGTTAGGTTTAGGGTTAAAATTAATCAAATTAGTTGGATACCCTGGTCCCCTATTGTACGGGGTTGCCGAATGTTCGTGGACCGGAAGCTCATATCCCAAGAATCAAAGGTAAAAAAATTAGAGCGCCACACACGTTCAGATTCTGAGAGCTATATGCGATAGGGAGAATTGAACCATTCCATTTCAAATAATTGCAATAAATTTGTGTTTTGGGCAATTTTTAGCCAAGTTTGGCAAAGTCGCAGCTTAAGTTCGTTTTCAGAGTACCACCCCAGTAGGTGGTCTGGCATACAAATGGTTAATACGACTTACAACAAAGAACATCTGCCTGTTGTCTTTGTGTGGTAGCAAGAAGAGGCGCAGAACGGTGGTGAAGGGGATCTTGTAGTCAAACGTCTTGCCGTGGAGTTGCAGGAATGTTGGGAAAAACTTGATGTCGTATCGGCCCCTGCAGCGAGCAAAGCAAACAATGACAGTATGTTAATTCATGGGAAGAAGCTAGATTACTGCCCCAAAATATTGTTTTAACATTGTACAACTTATTTTTACTTGGCGATGTTTTGCATGTGACTCATGCATGCCACATGTGTGCTCAAAGAGCCTAACATGCACACTTGCCAGAGTCTCACTAGAAGGGAAACATCACAATTTCTGAGACAAGAGTAAATGGTGGGATGCAAAATCATGACTATTTCAAATGTTTAATGTTTGTGGGCCTAATATTGTGGGAACCACTACTGGCCCTGCAGAGATGGGAAAATGGCTTGGCAGGGCATGCTTACCTGCAGGGAAAAATACATGGGGTCTCAGAGCAAATTTCGCCCCCAAAATGCTTTAAAGAGCCCTGGCAAATATTAAAAGAGCCCCCAAAATTCCCACAGACACAATGTACAATTGTAGCCAAATCAGCCAATGTGCTCACAAAGTAACCCCTGAAAATGCTCGAAATGAAAATTATTTTTTTCCCTGCTTACCTGGGGGTGAGGCAGGGGATTTCTTCCAAGGAGCAGATAGCATCTCCAGTGGCTTGGATGATGTCTGCCTTTGCCATCACATTCTCCAGGAATGCCTACAAAAGGAAGACATTATCACATCAAAGTAATCCATTGAGAATTTCATGTGTTTCGGATGCCGCCATTTGTATTAAAAATGTGTTTTTAAATATGAAGAAAAGGCATAACCTTCCTAAATACAAGCAATAAAAGAATCGATTCAAAGCTATGACTACAATTTAAATGAAAGAACGCTGCATTCTAACATTGCATGATGACAATCAAAACCATAGAATTGCACAAGGAGGCATTGATGGCCCAAGGCTTTCTCTTTAAATGAATAACTTTGTATTTATACAATTTCATTTTTTGACCAGCAAAATGACTACCCTTTCATTGACATGATTTTTGGTTATCTTTAAAAGGGTGAATGTGTTTTTTGCAACCTACACTAAAGACCACCCTGTCAGTGCTCAATCCATCTTTAACCTGAATGGGCGACATTCTATGACTTACACTGGCGGCGTCTGTGGTGTCCGTGGAGGGAACGTAGAACCTCATCTCCATCAGGGACACCTCGGCGTCATCATTCTGGTGGAACTCCAGGATCACCTCGTTTTTGGCCGTGGTCGCATGGGACACGTTCCCCAACGGAATCTGGAAGGCTGATTTCTTCTCAACATGGAAGTCCAACTCCGATCCTTGTGACGTAGCAAATAAAAGAGTCAAATAAAGATTAACCCATTCACACTGAGAGCGCTTAAAAGAGCCAAGAAAATGTGCAATCTTGATTTCTGAGTTGAAGTTAAAAAAATTATTAAACATATTTCATATAAAATAACAGTAATCACTATTGATCAAATGTTGGAAATCTTAATGCAATTATTTATTCAAAAACTTGCTTACATTTTTTTTTAAATTGTCCTTGTAAAATCGTTCACATTTACATGTATATGTATTCAAAAATGTTCCCATTTCTAATAAATACTATTCAGAAAATATAAATTTTTGGTAACACTCATGTAGCTGTATATTTTTCATTTATACTCCCAGGTGGACAGCAGCAGGTATCTGGTTGAAGGACACATGTGCTATATTGGGGTTTGAACCCGTAACTCTGAGATTCCCAGTCACCAATCACAGCCACTTTACCTTGTAAACATGATCTTACCTTCAAACCTTGCAGTGCCCCAGTTCCATCCTTTGAGTGACAGGTCTTTGTCTTGTAATTCCACATTATAGTATCTCTGAAGAAAATCGGCAACCTTTTCTCTATCCTGCAATACAGAAAACATAATTTAACAGAAGTATAAACATGGATAACTAGGTAACTATTCAACCTACCCCTGTGAACAGTAAGCTAAACCAGTACAACAATATTGAGCGAATCGTTTTACAGTTGTTAATACTGGGGTGGTATTCTGAAAATTGCTTTATCTTCGCACTTTAATACAACAAAGTTAGTATTCTGAAAATCTTTTGTCTTATCTTCTGTTGTATCTTTTTTTTCTCTCCATTTAGTTAACTTTAGCAAACACGTATTTACACCTTAGAAGTAGATCTGATTGGCTGAGAAACCTAGGCCCCTACATAACATCAATTTTTAGAATACCACCCTTTTTAAAAATATAAATCTATTTGTTATTCTTCACCATTGCTATCAATTGTGTCTACCACCAACTTGAGCCATTGTATTGATCTCAAATTTCCAAAGTTGGGAAGATAAATGGACACCCCTTACATCATATGACATGGCAGCTGTAGATCTGTCTCTATTATGCAATATATAGATGTAGTACACGATTATTATAGAGGCTAGAAGCTATCAGCTTTACTACTGCTGCTGCGTTTGTGAAAGTATATGCAGCCGATGGAAAATATATCTGTAGTAATCTCTTACAGTATAACATGGTGCCTGTATCTGTCTCTATTATGGTACACAGTATCTGATTATCATTGAAGTAAAACTCCATCAATCTACTGCAGATGCTTTTATGCAATGCATCTATACAGTCGATAGAAAAGATGTCTTTAATGCCTCGGACCCACCGATTCTTTGAAGCCGTCGTATTTGAAGACGGAGCCAGACCTAAGGTACAGCTTGAGTTCATGTCCTCTGGCGACCCGGATCCAGTTGGTCCGATCGATGTCATCTGCCTGCAGCTGATCGACCTTGCCAGTCTTAGTGTTCTTGAAGGTGACCCCCTGCTCGCTCAGTCGAAGCCGACCTCCATTCTAGAAATTAAATCATCGCCATAGAATTGACTTCAGTTTCTTAAAATCACATCTGATATGTGGAGTTCATCCATTGTGTGATAAGCCCAGCATATCTGAATAAGCTATAAGCTTCTTAAATTTGAAATGTAGAGTGCTCCTATTGTGATTCAAGCATCATATCATTCATCACATTCAAATCAACTGCAGGTTTCTTCAAATTACAAATGCATTCAATATCATTCTGTAACATTTGCGCATGTTGTTGAAATTGTGACCCTTCACAGTTCAGTGCAGCGATTAGCAAAAATAAAACCCTCACAGAAATATCAATTCATTCATGTCATTGACTAACACAAGTCCTTGCCAAAGAGCCAGTGCACAACATTAAGAGTCTAGTCTACAATCTAGTGCGTAAAACACACGTCGCAACACATGCATCACTGGCACTGCACCGACACTCAGTCCACATGGTCGGACATGATGGACCAGTGTCTCACTCTCAGTCAGATCATCTACTCAGGACCAGTTGGCCTCGCTCCGACTCTGTGAGCCCTCTGTCATGTCTGTATGTCTGTCTCTAATCGAGTTACAAAATACGGTCAGATTCTTGTTAGTGTGTAGACCTCAGTCAAGCTTAAGCTAATCATATATTATAGAGTCTAACTAGCAAAATTTAGTCGTTCATTTGGAGTACATAATGTAATGCAAAATAGACATGTCAATGATTGAACGAATCAAGTCCTGCGCCCGTGGCCGTGGCACATTCACGGCCCGCAATCATTATCAACAACAAGAAATCTAACCTTTTAACGGAACGGGCATGAAACGTAGTCAGAAGTTAGACATGTAAGTTGCAACATATTTGTATATAGTACGAATAATATATCGTTTATTAGTTAAATGTTCATGAATAATAAATGGAATTGTGAACATTCACACACTCGTACTCGTAGAATCACTCACTCAGCTCGTCTACCACAGACAGTCCACAATAAACACACTGGACTAACCATACATTATTCTTACCATAGCACCCTTCGTTTCCTGTGATATGTCGGCAAAATCGAGAGTCTCCATGATAAAATCTGGACGTCTTAAAACTCTCAAAGGAACCCCCCAAGAATGACTTTAAGTCTGTTCGTGTAACTTTCTACCTATCGTCACCAACCACTGCATGTATGTAATTGAGTCTTCACACATGCGCTACGCAAGCTAGCTACATGCATGTAGTAATAATGCATAATTTGACATTACAGATGCATTTGACAAAGCGCGCGCGCGCGACAAATACGGTGGCCCTGAAGGGAAACGAAAAAGAAGAACGATTAACTTTTGTTCATTTCCTCTTAACATGGTAATTCGATTCGATTTGTTTTCACGAAAGACAATTAGAATAATGCATGGTAACCCAAGTTTAATGATCATTCTTGATGCTCTTCGACAGCATTATATACACAGGTCCCCGTGGCTTCAAAAGAAACAAATCTTAGATAAAGGAACACAACAAACAAAAATTTGGGTTCAATTACCAGTTAAACAAAAAGTAAGTGACACTTCACCAAAATGGCTTTCTGATAATCCACTGTTCATACTGTGTCAATTATCGAATTTTAAAAGTTCAATTGTGTTCGGAACCTAATCCTCGCGATTCACCAATCTAATAAAAACTAAGAATTTATTTTTGTTGATTTTGTTGTGGAAGTCAATTGAATTGAATGGAAATTGAATTGAAGTCATAAGCACCCGTTGTCAGACGACGATATCATGGAAAAAATGTACAGACTGTGTTATGTACACAAAACAAAATCGCTAATTGAATTCAATTGATTTCATTCGATTTCATTTGATTTCCTTACCCTGATTCAAGAAAGGGAACAATATGTTCAAAGATATCACAGAATAAGTACTCGATAAAAATCACTCAATTATTTTATTCCAAAAACAAAGCAATTAACATTATTAAACTAGTTGAGTTTTGCAACATGATATTGAACTAAATAAACGTTGATACATTAATTAAATATATATTTCGTAATTCTACAGTTGATTATTCATATTTCATGATCTGTTCAAGGCGTAATGTGCCACAATCGATTAATAAACTGATCACTGTAAATACTGATCAACAATTAACAAGTTATGCGGATCTTGTTAATTATATAGCTCGGTAGTACGTTGTTGTCGATTAGCCTGGCATTCGTTAAAAACAGACATTTTTATGCCTCCGCCACGAAGTGGCCGGAGGCATTATGTTTTCGGGTTGTCCGTCCGTCCGTCCGTCCGTCTGTCCGTAAGTCCGTCCGTCCGTCCGTCCGTCCGTCCCGTCCGTCCCGAATCCGTTTAGGCAATATCTTGAGAACCGTTAAGCAGATTGGCTTCAAACTTGGTACATGTATGTATTGCATGAAACTAATAAAGTGTGTAAAATTGGGGTCAAATCTGAGTGAGGTCAAAGGTCAATGAACTTTGTAAAAATTGCCCCAAAATGACCTTTTCCACAATAAATCCAAATCCAAGGATGCAATTCTCATTAAACATGGTACAAAGATGGACCACTACTTGGGGATAGACTGGTGACATTTTTGGTAAAATTCCTGAAAGTTCAGAGGTCAAAGGTCAATGAACTTTGCCAAAATTGACTAGAAATTGCCCCAAACTTTCAAATTTTCACAATAAATCAAAATCCAATGGTGCAATTCCAACCAAACACAGTGAAACGATGGATCACTACCGTTTGCGAGTAGACTGGTGACATTGTTGGTGAAATTGCTGGAAGGTCAGAGGTCAAAGGTCAATGAACTTTGCAAAAATTGATATTTTTTCACAATAAACCCAAATCCAAATCCAGTGGCGCAATTCTAACCATGATACAGAGATGTGTCACTTCATGGAGGTAGACTGGTGAAAGTTTGGGTAAAACTCCTGAGAGTTCAAAGGTCAAAGGTCAATGAACTTTGCCAAAAACTAGCTAAAAATTGCCCCCAAAGTGATAATTTTCAAAATATATCCAAATCCAATGGAGCAATACCAACCAAACATGTTGCAAAGATGGATCACTACTAGACTGATGACATTTTTGGTGAAATTTCTCAAAGGTCAGGGATCAAAGGTCAATGAACTTTGCCAAAACTGGCTAAAAATTGCCCTCAAATAGATATTTTTCACATTGAATCCAATACTAATGATTCAATTCAAAACAAACATAGTACAGAGATGTATCACTTCATGGAGGTAGACTGGTGAAGTTTGGATAAAATTCCTGAAAGGTCAAAGGTCAATGAACTTCACCCAAAATTGGCTAATTTTATAAAAACTTGATACAAGGATGAATTTAGACAGACTGGTTAGACTGGAAGTCAAAGAAGTAAGAGGTCAAAAGTCAATGAACATTGCCAAACTTGGCTAAACTTGAAAAAAAAACACAGCATGTGATATTTTCATTTCACATAGGAGCAATGGTACATTGCCCAGCAAACATACACATTTTCTGAGAATAGCAAAGAGGCGAAGGCATATTTATCGACTGCGTGGCAGTCGAATTGCTCCAGTTTTCTTATATAACATCATGGTGCAATTTGTCTGGCAAAATCATGAATCAAAATTAAGCTCCAATATGTTGGCTGATAGGCGCTTCATACCAACTGAGCAGGAATAATTCAACTTATCATGTAATTGAATGTGGAGTGTGCCAATTTGTCGTTTATCATTTTGTTTGTGTTTGTTTTTGCTTTATGTTTATATGGAAGTTATTGTTGTCGTTGGTTTCAAAGTCATGGCCTTTCTGAAAACAGCCTTTTTTGGCTGATCGAGTTCTCCCGTGAGTTCAAAATCAAATCAAATCAAATCATGCCACATATAATCGCATTTAATCGCATGTGTTGTTTCTCCACTACGGGCAAGGGCGGAAATCGCCCCCCGAAGGTGGGGGGGGGGGGGGGGGGACATGTTTTTCATCAAGAAGTCGCTGAGCGGGGAGGGGGGGGGGGTGAAGATGATATTTTAGGGGTACAGGACCGAAAATAGTGGGGGGACATTTGATATTGTGTCCCCCCCCCCCTTCGAAATGGTGGGGCGGGGGGGGGGGGGGGGGACGCGCCCCCCCCCCGTCCCTCCCGGGATTTCCGCCCATGACTACGGGTGACTTGAAAATACAATATCATTGCCATTGCCATTGCCATTGCCTGAAGGGAAAACAAAAATGCTTTAAATGGTCACTCTTTGTGTCATTTTAGTTTAAATTATGGTGATTTTGCATGTCAAATTGCAACGTCATGTTTTTAAAAACAGCTATCTATCGTAAAACGAAAAGTACAAGCCTAGAATATGTGTGTAAGAAGAATTTCCCCATTCTTTAAATTCGTTTAGCTGTAAAAAAAAAAAAGAAAGAAAAAAAAAAGAAGCTATATAGCTATATAGAGATGGCTGTAAAAGGAAATAGAAAAGAGCGGAATGGACTTTAATTAGCCTAAGCAGGGATGTGTTAGGAAGGAGGGACAACTCGAGCATAATATATTCAAACATCTGTATGGATACTAAAGCGTGCTAATGAATGTCAAGAGCACGGCCGTCACCAGCTTTTTTCTAGGGGGATGCTTTTTATGAGAAAAAAACAAAAAACACAAAAAGCAACGTATTAACTCAATTTCATGCATTTATATAGCCCGCTCAAGAAGTCGCTGAGCGGGGGGGGGGGGGGGGGGGGGGGGGGGGGGGGGTAGTGATGGGATTTTATTGTGGGGGATATTGTGTCCCCCCCCCCCCCGTCCCCCCGGGATTTCCGCCCATGCCCTCAAGTATCCCTACCCCCCCCCCCCCTCAGGTTTTTTTTTTTTTTTTTTGGTTCTGAAGGGGGGTGTGCGTTCGCACCCTCCCTGGTGACGGCCCTGAAGAGCATTCCACAATCACTTCAATGCTTTGATGTCCCATGCGCGGCACCGACATTTGCTGTCAACTTGGAAAGCAATATCTTTAATTCAATGTTTTGTCTCTCGAAGCTATGTTTCTCATCATATCTTTGTGCAATTTTCAAGAAAGTTACGGCAACACCACTAAAGATCCTGTACTCGGTTTTCTTCTAAATAATTGTTAAATGATGCACAAACGGAGGTATAAGATAATATTCTTACTAATACAATTAACAAATTTCTTCACTTTCCGCAGATTTCCGCAAACGTGGGATTCAATCATTATCAAAATTATATCTTAAGCTGTTTATTTTCATTAACAGAGTATGCGTGCATTTGCGTGCAACTGAAATATTTTAGTAGAAAGAAATGTTTTCTTTTGTTCGCTGATATCTCTTTTCCTCTCAAAAGTATTGATGCAATTCAACAGAACTGGACAAGCGAAATAAGACTCTACATTTCTTTTGTTCTATCTGAGAAACTGCTGCTACGCAATTCTGTTCGTTATTATTAAAACACCTGAAAAGCACATGCTGAGACCACACTGAATTTTTCGGCGGTGGCACGCATTGGTTCAAAGAAATAAAGTTGTTTCATATCCTTCCATAACACATCCCTGGCCTAAGTAACAGTTTTATCAAAATAAGTAGGCCTAACGGGATATTTTTGTAGTACTATGGCTGACACACTCCCTTGTGCCGACAGACCATCAAAGCCATTGCATAGTTTGCATTTGGGGGCGGAAAGGGGGGGGGGGGGTGGCAGCTGAATATGCCACAAAAGTCATGGAAGTGTCGTTATTCATAATTCAAAATGCTGGATTGACAGGTGGGATGCACGTTTAACCGTGTTTGTAATGCATTCACGACATTTCCCCCATGAAAGTTTTATCGCGATATTGCATTCACCTATATTTCGTGACTCAGTTTCAATCGGTGGAAATTGACACTAAAATTAGTTGCTGCTCCTCGGGCAAACCTCGGACAAGCCAGGGATGTGTTAGGAAGGAGGGACAACTCAACCATAATATATTCAAACATCTGTATGGATACTAAAGCGTGCTAATGAATGTCAAAAGCATTCCACAATCACTGCAATGCTTTGAAGTCCCATGCGCGGCACCGTCATTTTGCTATCGTCAACTTGGAAAGCAGTATCTTTAATTGCCTGTTTTGTTTCTCGAAGCTGTGTTTCTTATCACATTTTTTTGTAATTTTCAAGAAAGTTAAGGGGCAACACCTCTAAAGATCCTGTATTCGTTTTTCTTCTAAATAATTGTTGAATGATGCACAAACGGAGATATAAGATAATATTCTTACTTACACAATTAACAAATTTCTTCACTTTCCGGAGATTTCCGGAAATGTCGGATTCAATCATTATCAAAATCATATATTAAGCTGCTTATTTTCATTAACAGAGTTTGCGTGAATTTGCGTGCAAATGAGATATTTTACTTTAAAAAAATGTTTATTTTTGTTCGCTGATATCTCTTTTCCTCACAAAAGTATTGATCCAATCCAACAGAAGTGGACAAGCGAAATAAGACTCTACATTTCTTTTGTTCTCTCTGAGAAACCGTTGCTATGCAATCGTGTTCGTTATTGTTAAAACACGTGAAAAGCACATGCTGAGACCACGCAATTTTTCGGCGGTGCCACGCATGGGCTCAAAGAAAGAATGTTGTTTCATATCCTTCCATAACATATCCCTGGACAAGCGTTGTGCATGGTTATCATTCGTACCGTACTATTAGAACGACGTGCGTTTAATTTACATGCATAACGAAAAATGTCTATTTGGCCATGCTTTGTCAAAAAGTAATTTATGCATTCAATTAGGGATAGTCCACCCTAATAAAAGCAGAAACATGAAAGAAACACGTGCGAGGTGCTCTCCTATAATGTTGTGGGCTGTGCAATTTCATTGTCTTTCCCCCTTGTTTTTGATAAAGGAATATTTTTTTCATAGAGGTATACATTGTAAAAACGTGTTCCTAATGATGTATTAAATTCACTGGTAAAATGGTGCATATCCTTTTGAGAAAATCGACATTTTTTTTTTTTTTTTAAAGTACACAACATATGGGAGAGCGCCTCGCACGTGACGTCACAAAATTAGAATTAGTTGTGAAATGACATCATAACTGCTCCCTTCAAAATCAATGACATCCTTTGACTTTATAATGTTTACATTTCAGTTTGATGATTTTTTTAACACCCAGTATTTGTGGTGCTTGGAACAATGTGTTAAAAAATGTCACGTCCGATGGAAGATTGATTCCACCACACACGTACTTTGCTCATCCATGCATGACGTATGCATGCATAATAAGCTCGAGACCCGCGCAGAGCAAACTAGGCTTGTCATTGGCTGGCGTATATCACATGACCATCAATTATTCAAATGAGCGTCAGCTTGATCGTCCCCGCAGCAGGAATCACTTCACAACTCGCGATGTCGGCAGATCCGCGTAAGTAAATTTTCAATTTAGACACTGTAATCGTGCTATTTGTATCAAACATAATTTTTGATAAAGTGTAAAGATGAAAATGCTATACAAATCGTTGCAAGAAATAACGATTGTAGCTCATAAAAACTGAAATGATTACGAGTGTACCACACCAATTCCTGAATGAGTGTGTGTGGTCGCGTATGTGTGTGAAAAAGCATATGGGGTGCGTGCCATGCGGTTATTGGATTCAGCCACGTATTATTGCGTGTGTGTGTGAGCCCTGTGTGTTTCCTTTGTGTGGACGCGTCTGTGAGTACATTCGGCAGCGTAGATGTGGAATGCATGTGCTGTAGTTTTGTGAAACTTGTAATTATCTTGTGAAGTTCCTGTTTCTGTTCGAACTGGTCGTCATTAAACCCCCCAAGATTCTAACCCAACTTGTGGTTCCAATGTTTAATTGCACTTTGCAAGGAATTGTGTAGAAATCCATCAGCTATATCAGTCAGTGGAAATATAAAATGGAAGCTTGTTTCACAATTAAAATTTAAAAACCACTCAAGTCACGTTTCCATTATGTGTATTTTATGGAAAGGAAAAATTGCCAAATCAAATAGAAGTTGGAGAGCACATTAGTATCATGGGTTTAACATAAATGTGAGAATAATTATGCAATAGTCATGACTTTTTACTAAAATTAGAAATTTGCCATTTTCGCTTTCAAATTGGCAATGCTCATGAATGGTATTAAAATTGTCAAAAAATTTAGAGCAATATTTGTTGCATATATCTTTTCTTATGTCTGAAACATTCCCCCATTATGGCAAGTAGAAAACATGCTTTTACTACAATTCCACTGGCATCACTTGGAATAGACGAGAATAACTGTCTTATTCAGGGCGTTCAGAGGAGCCAGATGCAATCTCAGCGGATGCAATGTCCCTCAGAGACCATATTACTGACAGACTGAATTAAGTCGTGCCATAATTCGTGCCATAACTACAATGTATGGAAAGAAAGCAAAAGTTTTTTTTCTTTCTAGTTCCCCATGATGAATTGCCTTACAAATAGCTGGAATTACCGTATGACTTCTGATTCCATTTTGGCTTCTGAGGGTAAATGTGCCAATTTGATGTGCGAATGTAGGCTCTGATCAAAAGTCCTTTAGGGTAGATTTTCGTAATATGTGAATAAACAAAAAAAAAAAAATCTAAGAATGGAGAAATCCAAATGACGAGATAAGTTATTAATCTGTTGAAGATGTATTTGAAAAAGAAAATGTACTTAAACATTTCTTGATCTTGCTTACCTTCATTACAGAATACGCAGCATATGGCGCCACCCAACAGTCGTAAGTATCTCAATAAACAAAAGAATACCACAAATGTCCCTTTTTGCTCTATTCTCTTTTATTATGCACGTATAGATTAGTCTTAATCAATTTGCAAGCGACCACTCTACTGACAGATAAAGATAGGCTATAGTCATCAAGGGTCTGATAGCAGAGAATCTACAAGTACATTCTATAGTATTGCCATTGGTCTGATAGAAGAGAATCTACAAAACATCCTATGTTAACCCCTATGATGAATCGCCTTACAAATAGCTGGAATTACCGTATGATTTCTGATTCCATTGTGGCTTCTGAGGGTTGATTTATACTTAATTATACTTTAATTTATACTTAATGTATCTTCAATATTTTACAGAGCTTCTCATTCTCCCTGAGGTGGTGGGAGACTCCGTGAAAATAGAAAAATTGCTGCATTGGATTTCATCCTGTCACCCAATCTCCCTGATTAATGTCATTAGCTTGTATGCATTTGTCAGACATCATGGTATTTGATGAAATTTCCACAAATCTTCCTGATTGTCGAATTTCAACTTCAGTAGCTCTGAATTTTGATGCATACATTCATAATACATGAGATACTGATGACTGAGTGATGTGTGAATAAGGAGTATCAGTCTTAGAAGAAATGATGCTAATTTTTGTCTTGGTTCTCCTATATGTACCAATCTCATGGCAATATGACTTTACTTTGTGTGCAGGTATGGGTATGGAGCCAACACTGGATACCAGGCAAGTCAGCCGGCTGCACAGCCAGTAGCAGCAGGCGGCTACCAACAGCAGGGCCAATATGGTGGAGTAAGTAAATGCTCTATTTAAATTTCTTAGAAGGCTGGATAAAGGTTTGGTTGGGAAGAGCTGCTAACTAGTACATATAACTTGTACTGGAAATGCACATGAATACTGAAGGTATAAGTGGAAAGAAATGAATTCCCACAACCAAGTTTATGTCAAGTTCTATGTCATTCAATGTGAAAATATTGATTGGTTTATTTCATCAGATCACTGATATTGAATAGACAGCAAAATATTCTAATTAAAATTAGGAAGTTGGCAGCTTTGGCCTATGATATTTGTATGTGTACAGTTTGTGGCAAGGGTAATGCACTATTTTCCCATTGTACGCTGTAACACTCCTATTACAGAAGGCATTCTTTCCCCAAAATTGGTGTGTAGTATAGCATACGGGTGAAGAAGAAACAAAAGAAAACGTTCATTGTCTACTTGCTTCCCTATGATGAATTGCCTTACAAATAGCTGGAATTACCGTATGACTTCTGATTCCATTTTGGCTTCTGAGGGTAAATGTGCTCATATGATATGATGTTCTCAGGGAGTGAAATTGTATCAGAATATATATTCAAGGAATGTGCTCATGTCTTTGAGATTTCTGTTAGCAATATGATTTCTCAGATTGTTCTTTATAAGGAAGAAGCAAAAGTTCCCATGATGCATTTTTGTCAAATTTGTCTAGTACTAACAATGCAGTCAAATCTGTATTTGCTGTGATCCATCTGATCATGTTTGACTATAAATGCCCATTCTCTCCAATGATCCAAACAGGGCTACGCACAGACTGCAGCCCCCGCACCCGCTGCGCCAGCCGCGTCTGGCTATGACTACTCACAGCAGCAGCAGCAGCAGGGCCAGCAGCCACAGTCCTACTCCGGTGGCAACTATGGCCAGCAGCCTGCTCCCCAGCAGCAGCAGCAGCAGCCGTCCTACGGCTCAGGCGGCCAGTACGGCCAGCAAGGAAGTACGAACAGTTGCCATGTTATAAGTGTACATTTACATTAGGCAGATATTACAAGGTGTTTCTTTCAAACAAACAACAACGCCTTATAGTTTTAGTGTATTTGGAGAAAGGCCTTTGGAACTGAATCTGTTCAGTGATAAGGAGGGAATTGCTTATTTTTACTTCATTTTCAACTTCGTGTACTTCAAGGTATTGGTTGTGACAAGTGTGTTACAGTCTCACATACATATTGTGTTGGACACTGTTTGATTTATGTTGAGCTATCGTGATACATGAATGGTAGATACGCAGGTCAGGCCTGAACAGCCTGCTCCGGAGAAGTACCTTGATGACTTCCTCGGCGTTCCCACTGCGAAAAGCAATTTCTTGTGCCGCTATCTTGTCAACTTGATCTTTGTGGTTGACATGACGAAGTACATGTACAAAAAAAACTTTCCTCCGAAGCATTGTAATGTTTATTGATAATGTTTTAAGGTTTCTTCCTGTTCAACAATTTTCTTGAAGCAATTAATCAATATCTGTTTAGGACAGTGCATGACTATAGCAGCAGAATGTCATTCAAAGACATAGCATTTGGTGGATGGAGTAATGTGTATTCATCATGGATGCTTCTGTCAAAGAAAGTTTATAAAATGCAGTTTTTTTCTTTGTGACTGATATCTATGTTGCCATTACTGGCCAGCAACATGCTATGGTATATGTTGAAGATTGCAGTTTATATTGAGGTATCATTAATGACATTTATATGTATACTTGTAAGTCACTTTAATTTTGAACTGTTAACATGTTTGAATTGTTTGCTTCATAGACTATGGCCAGCAGCAGAGCACAGCCAGCTCCAGCTACCAAGCACCAGCAGCCCAGAGCTCCTACACCCAGCCACCTTCCTCTGGTCAGTCCAGCTACTCCCAGCCCCCAGCTCCGGCCCCAAGCGCCGGCTACACAGCGGGCCAGCAGGGGTCCTATTCCCAGGGCGGCCAGAGCAGCGGTGGGCAAGGGGGCTACTCACAGGGGGGCCAGCCGCCGCCCAGCTCCGGGGGCGGCTACCAGAGTGGAGGAGGGGGGCAGTATGGCCAAGACCAATCACAAGGTTCCAGTAAGTAGTTATTCAACAAATATCACTCACTAATGTTGGTTAACAAAGTGGCAATAATTCCAGGCTTCAAGCGTTAAGGTGGTGTGTGAGATTCCCAGTGACTGTCCACATTAAAATTTGTCTCTTCTTCTACCACAGATTTCCATGTGCAACAAGAGATTGGAGCCTTTTGCACTTTGACAAATTTTGAAGAGTATGTAGTCGAGGAAATGTTGGATCATGCATATTTGACCGTAATCCCACTCACTATCTGTGAGAGCAAGTGGTCTTACAGATATACCACTTCATTATGTTGTGATTGTTGTAGTGAGGTATCCTCTGTATGGTTGATGGTGGGTTTTCTGTATGTTGTGAAATGTTTTTCTTTCACCATGGACTATGTACATCATCTCCAGATTTTAAAGAAGTAACCCTATCTGCATATCACAATTATTTAAAGTTTCTTTCCCTTTTCTTCTTTGCTACTCATATTTATTAAATGCTTCTTCTTTATCTTCTTTATCCATGTAGTTCTTTTTACTCATTATGATCACATTTTTCTTCCAAGTCCATGTTTGCCTGATAAATTTACCTAGTCATACATCTGTAGCATCTGCTTGGGAACTGCAAGATGTGTACACCATGGCTTCAGGTATCTTCAGTATCACGTCAGAAGGTTGCGTGTCGTTCAGACAACCCTGTCAAACCAAGCCTTATAAAGTCCTGCTTGCTTGTTTTTGAATAATCTCTCCTGTTAGGCTACTATGGGCAACAACAACAACAACCACGACCACCACAACAACAACAACCACCACCACAACAACAAGCACCCCCACCACAAAGCACAGGCTATTCTCAACACACTGGTCAAGGTAAGAGACCATACTCACGCACTCCGTCGAAGGAGCTCAGAAGTGCAAGCGTGCAGTGAATCTTCTGCTATTTCATGTGATTTCTTTATTCCTCCAAGTTACCCATCACTTGTGTGGATGAATTCTACCCTCAAATAGAGTGTCCGGTCACAGGAATCTTCATTACTAACCTTGGAGTTTCCTTCTTTTGATCCTCTTTGCTGTTGATGGTAATTTGGTCGTGTGTCAGGTTGTTTTGTCTACACAAAGACAGTGAGAAAGTGTTTTTTGTTGTGATTTGCTGGAAGATTACCAAGTTGTAATATTGATTGACTAACATATCATGCCCTTTATTATCTTTGTGTTTGTGTGAAGGATAAGGAAGGAGCCTTGCCTCCCATTGACAGCACCCACCCCTTTGTAACACGATTAACTGAGGTCGTTCTCTACTGCTTTGTTTCAGGGAACTTCCAAAATCAGAGCTCTGGAGGCTATCGTCCACCACCACCACAACCACAGTCAGGTTTGTTGTTCTGTTGCTGACCAAACACCTTTTCCCCCCTAGTGATATGAAAAGAACCTACCACAGTGGGCTCCTTTTTATGCCTCCGCCATGAAGTGGCCGGAGGCATTATTCTGCATTTCATTCATGAAGGTCTGCTGTATTGTGGCTGTGCTCATTGATTTTGTTTCATATTAATCACACTTTATTCACAGAAGTTGTGGGCAGCCTGATCCTGTGCAGCATTGAAACAATGCACAATTGTGTTGCGTTTTGATGACTTGCACATTGTGTTTATATATATAACATTGTACAGTGTACTGTCTCTACTCAAAGAAGTGCTTGGGATATAGAAATAAACCTGGTTTGACAAAAAAAGGTAACAGGTTTCCAGGTAACATATCTCAGATATGCATGTACAAATAAAATCTTCTCTCAGCTGCTTTCATATATAAAATCAGCAATGTTCATGTATGTCTTTATTCACACAGGAGTGGTCACTATTCTTGCATCTCAATATATAACTCAAAAAACGAGTTTCAAACTGCAAACAGGGCTCTTATTCATAGTGTTGATTTTTATGCCTCCGCCAAGAAGTGGCCGGAAGCATTATTTGTGGCATACAAGCCAGTAAATTATTTTGCGAACATATCACCCTACCACATGTAAGTCTGTCTTCTCTGCAGCAATGAGTCCAATCCTGGCAACAGTCCTGATACAAGTCTTACTTCTCCCTATGTATAATTTTTCATTTATATCACAGATTAAATCAGTGTATATGCACTCTTTCTTTCTCTTCTTTTTTGCTCACTTCTTCAGGAGGCGGCTATCAACAGGGTGGTGGATATCAACAAGGGGGAGGTATGTACCATTTAACCATTCATTTCACTGGTATTTTGTTAAGACTTCCACTCGCTGGAATTTTGATCTTACACAAGGCTCTCGCCAGTTTTGATTTCACTGTGTACACGGTCTATGGAAGAAAAGTTTTTTGGTCGGAGGGAGAAAACAAAAACCTTGCAAACTTGATTGGCACTTATGTTTGTTCACACCTTTCAAAAATAGCATGTCTGATGTTTTGCCCCGTTCTAACTAATGCTTGTACAAATCCATCACCAACTGCATGTAAACCATCTTGACTGTAGTGGTGGCATAGTAGGGAAGGGGGGGGGGGGGAGGGGGAGGGGAGGGAACCTCTTTGCCTAGTTCCCTATGATGAATTGCCTTACAAATAGCTGGAATTACCGTATGACTTCTGATTCCATTTTGGCTTCTGAGGGTAAATGTGGTTCTAACCCGTGGCACCATTAATTTTTTTTTATAGATATTTAAAATATGGGAATAATATCCTTGGGAGTTTGTGTTCTCGTAAAAGGAACAGGGTTTGTTGGCCATCTGTCAACAACTCCTGAGGTGGGGTATTGGTTATATTAGTTCAGTAGTGAAGTGTTTCATTCTGCTCGTGTAGTTCCTGATATGCTGACACAAAAAGACATAAGTATGTACACTACAGCTCAAAGGAATTGGCAGGGATAAAGGGAAAGGGGAGGAGATGCAGTTTTGAACTGCGGTAATTTTGTCCAGTTCAGCATTAAACACGGTGATTTAGCCTAAAAAGCATCATGTTTCATGCTGAACTGGACAAAATATACCGTGGTTCAAAGCTGCAGCTCCTTCCCTTTCTTCCCTTTCCCTTTACCCGTGCCAATAAGCGAGTTCGTAATTACAATGTGCGCATGAGCAGATTGTTGCTGGTACAAATAACCTCGGGTCAATTGAACAACTCACAGAGTAAATTTAAAATTCATTAGATACTCAACCAGGTTTCTCTTCATTATCATGCAGATATGACAACAATCATTCAGCTTTGAAAGGCAGTAAAAGAACATTCCACCATGCGCACCTGTTTGTATTGTTGTTTTGGGCACATTGTAAAATGTATTCACATCCATCATCCCATCCGCCTTAATGAACAGATCCCAGTCTGCATTCTTGTAGTATTTATTCAGTGAATTGTCCAACCATCGTGTAACTACGAACTGGTCTATTCCTTTGAGCTGTAGTGTATGTCTTCAGCATAGTTAGTACCTTTTCATGTTAACACCCAACATGAATGCCAGTTGTGAGCTTGTTTGCTAAGTTTAGGCATGAACACAGAAAGAAACAGAAGGATAATAGTTTGGTTATTGATGTTTTTCAGCCGAAGAAGAGTTTGAATAATGCTGTAGTTGCCTCTGTACAAATTAGTACCAGAACTTAACTATCTCTTTATCCACGACTAGTGCATCTTTTGAGAAGTAATGCATGCATATAATATCCTAAATTGTGGAAGGTTTATTTGGCACACAAATGGTTAAAACCACTGACACAGAACTCTGATACAGATGTAGATATATGTAGAGCCACCACCCATAGCATGGTTGCACTGCTTGGTTGTAAAGCCCTAAAAACAGTATGATGACTGGCATCCCTGCTGCATGTTCAAGTCCAAACGGTGAAGCCTGAAATCAATTTCCTTCACGACTTCCTTCTGTTGCATTGGTCCATACCACAAATATTAAAAAAAGTCATCCCATGATGCACTGCACAGCCGCATTCTGAATTTGTTTGCAGTTTCCTCCGCTTCCACACTAGTGTACTAGTGAATGAGACTGGAAACTGACATGGCTGCAAAATGATTTTTGGATGTCGCTGCATGTTGCATTATGGGAAGATTTCCCCTATATTTGGTATGGAAAATTGCAGTCTCGTTGGATAATTGATTACCAGTTTCACTGAAGTAGCATTAGTCATACAAGCAGTGTGTGTATAACTACTGAAGGGCGTATATATGGTAATTCTTGGTGTCTTTGTAGGGTACAACCAGCGACCTAGTGGGCCGGGGCCAAGGGGTGGTGGTGGTGGTGGTGGAGGGTACAGACCCCCTCCCCAGGGTAAGTCTTGATCCACTGCTATGCCAGGCAGAAGTAGGGCAAGGGTTGTGCAACCTCTAGGTGCTTGTAGTTAAAGATTTACATTTAACTAATGTGTTGGAGATGTGCATGCATTGCAGTAAAAATCAATCACAATTTAGATAATTACACCACAGACCCATGATTCTTTGCAAGTTTGCATTTATTGATCAATATCGGACGGTATATATCGCTGTATCCGAGGAGTACTGAATGGTACAAAGTAAGAATTTGGACATATCTGTCGACGCTCTGTGTAGCATGCTGACAGGGTGAACATGTGAAGACTGTAGTCCCCATTTTGAGTGGGAGTAATATGGGCGTGGCCTAATGATGATTAAGCAAGCTCTCTTTTTACCTGTTGCAGGTGGACCCAGTGGTGGTGGAGGAGGAGGAGGCTATGGGGGCGGCCGTGATGGCGACAGGGGCGGCAGCTTCAGAGGCAGGGGAGGAGACCGTGGAGGTGGACGTGGTGGAGGATATGGGTGAGTAGTGAACCTAATAGGCACTGGAATGACAATGAAAGAGCATTTAGACATGGGTTTTAGTATTCAGACAGTCTGGCAAGAGATGAAATATGAAAATGTATACAAAAAAAGTATAGTCTTGAAACCTAAGCAAGCAGTAAGGTTTATATAAAAGTGAAGAAACGGGATATAAACTACACTGTAAAAGCATTTAGAAAGGGTGCATTCTAGGTACTCGTCAATATAATCATATTGATGTGTGTGATGGTGTTACACGCAGTCTTGCACTTTCCATAAAATTAATAGATTATGATGGTTGTAGTGCTTGTGTAGTATGCTCATAACTTTGAAATGCATGGGTGTATTTTTTCCTTTCTTTGAGAGGTAGAGCATATTGCTGAGATGAACACTTGATTGAGCGTGGGCTTTGTTGTAAGATGTTCATTTAGATATGAAGTGTTATAAAGAGCTGGGTATTTACTGCAGGGGTGTAATTTTTTTTTCTCATTTTTTTGTATGCCTTAAGCCTAATTTTATGAAACATTATTTTTTTCTAATGTCTGCTTTGTTTAACATTATTACATGCCATGGTTCTCATTTCAGATTTCATCATAAGTATTCAATGTAATTTTAAGAAGTGTTGTTGTACAGTAAGAATAGGATTTGAGTACTGTAAAGAACCAGCCAAGTTCTGAAGGTGTAGAAAGAACATGACTAAAACTTGTGTGTGACCACAAACATTTTCTTCATACTCTAGAAAAAAAATGGGTCATATAAAAACGAGGTTTCCACTGGTAATGGGTCAGTAGCATGCTGTTTTTTTAGGGTGTGAATAAATGTGAGTCAGAAAGAGTGTTATTACAAAGGATATTTCATACACTTTTAAAGTGCATGTGCATAACACATACATCAGGAGCACAGGTGAGAATTCTTAAATCTCGTTAAAGAGATCCAGGGTTCAAATTCTACCAGTGCTTTGCATCTTAATGTGTTTTACCCACATTTGTCCCTCACCACCCTGGTGTATGTTCCAGATCTAAAGAGGTTCTCCCAGAAGCAATACATACATGTACAACTTCCATGGATCAGTTCTTAATCTGGCACACAATGGGTTAAATGGTTGCTCAACTCTGAAGATATTGTAATCTGTTATCAAGTGCTTTTCTTCATTTTCATCATCTGCCCAATGAAGTGTTTTAAATGGTATGCGATGGACTCCTTCAAATGGCAGGGAGTTAAGCAGTGAGATGAGAGTTCGTGCGTTAACAGTCTACCCTGTATTTGTTAACTAGTTAATGATGGGTTAAATAACTTTTTTTTTTCTTTGTGGGGTTGTATTGTTTCCCAGAGGTGCAATATAGAAGGAAACAAACAGAAGAAGGGTAGCAAAGTAAGTTATATCAACAAAATGATACGTGGAGATTTATTCTTGAAACCTTTATCTCTTCATTCCTGTTAATTTCAAGTTATGCACGTAATGTGCCAGCCTTTTTTTTCTAAAATTTTATTTTTTGCCTTGTGTCAAAGCCTGCTTATCTCAAATCTATGAGATTTCATAAATACAAATACAACTTTACACGACTTGACACAAAATAGACAACAACCAAACAAGTAGAGAAACATGGATGTTATCTACTAAATAATACTAAATACTAAATTAACGGATCTACTAAATGTTTTATTAAAACATTTCCAAAGTCAGCATGCAGTGCAAGGTTGCATTTTATAAAACTACACATGAATTATAAAGAATGAAAAGATCACAGATGTAAAGTAAGAAATGGTGAGTATACAAGCAAACTTTGATTATGAATGAAGAAGATAACACATTTGTACTATTATGTTGGTAGAGACTTGAAATGGTACCGTTTGTTGCATCAAGGAAAAGAGATATTTCCTGTTATACTCCAGCTCATTTCTAGGTGTTTGGTTGTAAAGCTCGTACAGTAAAGTTATTGACATCTGCAGTGTTTCACAAGTGTAAGTATGATAAGTGAAACACATGTTGACAGTAATTAGACTACTTTTTTTTTTTTTTTTAGTCCTAATTTTTTTTTTGTGTGTGTACTTCATGCTATATGTATCTACTGACCTATTTACCAAGGGTATTCACTTTAAGATAGTTAATTACATGTAGGTATCATGATCATAGTAATGGTATGAAACAATGTTTTCTACTGAGGTTAAGGTTGAACTGGCTGGTTCTGGTACGTGTTCTGTGTTGTAACAAACATGGCAATATGCTTTGCAGTGTGTAGCACAATATTGTGAGTACATGGTTTATCATTAAAACAAAAAAAATTTAAGCAATAGCAAGCATACAATGTTCATGTACAGTTATTGCGAGAAAGGGCAATGTTTTTAGGCACAGGTATGGTGCCGCTTTATATAGTGTGACTTTAGGGAATAGGTGACAAAGTAAGACGATGATAGTCTGTGATATTTGTTCACTTTCATGTTATTCCTACTGGTCATTGAAACACATTCTACATGACTGTTAAAACTGATTGCCTTGTAGAAATTGTACTTTGCATCTAGGACTAGTGCCATCATTATTAGGGACCTTTCGATTGGGTGAAGGAGAGTGATGTGATGCCCGGCGGCAGGCGTATATCAACGCGTTTACTCCCTACTTTGACCTGCTACTGAAATGGGTTTCGATTTCGGGCGTCACATCTAGTCAACGTAGTGACGTTATGGCACCAGTGAAAAGCGCGCGCACCATTGGTGGATAGAGGTCAGTGGGTGGCCCGCGTGGCAATACGTATACGGGCGCGGTTAAAATGTATATGTGGGACTGTAGTGTGCATTTGCAACTGATTTGCTGAAACTCAGCATAATCTTCCGCGCAGCATCGTCCATATTGAGAGGAGTATGACATCATAGACAGCATGGGATGAACGCGTTCTCAAACTGAGTGTTGAGCGAGGGGTCAACATTGACACATGCGCGGTGCGTAAAAGTGACGTCATTCATGGTGACGCCTGGTGTCACGTCCAAATCGAAAGGTCCCTAATATCTGTTTATTCATAGATTTGATATGCCTGTTCTCATTGTTTAAAAATCTTGTTAAGTTTATTGAGGGATTTAGTTATGAGGTTTATCTTTTTGCTGTCTAGCACTTTGTGACTTGGTACATGAATTACTTTCACATATTGAAGAAAAGCATAGTTCTCTTCCTCATTTTTGATCTTGTTCACATTTTTCCATTTTATTCTTCATTTCGACATTGTAAAGCTGATATATTTAATGTTTATAGTGTATAATGGCACCACTTCACTAAATGTGGCATCCCCTATGCATAAGAAACTAGGCTACCCATAGTATCTAGAAGTATGTTCCAATATTTTATTATTTGCTACCAAATATTGTATTCATACCTGTATACTGTTTATTTCCATTGTACCAGTAATATTTGGTTTCCATTATGAAACATCTGACATAATGGGTGGCTTTAACAGTTTCCATACATGTGTAAAGACATACATTATGATGTCACTAACTGATACCCTAATGCATGGAGTTACACAGCAGATAATTCTATGAGATACAAAAAAAAAAAAAATGATTTAGTCGTGTAGAGTACAGTTGTTTTTCAGCACATGGTCATTATAATTAAAGGTAAACCACAACATCTGGCAAAGTAAAATTGATATACAAACAAGAAATACACGTAGAACTTAGTATCTAATGTATTTTAATTAAATTTTCTTTTGATCGAATATTTAGATTGCAAGAACATTCAGAATAAGTACTATTGCATGAAAAGTATTTTACACTGTTAATCACTTTAAGATGATTCATATGTGTGATCAAATGAAAGGTTGGGATTGGTTAGTCAAGTCAGCAAATATATCATGATTATGGGCCCTGTCATAATGACCAGGATTCACATTTGCTTTTATAATGATTTCAAGTGTCAGGATTACATAAGCAAACAAATACATAATTTGTTTTACCTTAGTTATTTGTCAACCTGAGTTTGAGTGTGAAGAGTTTTTAAATTGGAACAAAAGGGGGCAGTTGATTGTGGTTTTTTTTCGATTAACACAGATATTTGGAATATTGTTGATGTTTAGAGTTACTATGTATGATTTTTGTCAGAAATTTCTCTTTAATTTGCTGGTAAATGTGAGAAATTAGAAAGTATACTTTCTTTTAGGCAAAGATAGGATAGTATTTAGTGCAGATTGCTAAATTGTGGACTTATGTCTATGTCATTAATATTTTGTAAAGAGAGGTTTATCTTTTGCTGACATCATAAAACATAACGAGTTTCAGGGATTTTTTGACACAAGAACTAGCATCAATTTTGTGGTTGTTAGAAGACCTGAGATATTTTTATGGTTTAATCTGAGTTACCTACATGTACGATTCGTATACAGTGGAATTGTATGATCTTAAAAGTCTTGGGAACTGACAAGTCATTATTTCATCAAATCTGTATGGTATTCGCTGTTCAAGAGCAAATGCACATGTACATTTAAGAAGTCAGGTCCATGGAAAATTGCAGTGATGAGGATGAGCTGAAGTTGTTTATTGAGATTTATAGATAAACCTCTCTAAGTTGTAGATGTAAAGTACATTTAAACGTGCTCTAAGATACTTAAATGCAAACTTAGTCCTAACAGCCGCCACCCGATCTTAGCATCGTGAAGACGAAGAAATTGAAGCGGGTTGTCTGGTAGTGAAGATTCGGTTAAGGAATGGCCGGCTTAAGGCGAGAAAGGGGACCATACCCGACTACGTAGCACTGATGTGTGTAGCGGGTATGCTGCAGAGAGAGAGACTAGGCACGTCCTGCAATGTCCCCTTCTCCTAAGCTAATCGTCAGCTCCCTTTATTATCCTCTACTAGTGACCGTAGCGGCGGACGGGGTGGATTCAATAAGTACGGTGGTAAGTCTAGTACTGGGGCATCCCACCTCCACGGTGTGTGATCACCATCAACTTGTTCTTATTCAATTTATCGGGAGCTACCTATAAGGAAAGGGTATTAGTTCGAGTTGAAAATGAATGATAGGTTTTGATTTTATCTAGGATTGGAATCATGTGGAGTAATATGTGGTCGGAGCAACAGTGAAATAACAGGCTTTGATTTTAGCCTCATTGGGATATTTTTTTTTGATGATCATAGGGAGATTTATCAATATGGTTTGAATAACAAATACAAAAAAGTAAGGGATCTGATAGAGAATTGAATTGTTTATTAATTGTATGAAGTTAAAAGAAGTTGCAGTTACAGAGAAACACAATGGATGGGTTTTTATTGGTATTTTGAAAATATAAGTTTATAAATAATGACATGTATCTGGGGTGTAAAGTGGATAAAGGATTCTTTTAAACAGTGGTTTTCTCTCTTTTCGCGGGAATATAATGGAGTGGTTAAGATGGCAGATGCACTGATTTATCCCACTTTCTGTCATTCCTTTGACTTGTTTATGGGGTAAACCAAAGAACAATTAAAATGAGAAAAAGGAAAGATTACACAGAAGTGTACATTGACTTGGGATATTGTTTTTGTTTTTTTTAAATCTTTTCTCTAACTGGGATATGGTTGTGAAGTTGAGAATTGTAATACTTGTATGAATGTTGATTTTAAAATATTGTGATGAAAATGACATTTTTGCAGCAGGTAATGTCAGCATGAAGCAGATCTTCACAAGATTCTTACTAAAATTCCTTTCTCCTTTTGTGTTATGTGTTGGCACCTGCTTATTTGCCTGTGCTTTTGTGTCGCATAAGATTCTTATTCTGTCGGGCATATCCATTAAGGAGACTCTGTCGTGTAATAACTTGGTAAAAAGGTATTACATAACGGTTCACAAGTTTCCTCAAGATATACAAGTAAGCTGTAGTCAAATAATCAAGTGCAGCCAATATCACAAGTTGTGCTTTGAGAGCATGTTGCTTTCAACACACAGGCACTTCATTTCAGTGCAGTCTGTAAATCATAAAACGGAAGGATTTTTTTAAACATTTGATTATACATGCAATACCCTGTTTAAAAGAGTTTGCGTTGCTCTTAAAGTATGGTTGTATGATCAAGTACAGAGGTAATTGTAACAGCAGCAATTTTAGACAGCAGCCTACTCAGTGTGGTCAGCTTATGTTCGCAATGGTGTATGATGGAAGCGCTGGGGCCAGTTAAATAAAGTACAGGAGGGGCTTGGGTGATTTAGCCCCACAATGCATTAAAGTGCCCCAGTGGTAAACAACAGAGACTGTAAAAGCATATTTTTCTCCTACAGTTTAATGCACAGGTGTAAATTTAACAGCATCATGCATAAAAACTACCCATCGCAAATAATTCTCCTTACCCCTGGATAGAGAGATTAAAACAAGGAAGTACAATAATTCTCGACATGTCTTATAAGCCGAAGATGATCATATTTACACATTTAAGAAAAGATGGATTACATCTGAAATGCAGCTTCAGAACTGTGTAGTTTATGCAGCTGTGTACTTAACATATTGTTACACATTAAGTGTGTGCATGTTCAACAGAAACATGCATCAACCCAGAAAATAAATGGA
The DNA here is from genome assembly GCA_963669155.1 of Arbacia lixula. Lineage (NCBI taxonomy): Eukaryota > Metazoa > Echinodermata > Echinoidea > Arbacioida > Arbaciidae > Arbacia > Arbacia lixula. Next base: position 12,470,008 of record OZ022583.1, read on the forward strand.
CGGTCCAACTTCAAAATCGGAATTTTCTAGAGTATGTTCCATGTATGCCGTTCCCAAGGATTTTTTCTCCCTCAAGGAAACTAGCAAAGCTACTTGTACAGCTGTTCTTACTGGTTGTCATTTGTAAAGAGTAGAGCATACAAAATGGTTGATCAGTTGGTGTGAAAGTTCAATTTATAATTGACCTTTTACTGTTATATCAAGTGCTATTCGTGTTGCAGTTGTGGAGACTGGTACAATGTTAACACATGTGTAGTGTACATCTATATCTGGTGGTACATCAAGGGCAAAAATGCATGGACAGATGTATCTATAACAACATGGTGACGTAGTTAGAGAAACCTCTAAATTACCTGCGTGCGAACAAGTCTCAGCATAGATTCTGCCAAGCGCAGCGTGTATGTTTATTCCCTCCCTGGTGTGTTGCATCTTCTGTTAAGTTCTTATGTAGTGTCTATGATATCTTGTAGAAGTCTTTAAAATGGGAACACTGATTGTGTTTCAGTGTGCATTGGTGAAGGTGCATATTATTGTTCGCCAACTGAAATACATTTAGGATTGTGAGCAAGTTGCTGACATTGGCACATTGAAAACGGTATTGATGTCAAAAAAAAAATAAATATCAGAATATGAACAGCGTGTATCACCCCTTGTAAATCAACTTGTCCACTTGCATGCACTTCGGTTTAAAAAGCCCCAAGGAGTGTTTAACCATACAAAGTAAAAGAAGTCCGCGTTAAGAGTAAGGCAATATGGTTGTCTTCTGTGGTATGACGGTTGTCTGCAGTTGAAATAAAGTGAAAGCGATTTTGTGGTTATGTTTTCATATGAAAGCTTGTACCAAGCTCAGGCGTCCTGCAAGTGCTTGTGCGCATATTTCAACTGAGTAGTTCATATAGAAAGAGTGCTTTTAATGTGGAGGTTAGGGGTCCATCCAGCGCAGTAATATATAACAAAGAAGAATATTGATGTTGAAAGTAATAAGGTGGCTATCGCGCTGTCAGCACACACACAAAAGAAAATTAACTAACAACCTCTCTGACTTTGTCTTTCAGATTATTTGTAAACAGTGCAGCGGTTCATCAAACCTCTCAATTTCCACCTGTCATTCCTTTCTCTGTCATCTTGAATTCTTTCCATTCATGCAGCTGTTTGTCTCTCAATCTCTTGTAGGTGACGGAGGTGGTAGCGGTGGTAGCGGCGGCGGCGGATATGGCCGTGACTCTGACAACGGGTACAACAAAGGAGGAGGTAAGAAGTGCATCCGTTGCAGTGAAAATAAATACATGGAGGTTTGAGGTGAAGTAGCCTCTGAAATGCAAGAAAGAGCTGTGGAAACCTCACTGTACGAGGGTCTGCCTGGTCTAGAATGTTTGTTACATGACAAGACTGGAAATCATAAATATATTGAATATTCTCCTCCCTCACTTTTGTGAAAACTTGATCTCAATCTGTTTTTATTCCTCTCAGAATGACCCTACCTTTGTAGGCCCCTTAAATGTTATCTGCATCTATGTTCCTATAATATGTTAGCGAAGATTACTTGCACTTTCCAATCTCCCTACAGTGTGGTTGTACTCCTTTTATGGGAATGATTTGATTTCATGAGTTATATAAAGAAGATTTGGATTTTAGATTCTCATGAAAAAGTGGAGCCAGAGTAAAAGTTTGATCTATGATCCATCTTATATTTATGTTCATACCTTTTGTTTTTATTACTCATCAAGAGCCCCTGGTACATGGTCTCTGCTGATTTGTGAAAAGAAACTTTTTGTTTTTATTCTGGATGTACTGAATTCAATTGTGTAAATCTGCATGTTTTCAATTTTACAGACATTTCTTCTCTGGAAGCCTAGAGTCGAGCACTTTGATTTCATTTGCTCCATGACATTGTCTTTCTTTTGTTCAATACTGGTGTATTCTTGTTGACCAATACTGGCTTGCATACATGTGTTGTTCATAGCTACAAGTAGATTGTATTTAGATTGACGGTCGTTGTTTTTTCTCCTTTTTAAAAAGTGTGGAGGGATTGGGAATTTCGTTTACCTATTCCACGACATTGTCTTCCTTTTGATCCAAATCCTGGTTTGCATACGGTACTTTATATTTAAAAAAAAAAATCAAGTGGAGAATGGCAATATCTGGTTGTCCACTTGTCCAAATAACCCAGCGTGACCTTTTCTGTTTCTGAACACTAATTGCATACACCAAAATTTGCATGCACCAAATCACCCATTGAAAATCTCTTCTTCTCATTTGACTTGTCAGTTGAGATGGAGATCCAAGAGGACACAGTGTTCATCAGTGGAATGGGTCCCAATGTCACTGAGACGAAGATTTCACAGCACTTTGGGCAGATCGGAATCATCAAGGTAACCCTTACCCTCGCATCTTCCAAACGAGTGAAATTAAACTGTAGAATCTCTCTAAGCGAAGTCCTTTTGGGGTTGGGTGCGGAAAGCGTTTGTGCTTGTGTATGTGTGTGTGTTCGTTCGGGCATGCTATAAGGATAGTCCATGGGTTTTTGTGAAGGGTGACATCTTGCAATATGAAACTTTGATTTTATATTTCATTATTTACCATAATTGCAATATTTTTTTATTTTTTTTTTTTGGGGGGGGGGGGGAATGGGCATAATTGATACATCCACTAAATGATTCACAGAAAGCACAATATCTCATGTGAGTAGTTTTCAAAATAATCCAGAGCATTGACTTGTTCTTTGTCATAACTCCAAACACATTTTGAGGTTCTAAGACTCAATCTAAAACAGTATATACAAGTAGGGATCACGGTGTTTATTCCAAAACTGAATACAACTTTGCGCTAAGTAATATTGACAACCTCAAAAGGAATTTAAAAAGTTGACGTTACTTTCAATTTTGAGTAAGGAAAATCTAGATTGTCCAATTCGTTTTAACTGAGAGAATGTAGAAGAGAATTGGGTTACCACCTTAGTTACGGTTATTATAAACAACACAAGACAACTATTTTTAATGGGTGTTTTGGGTAAGATGTGAGGGTATTTGATGATTATTTTTGTGGGTGTGTGAAATGCCAGATGGACAAGAAGACGAACAAGCCAAGAGTCTGGATCTACAAGCATAAGCAGACTCAGGAGCCGACCGGAGAGGCCACCGTAACCTACGACGACCCGCAAACAGCCACTGCGGCAATCAACTGGTTCAATGGTAAGACCCAGTCAGATGTGCATTGCTTGTGGTAAAGAGCATGCTTGTCTGCCTGCTCGTGTGTCCTATCTCTTTGACTAATGTGTGCAAACCAGTATTGGATAACAGAAGTAAGACCATGTCATGGAAGAAGTGACTGACGTTGGCCTGTCTGTAGGCTTCCAGGAGAAAAAAAAATGTATCAGAAGTATCTGAATGTGTAAAAAAAAATATATATTAAGGCAAAAAAGATTGATTTTACATGGATTGCAGGAACAGCGGTTATTGCTCAGTTCCTTTATTTAATTGATATGGCTTTTGTGGAGCTTCTTATTTGGTGTTTATCTAGAATGAACATCTTAGCAATGTTTCCATTGCATTCTTAGCTGTTGCCGATACTCCATGTGAAATCAATCTTTGCCTTAAAGGAGAATGGAACCCCCTTGGCTTTTGTTGATTTGTGTCCAAGCAGAACAGTTCGAGAAGTAGACTGGTGAAGGTTTGAAGACAATCAGATAAATGAAATAGTGTTTGAAATCACTAACTCACTGGAGTGTTGCATTGCACATTGCACCAAGTGTGTAACTAACTCTATGGGGTCAAAGTCATTGGCCATCAACCCCACTAGTGATTGCAATGATATTCCTCAACCTGTCCGCTTCTCTGATTATACTAGCTGTCATACAAATCAATGTACCAAGTGGGCGTTCTACAGTACAGAGTACCATAGTGGTGACTTCATATGCATTGCAGTGCAGGTTGCTGGTTCTTAACGACATCGTTCAGGTGAGAGTTTCACTGGTCCGACGTCTAGGTGGCCGTGTTTGGTACTCCCAATTAGAGTCCCTGCTATGATCACTGGTGTTTGCTCTACTCGCATAGTTTAGAACCAGTTGTCATGACAACATGCTCACATGACGCCACACTTTGGTACTCTATTGCTTCAAAGAAAGTTGTAACCCATGTTTCGCCATCTCCCATTGAATGAATGTGTGATGGAGATGGCAGTACCATAGGATGGGCAGGTTTCCTAGTAGCAATCCCGTTTGACACATCGCACCCTCCCTGTCCGTCCACCTGCAGGCAAGGCATTCATGGATCAGACCATCAAGGTGGAGCTGGCCCAGCGGCCGGTCAACCGAGGGGGCAACCGAGGCCGTGGGGGCCGGGGAGGCTTTGACCGAGGCCGAGGGGGTCGCAGCGGTAGCATGGACAGGGGCCGTGGGGGTGGAGGACGAGGAGGCGGAAGGGGAGGTGGCGGAGGAGGATCGTTCCGCGAGGGAGACTGGGAGTGCCCGTGAGTTCATTTTTTTTTTGTCACCTTCTCTCAGGGTATTAGGATTCATATCCATCACAGTGTACACGCTTAGTTACATGTTGATTACACACAGTTTATAGCCTATGGGACTGAGAGGGTTAAACTTGGTCTGCGAAAACTATTTCAACACCATTAGCAAATCAGTGCACTAATACACCCTCATTACAACTCTTAAGTGTGTATTAGATGTACATTAATATTTCTATGTTCACAGGATGAGAGACAGATGGGCATTTACAAGATATTAACTAGTGAAGGTTATGTTACAGCACCATATTTGGATTCCATTGCAATGGCAGGAGTGTAGACAAATACAAAGTTTGCAATGACCATTTCGATGCAGTAAGATAATGTTTATCATTGGTTGTTATAAATGAAACTTTGATTAGTCCAGGGACTTATGTGTAACCATTTGTTCTGTGAATAGATCTTGTGGCAACAAGAACTTTGGCTGGAGACAGAGCTGCAACAGGTGCTCAGCAGCCAAGGAAGGAGGTGATGGTGAGTTGCTTCCACGTTTTCTCTACTCGGGTAGAGAATAGAATGGTAGACCCAGTTCAGTAGGATGTGAAGAATATTTCACAAGCACAGATGATGGAAAGAATTAAAAGTCGAGATTGAAGATTTTACTAAAAAGATAAAAGATATTTTGCGAAAGAACCCATTGGAGTAATGTTCAAGGACATGTTTTTCAGATTATGTGTAGGAACCTTCCTTTGCATTTGTTATGTTTTGGGATGAACATTGTTGCAGATTCATCATTTTCAATTGATGCCTTGATATACAAACCTGTGCACAAAGACCACTTGTCTGTAAAGACCACTAAACTTTTGAATCCCTTCAGAGCAGTTTGTATGTGATTGCACTCATCAATGAAAACAGCTTTCTCAGGTTTTATACCTGTTTGAATGTTAGTGATTTTTGTCTCGCCCACCGGAGGTGAAGGCGAGACTAAGGGATCCAAATGGCGTCCGTCCGTCGTCCGTCCGTCGTCCGTCGTCCGTCACAAATGTTAAAGTTTACCTGCAAGACTCTCTTTTGACAAATAACTTCACATAGGTTGCTTGGATTACAACCTAACTTGGGTCATAGATGCACTAGGGGTACCTTCATGTTATGGTACCGTTGGAGGTCACAGGATAAGGTCAAAGGTCATTTGAGGTCATACGTTAAAGTTTACCTGCAAGACTCTCTTTTGACAAATAACTTCACATGGATTGCTTGGATTACAACCTAACTTGGGTCATAGATGCACTGGGGGTACCTTCATGTTATGGTACCGTTGGAGGTCACAGGTTAAGGTCAAAGGTCATTTGAGGTCATACGTTAAAGTTTACCTGCAAGACTCTCTTTTGACAAATAACTTCACATGGGTTGCTTGGATTACAACCTAACTTGGGTCATAGATGCACCGGGGGTACCTTCATGTTATGGTGCCGTTGGAGGTCACAGGATAAGCTCAAAGGTCATTTGAGGTCATACGTTAAAGTTTACCTGCAAGACTCTCTTTTGACAAATAACTTCACATAGGTTGCTTGGATTACAACCTAACTTGGGTCATAGATGCACTGGGGGTACCTTCATGTTATGGTGCCGTTGGAGGTCACAGGATAAGGTCAAAGGTCATTTGAGGTCATACGTTAAAGTTTACCTGCAAGACTCTCTTTTGACAAATAACTTCACATAGGTTGCTTGGATTACAACCTAACTTGGGTCATAGATGCACTGGGGGTACCTTCATGTTATGGTGCTGTTGGAGGTCACAGGATAAGGTCAAAGGTCATTTGAGGTCATACGTTAAAGTTTACCTGCAAGACTCTCTTTTGACAAAAAACTTCACATAGGTTGCTTGGATTACAACCTAACTTGGGTCATAGATGCACTGGGGGTACCTTCATGTTATGGTGCTGTTGGAGGTCACAGGATAAGGTCAAAGGTCATTTAAGGTCATACGTTAAAGTTTACCTGCAAGACTCTCTTTTGACAAATAACTTCACATAGGTTGCTTGGATTACAACCTAACTTGGGTCATAGATGCACTGGGGGTACCTTCATGTTATGGTGCTGTTGGAGGTCACAGGATAAGGTCAAAGGTCATTTGAGGTCATACGTTAAAGTTTACCTGTAAGACTCTCTTTTGACAAATAACTTCACATAGGTTGCTTGGGTTACAACCTAACTTGGGTCATAGATGCACTGGGGGTACCTTCATGTTATGGTGCTGTTGGAGGTCACAGGATAAGGTCAAAGGTCATTTGAGGTCATACGTTAAAGTTTACCTGCAAGACTCTCTTTTGACAAATAACTTCACATAGGTTGCTTGGATTACAACCTAACTTGGGTCATAGATGCACTGGGGGTACCTCCTCTATTGTGCAACTGATTATCATCCTGTTTTGTCTTTGTCTAATCTAATAGAACTTGGTGGAGGCTTTTTATTCCATCTCAAAGAAGGGGGAAGGTGGGGGAGGGGGAGTAGATAGAGGAAGTAGCATTGCGTGAAATAGCCCTTCTCATTTATGGAATGTTACATTCTATGGCAGATATTTCACAATCAGCCAGGGATACAATTATTTTGCGTAGCAACGGAGATCACGATATTTCTGGTTATTTTCGCAAGTGGGCGAGACACAATATTGCTAATGCATTGTTTTTTAAATGTGCATGTTATTGCACCTGTTCGTACAGACAGTTTTATTGGTATCCCTTGGGCTGGTCCTATAGACGGGGTTAACTGTATGATAAAACAGAAATATTTTGATGGAAGTTAACTTTTTTCACACCTTTATCTTCCCCTACCCTTGTCCAGGTGGACCAGACATGGGTGGCGGCATGCGAGGACGTGGTGGATTCCGTGGACGTGGCGGTGACCGTGGTGGTCACGGTGGGGATCGCGGCGGCCGTGGAGGAGGCTTCGGGGACCGTGGGCGCGGGGGCTTTGGAGGGCGCGGCGGATTCAGGGGGCGTGGCGGACCGGGGGGACCTGGAGGCCCCGGCGGACCAGGCTTCAAGATGGGAGGAGACAGGATGGGGGATAGGAGAGAGAGGCGGGATAGGCCTTACTAGAGAACGCCTCTCCGCAGGTTGATCGCACTCCACTAGCATTGGGTATGGGTTGGGGAAAGCTTAACTGTATTCTTGATGTAAAATCAGAGAGAAAAGTGGAATAACCCTTATCAGTTTCCAGCTCTCAGGCTGAAAACCATATGAGAGGAATTCTCAGTTTTGTTCAAAATAACATCTATGAAATATTTAACACCTTTGCCATTGCTAAGCACAAGCTAAGAGTAATTTTAGACAACAGCTGTGCAAAGGCCGAGTACATGCCAGTAGGGTTTGCAAGACTTGTGTGGTGAAAGCTTTACTCTGTGCACCACGATTTCAATAAAAGCAGTTTGAATATCTGATACTGCTTGGCACAAACTTTTAATATGGGGAAATATTTCTGTCCTTTTGCTTGAATCCTCTCCAACATATGATACCCAACTTACAAGTCATTTCTGAAGTTTATCACCTGTATTTTGATGCATATTTTCGATGTGATTGTACAGCCACAGATAAACACACTTTTGAAATTTTGATTATACCCATGTGGTGCAAATCGTATTGTGGATATGTACATGTTTAGTCACTGTCAGTAATTGATCATGCATTGTGAAGGATTTCGTACGAGGTGCAATGCATGTAGCAAGAAGATAGGAGTAAATGTAGTACCCGGAAACGAGATCTGCTAAAAGGTCAAGTGCGCATTGGTTTGTATGTGCGGGAGTAGAAGTTGTATATAACTGTATGAAGGATGTTTTGGTATTGTATTTTTAATTTACGAGATGTCCACCATTAATTAATTTACAGTATTGGACGAATATCGGAAACAGCTTGTGCTACTTGTTGTAAAGGAAGTCTATTTTTATCCTGAAAATTTACAAGCAAATTGGTGGTCTTGATTGCAAGAAGGCTTTTTAATCCCAATGTTCAGAGCATCACTCATTGTTTGTATTTATTTTTCATGTCATCCTGTGCATCAAACTTCAATGAGAAAAACAATTGGCCAAATTTTTCCAGGAATTCGGGGGAGGGAGGGGTGTTTTGTTTCTTTTGTGTAACTTTATGTATATGAAGTATGGAACCCTTTTTATTGATACTTTGTCAGTGTTCTTGATGTAAAAAATAAAATGTTCATATTCCAGATTATGTGTGAAAGTTTAATTATGTACTGGTAAATGTATAGAGCATGGAAGTGTGACATTGTGTGAGAATGTTGTCATGGAAACTGGTTCTAATCTTTGTAGGTAGAGCAAACAACAGGGACTCTCATCTGGAGTGCCCAACACTATCCCGCTACAAATTATTGTACTAGTGAAATTTTCACTGGCATGATGTTGATATGAACTAGAAACTTTCATAACAGTGTACATTTTATATGAAACGCTAATTAGCAGTCTGTTTAAATGGAGACGTATATTGTCAAATACTTTTTTTAAGGGTGGTGGGGGGATACCTGATAAATTTTAGAGTAAAGTTTGCCTGTCAAATGCACAGTATGGTTAAGGGTATTCATGTCAACACATCTGGCTTGAAAAGAAGCCGCGGGCTACCAATATTTAAAAGAACAAATTCTATAATGTGTGCTCTGTGAGAAGTGCATACAGCATTTGATTCTCTTCACATGAAGATTGCTGTCTAACTGTGCGAGTGTGTCCATGTGTATCTTATCTATGATCAGTAATCACTAAACTGCAAAGAATGTTAGTGATTGTTGCTGCAGGGTGTGTATTGCATTTTTGTTCGTTTGTATTTGATTCTGGAAATGTCGTGTGGGTGCCCTTTTTGAACTCTTTATCCTGTTTATATCTCTGGCTTCATCGCTTTTTCTCACAACTCCCTCTTCCCCTTTCTCACTTTTCTCCTTGTCTTTCTCTTTTCCTCATGTCCTCCCTCTCTGCTTTGTACTTTCCCCCTATATTTCTCCCTTTCAATCTCTCACTTATTCCCTCTGCTTATGTACGTGTCATCAAAGTTCTGCAGTTAGGGTATTTTTCCCACCATAAGGCAAATTTGGTTCTCGCACAATAACATTCCTGGTACTCCTTTCCTTATAGAACAACAATAAAGCATACATAAGTAGAACATAACAATAAAATTAATCTCTTTTTCCCCTTTCAAGACCCGCAAATCAAGCAAAAAAACTGAACATTTAAGAAAAATGACTGAAGTTTATTAATATACTGTAATCTGGAAAAAGCACGTCTAATACATATAAAGTTTACATCACAATCAACAAATACATCATTATGATTTAGGGCCCACCAAGGCTAGCATAATCTCATTGCAAACTTTTGAACATTTCATTTTCCAAATACATGTTAGAATTACTAGTAGTGTACATGTACCCCATTATCCATAGGTATATCGCGTTCCACATTCAATAGACAACCTTTCTGCTAATGAACCTTAAATATAAATTATCTTTACCTTGGGGGATTTCCTGGTTAAAATTGGGTTGGAACACTTAAACATTCAACTGAAATCTAAAATCTTCCTGCACAGCATGTACACAAATACATACACAGTGCTTAATACATACAGCATATGTATACAGCATATACTTGAAGATACACATATGTATCGCATTTAATATGTACACACCACCACATTGAATTTCCAGATAGCATTATATACAGGTACAAAATCTGTGAAAGTAAAAAAAAAAAGGGTTTATATGTCTTTTACTACACAAACCTTCTTTCTCGATGTCACAGTCACACATACATTACAAATTGGTTATAAATACACAAAAAGTTACTCGACATTGGACATGTAACGTACAGCATGTTTATATGAAGGTTGTCAACACCATCCGATATTACTAAAACACAAACCTACCTCTGGACTATGAATCTAAGAAAGATAAATCTAGGATGTGTTTCATCTGGTAATTTTGCATTAAAATACAAGTACACCTGTATAATAATCAAACCAGACCCAAAATGTATTCTCAAACATATATCCAAGAGTATTTGAACTACAAATTATGTATTTACCCATGACCAGATAAAAACTTATGCTGTATAATTGAAATTAATTATTCATTGTTTGGTGATTCATAAACATCTCTAAGCTCCATGCAAAACACTGTTACACATTTTACTTTGCAAAAAAAAAACCCAATCATTGTTATTTCTTGAAGAGGGTACATCTATACACCACTGTGTGTCAAAATCACAAGTACACGTACCGGTTCACATTCTCAATGAAAACAATACATCATATAATTGTAATCATACAATATGTTTGATACCCTTTTGATAAGAACAAATTAAAATCGCCTGCACAATTCAAAATCAAAGAAACATACTCATGCTCATTTTGCTGTTCTGGTTTCTAATTATACACATCCCATAATCTATAATCAATAGAAAAATATAATGTCTTCAGACAAAATGAATACAAGACACAAAGTTTCTTCTTGCTCGGCGTAATGTTTAAATGAAAACATCTTCATTTCAAGAGCAATTTTAACCACAATTAAAGCTAATTTTGGAGATAACTCCTTAAAAAACATGCCATACCATCACCTCAGCATTCTTCTACAAAATAAACTAGACCATGTGTTGTCATGGTGACTGAATTATATCACCTACAAGAAGTGCTCTAGGGGGCGTAGGTAAAAGAAAAAGGTGTGTGTCAGTAAGCCAACAATTCTGTATAAATCATACAGGATTGATACTTTCCAGGCGAAAAAATTTCCTCACCTGAATCTGCCTTCCAGACCAATTTCCATTAACTGCATTTAATTTTTACATTAATTCAGACTTCAGTCAAGGGAAAACTTAACCCAATGGCTCACATCCATACAAGATCAGAGTACTGAAAATATATAAATACGAATGATGTTAACAGGACATAAATATCAGCTCCTTCAAAGTATTCCACATTTCCTTCCTTTTCATCTTACATGTTTTAATCATCAAGACATTTGAAACGCTTATGGGAAATCTGCGGTACAAATGTGCATGGTTGTCACACAAAAATAAAGATGTAGTGTAGGAGACCACTAATAGTATACAGTCCGAAGCACTCTCTTTGATATCTAAACTTTTTAGCCTTCCATTTCCTCATTTCAACACTTTAGAAGACAAGCACACTCCTTGTAATTCATTACTCAAACAATCCACTTCTTTTAGGAAAATTATTCATAACTGATAAAGCTTTGTTATTCTTGTGTATCATCATCATCTGTACCTTTTGAAAAGACCCAGAATTACCTTATTTTAATATGATTTAAAAGTGGAGTCTCCAAACTTTTACATCTGCCTATTGTTGACAAATTGTCTTGACATCTTGCTGCATTTACCTTCATACTATTCAGCCTACTGAATCAGTTGGTAGTCTAAGATCAGCACACACGTTTATGTGACATTGTCACAACTTAGTCTGCAGCGCTAGACTAGCCTGAAAGCCTGAAAACCTACACTTCCCAGCGGCATGTGACATTTCAGACCATTAGAGATATCTCCCTCTTCCTTCTCTTGTTCTCATCTTCTCTTGTCTCCACCCAGTTCCTGTTTTGATCCTCGCAAGATATACTTCTCTATTCCTCCTATGTGGTAGCCTCTGTCCTATGCTGTAGAGTATTTTGTTCCCTGATGCACTGATATAACCACAACTCAGTCTGGATTTGAGACTATTCATTCTTCCCACTTTTGCTCCTCTTTGTTCGAAGCAAACCCGAGAGAAAGTACTGGCCTAGAAGTTTCCAGCCTTGTTGTTGCAGCAGTTCATCAATAAGAAAACATACTTCACAGCCTAGAGCAAAGGCTAGCTATTCAAACACATTCAAAGGTCTACATGATTCTCAGTACGAAGAAGTCATCCTGCAACAACACAAAGCACATATGGATTCATAGGAAATTCTGGCCCTTATGTGGGAGAAGCTGTGCTATTTATACTACTATGTTGACACAAGAAAAAACAAAAGAAGTCCATTATCAGCAAAGTATAATACCCCTATATAAAAATGTCCCAAGAGTAAATTTGAAACACTGTTTCTGCATTGGTCTATAGATCTCATCAGCTGTATACACAGGTCTCACTATACACTATTTTTCAAAGCTATTCCAAACGTACGTACTGTGACTACGATATGTGTACCTTATTTTAAGTTTTAATCACAAACATGTATTATTTTGCTCCATTTCTCTATGTCCTATCTACATAAAGTTTGGTAAATTCAGTGTGGACCCTCAAACACAAACATGATTTCAATTACAGTACATTTTTTTTGTTTACAAAATGAGTATTACTTACAACATAAACTTTGGTTAAATCTTTGAAAGTTTTAGTATTCTCTATTCATGAATAATGCAATACAAGAGCAAGTTTAGAAAAAGGATAATTCTAAGTGACATTTACTTCAATGTGAAAACAGTATAATTAGTTAAGAAACAGAGTTTAGAAAAAGGCAAATTCTAATTGACATTTACTTCAATGTAAATGCAGTATAATTAGAGAAAAAAATGATAACATATCCACAGTTATGACAGCAACATTCACACAACAGGAGGCTTTAATGTCACGTGAGCACAATTCCAACAATTTCTCTCAAACTTTCACTAGTGAGCTTCTCCGATTATTCATTGTTTGTTATTTTAAGTGACACACCACTGAGTGAACTATCCCTTTAAACACGGAGTATGTGCATAAACCTGAGTGACACTATTCACCCATGTACCTTGTCAAGCTCACATGTGCATGTACATGTGCACAGACATATACACATTGAGCATGTCCAACATGTGAATGAGGTGCTTTTAAAAAAATAATTTATTAAATGAATTATAGTTCCAATTGTGTTTTAGCACTGATACTATGAAGCCGTTACTGCAGGAGACCAGAAACAAACTGTAAAATTCATTATATCCAGTGCTATTATGCTCGTTATCATTGGAGAGTGTTACCCCACAAAATGGACAAACTTCTAAATTTGGAGGTGCAGAGTTATTCTGAGATATTCATCAGAATTTCAGACATGTTTATCATGCATGGCTCTTCTCTATGTAATCATTAGTCCTCACTATACATGTGTATTTTATGCATAGCTCTAACACAAACTTTGCTCTGGAGAACTTGAAAACCTGTCCCATTGCAAGCCCAAATTTCTAATGAAACATCAAAGAAACATCAAAGCTGGACATTACAAGACCGGACCACAGAGTACCGGTAGTCACAAGTTGCCCATCTCTCTAAAGCATGTAAAGAAGAAATACACAATGTCCACTCTTTAATTTTTCACATACCACCTTTTTTCCCCAAAGAAACACACACAAATCCCATAGAGCAGCAGTTTATCTGGAGCACAGAGAGTTAAAGAACAGGGTTTATGACTGGAAGAGTTGATGGTGGGGGGGGGGGGGGGGGTTAGCACAATCCGTATCCTACAATCAATATCTTCATGTACGTGCATGATTAAAAAGGTGCAGAACTACGGTAATCTCACAAGTTAACACATGTTTGGCACTAGTCATTTTATCCACCCAAACTAACTTAAAGGCATAGCACAATTTCTTTACTTAGATAATATATGATTTCAGTCGTACCTAATCTGTTTGCATTTATACAGCTCAGCTACATGTATAACACACTTACAGATTTATCATTACACTGAAAGAAATGAACAAGTATAACTTCTTACTTTTTGCTACCTGCGGAAGAAGAAGTATACAATGCCATGTAGGTTTCTATCACATGCACTATTATGATGCATAAAGTTGCAATTGTAATGAAACAGAGCCATTCTACATTATAGTTCCGAGTATTTATGTCAATATACAGATTGTCATGCAAATGTCAGACTTTTCCGTCCTGCTGAAAACATTGCTGAAAAACATGATTTCTCACTAATTGTGTTTCATGGAGCTACATTCTGGAAGAAAGAAAAAGAAGAACCAGATTAAAAGTAACACATTCTTGAAATGCCTCATGCCTTTTCTGATTAATGTAACTATCATTGATACATTGAATTACTGTTAACATAAAACATTTTTTACAAAGAAATTTTAGGCATACACCCAGTAGTAAGGATAGCGTGCTCCATCTTGAAAATGAACGAAAAACAAGTCAGACAAAAATCTTGGAACCAGATGGGATTTGAACCTGCAATCCTGCAAACCTGCAAAACGTTTATGTAAAACCATGGCATAAAGACGAAACAGCGAATGAGACAATTAGAAAATCCAGTACATATTCCAATAGGAATAGTGAGAACACTGAGAGTGAAATTGGTGTACAGAAATGAGCATAGCGACTTGTTATCGCCATAAACCTTCTCATTACTTTTGGAACAAAAACGTGTATACAATAAAAGGTCGTTTTGGGTCTTGGTACTGAGAGTGTTGATATTATCCAATGGTTTACAAGTTCCAATGCAGTGGGGTGGGGGAGGTGGCAGATAAAACTATAATCTGTGAGGCAATTTCCCAGGTTTTATGTCATGAAAAAATCATACTGAATTATGGTGTGCATTACATTACATTTACACCCAATGAGAAAATTCAAATAATCACAGGGGCTCTTTTATGCACTTTTGGGGCTGAATTGCCCCTGAGCCCCCATGTACTGTATGTATTTTTTTCCACTGCTACAATGCCAGTTTTCTTTTCGTTTCCACAATATTAATAGCATGCACATGTACACACAGAAACATGGATTAACATCCCAGCAAATCTACCTATACAGACATGTTGATGTATACATACACACCAATACATTTGGAGAAAAGTCACCACATTTGTATTAAAATGTAAGTCTTTCTCATCATCAATACACAACCTCTGAGTAGACTATAAAGACTCAATTGCACTGTAAAAAATTGCTCAATAAACAGCTGACCTTGCTGTACTTACAGCAAAGCCCTTTGATCTCTTAACGAAAATGCACTTTGTAAAAATAGCTAGTATTATAGAATTATAAATTCTTCTATTCTCTTATCATTTGCCACTTTTCTTATAATTGCAAGAGAACTTTTCTCTGTAAAATCACTCTTTTTGTCTGAAAAAAGAAATGTGCTCTTCACTTTCTTGTACTTGTGCAGCACAATGACACAGTTTCTGGTCTTCAAAATCACGTCTGTGCCTTGCGACATATTCATTTGAATCATGTGGTCTTATGCACAATAACCTTTTTTTCCAAGCCCACTACTCCCCCCCGCCCCCTCAAAAAAATAAAAAATCTGATCCTTAAAAGCATGACTAGTTCTTTGCTATTTCCATGGTAAAATGAAACATGTCACCAATGACTATTTAAAACAAACAAACAAACAAACAAACACACAAGACAATACTTAACAGACAATAAACAGTTGCATTTGAAGGCTTGAAATGTACACACTGAATTAATTTTTATATATAGTACATCTCTTATTTCTTAGACATAATATACAGGTACCAACTATAATATACACACATTTACTCTTGTAAACAGAGATACTAAAATACCAGACACACACACCAGAATTGAAATTAAGTTCACCAGATCTTTCATGCTTTGTTATTCTCAAATGGGCTGACTGCAATTAATGGCAATCAAATGCACTCAACTCTATGTGTTTGTACAGTAAATGAATGCAATTAATTGCAATCAAATGCAGTCAACTCGATGTGTTTGTACAGTAAATGAATGCAATTAATTGCGATAAATCGTTGTCAAGTGGGGAGGTGACCTCAAGCTCCACTGTGTAAATTGTACACGTTAAACAGAACTGGTGAACTACAGTCTTCGTATGGTGCCTTTCAGTTATGCAGTTATGAATCCTGGGTCTCAAGACTAGAATGCAGGACATCCATTTCATGAGCATTGAGAGAAGAGTCTTTTTGCATGGAGCACAACAGCTGGCAAAAACGTCCACATTTCTTTACTTTTTTTTTGGAACAGGTATTGCATTTTTGTGAGAGTAATACACAGGAATTCTTTGCAGGAGCATCTTGTCTGGCGCAGAAGGAGTTAACTCTCTCTGAACCAGTCATGCACTTTTGTGACAGTAAGACACACGCATTGTATACAGGAGCAGTTCATCCTCATGGTTAAGCTTGATACAGAATTTTCTACTTGCATGATGTATGAAGTCGCGATTGTCTGTCCAAACATTTTCTTTCTGGGAAGTTTCACGAGGATTCATCGAGAGAGTTGTAGACTTCTAAGCACAGCTGCTGCGCTCCTTTTGGGAAAATCGCATCTATATCAAAGTCTTGGGATAATCTTGAGACCAAAACTTCAATGAAGCTAGGATTGGCTTAAGCTACATCACTGATGTCTCTACAGGGCCATGCACTATACAGGGCGGCAATCACTTACAAATCTCTGCTTTTCTGTTAGATAGAATAGCCTGCTTACAGACATAACAGCCTGAAAGTTGGGCCCAAGATTTGAATCCAGGCTTTTGTTTGAAAGCCAACATCTGTGAAACCCTTGCAAAAAACTGCAACAACCCATCAGTGAGCCAGACTCAATATGTTCCGTTATGGTACATCAATGCTGATTGGTAGATGTGAAGTGCAAAATTTGCAAGTGACTGCGGCTCTGTATCGCACATGGCCCAGTTTTGTCACACAACTATTACAACACCACATGTAAACGCCAACTCAGACGATCGAGGTTCGTTTCTCTCCGCCCCTCCATCCGTGCCTCCCCTTTCTCCCTAGCTACCAGTGGGCTCCTAACCTCTTGACGACGATTTCGATGAAAGACGTGTGGCTGGCGTACAGCTTGATGTCGGAGCCCACGTCGTGCCACTGCACGGCCGCTGCGTCGTCGCCCGCATGCAGCGAGAACTTGCCCACGCTCGTGCCCTGCTCATCATGAAAGTTGACGGCCATCGTTTCCATCCACGAGTTGTCCGTGTTGCGGGGGTCGTCCACGTAGCCTCGGTAGACCTGTGTGGGGCAAGGAACAGCAGAGGGCGCTCTTCATGTTATTAATGGTATGAGACATAGACAGTATCACACGGTATTAGACAGTACTACACAGTATTGGACACCGTCATACGGTAATAGACAGTAATATACAGTATTAGACATTATCAGACAGTACTAGAGAGTACTAGAGAGTACTAGAGAGTATTAGACAGTATTAGACAGTAATAGACAGTATTAGACATGGCCAGTATTTACTGTGTGTACCACATGTGAGCTTTAGGCACAAGTAATACACACAAATCAATAGAGCTTTATTTTGTCTGGCATAGGAAGGGTTAAGGGACAACAGTTAGAAAAAAATGTTTAAAAACACACACAAAAAAAATTTTATGAATGAATTGTGCTTATCATTTGTTTGTTATTTACATTAATTGAATCTGAACTTTGTGCATGAATTTTGTTGTTGTTTTTTGTGGAAAAAAAGATGAATCTTGAAAATTGAATCTTGGACATGTTGACAAGGGCCTGAAAATCACTTGGGGAATTCTACAGTTTGGGTTGAGGTTGTGTTCATGGAAATTGAGTTTAAGCCAATGTTTTTTCAGTTTACTTCTTGTCATAACATTGCATCAATTCTTTTTCTCTCAAACATCAGTCACATGGTTTATTTCAAAACAAAGGAATAATTTTGGTCCTTATCCAAAATGATTATTGTGACTTCAAACAAAACCATGGAATTACCCTCCTAAAGGAGACACTCATTGTGGAAATCCCTGTTGAAATTAGAAATCTTTCTTGAATGACTTTCGACAAATTTCTAGACAATACAGCAAGGCGTACTTTGAGCTCAGTCCTTTGCTCCAGTGTACTTGTCAATGTCAATGTCCTTTCAGTTTCTCTTTGCGGGGGAAATCTGGTGCAAAGTACACCGCTGATTATACGTAGATTGCTCTCACTCTTAATGAGAGGAGGAGAATTGTTCAATGCCTGACATCATGGTTAAATAAAAATCCCCTGCAGAACCTTTTTTTCCCCTAGTTCCTTTCTTTGCATTCCGTTGAATGCACACTGAGGAAATGCTTATTGTATGTTTCAACTGAACCAAATATCATGATGTTCCAGATAAATATAAATATTCTACTTCAGTTCCATGATTGAAACTAAAAAATGAGCAGAAGATTAGTTTCTTTGAAATTTAAACCGAATTGAAATGACAAAGAGATGACATCTCTTGTACAGATCCAATGTTAGCATTGGTTTACTGTTATTACAGGTGACGGTCTGGTTGTGTTTACCGTAGATGACAATAATTTTTAAACGATTCCTTCACATAATTCTGAAATGAAGCATGAATGAGACCTAAGGCTGACTCGTGACCCTTATTCTACCCCTGAATTATCAGCTTGAACTCGTAGATGAAATTTTACATAATGGGAGTAGATTTAATAGGTGATCATCGCCAGTGATATAGGTTGGTTTGTAGCGCATAAGCTAGGACATGCCTTTTGCTTGCTCTTCAAAACAAACTCACTAGAAAGCTTTAAATCAAGACTGAACACTGAATTATTCATGTAGTATGTACAGCACTGTACTTATGGGCTCCCGCAGAGCAGTAGAACACATCCATATATATGTATCATGCGTTACAAATGAATATATGGTTATCATTATCATATAAATCTATGTATCATGTACTAACCTCGATACCATGTTTGAATAAGTTTGCGACTGCCTTCTCCACGTTCTTGCACTCCTTGGAGGGCAGTGATAATGAGTTCATCGCCTCCTCGCCAAACTCTCGCTTCAACGTTTGTGACACCTTCTCCCCAGCATCCACCATGCCCTGCAGGAGAAGATGATAGAGAGAAGGAGAAGGGAAACAGGTGAAGAAAACAAGGAGATAAAGAGAAGAAGAGAGGATGGTATGGGTCAGTCTCACAGCTGATGGAACAACAAACAAACAAACACAAGTTTTCAAGTGCAACTTTGGGTGGATTACAATCTACTCTCCTAAACCAGCCTAGCGTGTATCAGACCGGTTCTAACACTAGCAGTCCTGTGTGTACACGGCCACTGCACAAGGTGGTTCTGGCTATACCCAGCATTAAAGCTTTTAAGTGCATTTTCAACATGTGGGACTCGGGGCAGCTCTGGTGCTAACACTTGTGTGTGTGTGTAGACAACCACTTCACAAGGTAGTTTTGGCCGTAGCTTTGTAGGGGGATTTCTCCTAAGGGCAATTAAGCCCTCACAATGCAAACGAAATGGTTCATGAACCACGAGTCTCGCATGATTTTTCGATCAACACTATTGATGCAGAAATTTTTAAAAATGCGAGCAAGTTAAACCAAAACTTAAAGAAATATGATGAACATGGCTTCATATCATTTGACCTTTTGACTCCTAGATGACCTTTGACCTCATCATCCTCATCAGCACACAGGTAATATTACCCAAGGCTCATTTATACCAAGTACGGACACAACTGATGCAGAAATAAAGAATGAGAGCTTATACCAAAACTGTAACATTTTTTTTAGCAGACTAACAGACCAACAGACTACCAGACTACCGGTAACAGGAAAAGTGATTACTAACTCTCAGCAGAACTTCTTTCAGGCAAGACAAAAAAACTATCTGTCATAATCGTTTTTCCTCATAGGGTCTTATTCGCGGTATGAATCAAGCTGTCTGTTCCATAACAACATCAGTCTTTGAGTAGCCTCCACAGAAAATATCATAACCTCTTCATGTGCCATCACTGCAAGTTTGCACACGTTCTACACACAAATCACATGAAGAATTAAAGGATTAAAGTGGCTTTGCTTACCCCTGGTATGGCCCACTGGCCAGAGTCTTTCCTCCTGATGGAGATGAACTGGAGGATGGGTTTTCCTGAGGTAGGGTGCAGGACTTTCTTGCCTGAAGCATCTCTCTTCCATCTGTAATGAATGCACATCACAAATAAAAAAAAATAGAAGCATTGGGTATTGGTTCCTATTAAGTAATGTGTCATCATCGTAAGTCAAGCTGTAGCCAGGTGGAGATTTTGATTGATCACTCAATCTCATTACTACAGATAGTAAGAGCAAAACAAAGATTATATAACATATAAAGCATATTCTACAATCTGTTGTTTTGAAATAATTCTTTTGCAAGTGGGCACATTGTTCTCATCATGAAACAAGATGTGATTTTAATATTTCCTCTTTATCTTTGCACCAACTTACTATGTCAGTTTATCTTCTTTATTTGTCATCTCTATATTCATCTTTATCACTCACCTTGCTCTTCCTCCTCTCTTTCTCCTCTCCTTTTTTTTTTATCTTTCCTTTTTATCTTTCCTTCTTGCCTTTCTTCCCTACCTTCTGCCCTTCTTTTCTTTCTCCTTCACCATGTCTCTCTTTTGTCCCCCATTCCTCCTCTTCTCTCTCCTTTACCTTGTCCCTCTATTCTCCTTCTCTTTCTCTTCTCTCTCCTTTAAGTAGTCCCTCTCTTCTCCCGCTTCCTTCTTTCTCTTCTCTCTCCTTCACCTTGTTTCTATTTTCTCTCCTCCTACTTTTAACTCTCATTCACCTTATCTCTCTTTACTCTCCTCTTCCTCCTCCTCCTTTTCTTTCTCCTCCACCTTGTCCCTATCTTTCCTCTCCTCCTTCCCGTCCTCATTACCTGGTTACGATAGGATCAGCTGCATGGTTTGGTCCCCATTTGCCCAGCAGTCCTCGCTCCACCATCCCTGTTCGGCCCATAGGATTCCTGACATAGCACAATCACAAGTTCGAACATGAATACAATTTACAACTAATAGGTGAGCAGCGAGAGGCCACATTTTTAGCCTTTAATGCACCCAACTGGAATAGAGCAACAACAGCTAATTTTAAAGGAATTTTTCTGAACTGTATGGAAATGATCATTAAAATCATCAAAAATTATAGCATCACCATCAAAAACAACGCTGAATAGACTACACCCCTGACAAAAAACAATTTGGTGTACATTTTGTGATGGTACAAAAAAGTAACTGCTCTACAACGTTAAAAACATAGTGAAATGAACCACATTCTCTACAAGTTTCTGCAATTTTAATAGTCATTTTCATAAAATTCTTTAAAATGAGGTATGTTTTTCCTTTTCCCAGGTGGGTGCATTAAAGTGGAAGAAATAGCCACTTTTTGGCCTTTTGTCGCTCACCTATAACAAATATTCTACTGAAGCCTTATTACCTCTGTGTCTGCCACATGTACTTTTTTCTTACAACTAATAGATAGGATTCCCACATAGAAGCATCTCATCTGGCACACAAAGGGTTAAAAAATCATTCTGATGATCAAATTAATTCCATACATTTATTCAGAGGGAATGTCTATCAGTCAGTATAAACCTTTCCCTAAGCTAACCATTTTTTTTTATATGCCTCACATTACATCAATGTGAATTGACTTAAAAAATGTACTATCATTACAGATTTGATCCTATTTTAGACTTTGGCTTGCACAGCAAACACTCTAATCACAAACAGCTCATTAATGAATATTTCATCATGCAATACAAGCAATAACCTTTTGCAGCAACACCGAGCAAAGATACAGCATTTGCTTGGCAGACGAAAAGTTTAATATACTTCAAATCAATGATGTTTGCTTTCGTGTTCAATTATTTTCAAGTTCATTCAATAATACTGTCTGTCGCATAGATGATGCTGTTAATCTTTAAAAAAATCATGTTTTGTTCAAGGTACAAAGTGCATGACAACAGAGATGAGACATGTGAACAAGTTGGGACTTGAACTTGTCGATTTTTTTTTTATTCATTTGATAGAACATTACACTCTTTTCAGATGAAGAATGACAGCAACTTAACTTGTCAACAATCATTACCACTTCTTTCCCTAACCTTTAAGATTGAACAAATTATTCTTCAAGTACAGGAGACATTTTCGTTGAACCTACCTTGGCACACCGTCGATACATTCATAGTTTCCGATGTAACTCTTCCGATTGACCTTGCCATCTACAGTGTTGAACTTCAATATGGGAGCACCTTTAACGCTGCAAAGATAAGAAGGCAAAACGATCACAAATCAAGATGTAGAACTCAACAATATTTTTCTAAAAGCAACAAGAGAACACAGACAAGAGCCCCCATACCAAAATGCCTTTTTAAATCATGTTAATTTATTAACTCAAATTGCTTGCTCAAAAATGCTTTGTTGCCACTTCTCCTTTTTAATTGTGTCAAAGATATCAAATGGTGATTTTAATGAAGTATAGCCCTGAAGGAAAGCAAATTGTTGGCAGGTTATTTTGATGGAACTTTTATCATTTTGGATGGTTCTTTTTTATGCATTGAAGGGGCTAAATCACCATGTGGCCCTGTGTAATTATTAAGCTGAAGGTCTGAATTTCTTACCCGATGATAGGATCTGCCCAGACCGGTCCGGCCTTGACGTGTGGGGCTGTGTACTGGACGGGGCCGTACTCCGGCCACGGTGTCGTCCAGGGCACCTTGTCGTCGGGTACCCACAACCGCTTGGTCGTCGAGTTGGGGTAAGTGGGCTCGCGGGCCTTGGTGTGGATCATGGCTGCCGGGGAGGAGGCAGCGGAGGAGGAGGAGGAAGAGGAGGGGGAGGCGTTGATGCGGACGGCTTTACGCAGCTGAAGAAACTGTCCGCATAGGACGAACTGAGACACGAGACTGTATTGGGGGGGGGGGGGGGGGGGAGGGGAGAAGAAAGTAGAGAAGATGGTTGATATATAGCATATAAATAGCAAAGAAGTGTTTGTTTTCTGTCTCCTCGAGGTATATCAAGGCAGAAGTGCATTCATAATAACTCAATTCAATGATATTCTCAATGAAGAGGAAAGGAGAGAGGAGGAAAGGAGAAAAGGAGGAAGGAAGAAAGGACAGATGAAACTTCAAGAGACAGGATGGTTGATCCATGTATGGCAAAACAGACTCATGTTTTGTTCTGCCATACATCAACAGGTCAAGTAAATCCAAGTTTATTCAATTTACCAATTAAATAACCAAATTCCCAACTGTAAGTACTGCATACGAGGTGAGAAACAATAATGCCTGAGGGGACAAGTATGAAACCCCCACGAAGTTTTGCGTGTTATGCAGCAAACAAAATTGGTCCCAGTCCTATCACATACTCCAAAGAGAAATATGTTCACAAGAATGCTGTATTTCCAAATGACAACAATAAACCCAGAAGTAATTCGCACTAGCAGAAAGATTTTAAGTACTTAAGATACAGACAGACCACACCAACGCACATACCGCCCTACATGTATGTTTCCGTACAGAGAACTGGTACCAGAAAAAAACATGCTTGTCAAATAAAACCAAAGTTTGTGTGTGCACACTAGAACTGACCTGAACTCTACCATGGTATGACCTCTGTCAATATTAATCGAAAGGAGCAAGTGTTTTCCAATTGCTATTACTTTGTCCCCGCATGTGCACCCAATATTTACCAACTTAAAATATATCTTGTTTGCAATTGCACACCTCCATACATGAACATAAAAAGATTGTATCACCTGATTACACATGTAAAATTTTGAAGAGGTTCAAGAAGTCAATTCCAACGAATTTGGCAAAGTCCTAAAGCTTAACTCCACATCAGGTGCATTGTGAATCTTCCAAGTTTTGTACACACCCAGATACAGCAAACTTTGCCCAGGCAGTATTGTATCCCAAAAGTAAACGAAACCATATTTGGTGACGGAAAACATCCATGTACAACTTCATTCGTCTTCCTTTGAATTTCCAAGATCTTATCTTTATATCAGGTTTCCCAGAGTCCAGAGTCTACCCTTGGGCTTAAAAGAACCGGTAAGGCAGAGCTGGTATAGAGCAATTTGTGACACATACTGTAGCAAGATCAACTTAATTTAAGATAATTTATAAGAATCAGTTGCACTATGGAATCTTCAGTTTATTAATACAAGAACATGTTCTGTATTCAAAACTGTTAAAATATTGAGATACGGTAGCAATTTTAAATTTCACATTCAGACATGAATTTAATACCAGAATTCTCTTTCTCCATTTGTAATAAAGATTATGAACTTAAAATGGTAGCAAAAGATTTGTTGCATCCAAACTTCATCACTTATAAATACATTGGATTAGACATATCAGCCCAAAGATGACACATGCTAAAGTAGAACTGAACAAATATACCAATACCAACCAGAATTATATCCAATGATATGAATTCTACATGTAACTAGACATAATTGACCATAATTAATTGAACAAAAAAAATAGCATTAACCACAAAAAAAAAAATAGCCCAGGGTTATAAGTTAAACTTTTGTCACCTGTTGGTCCATGTCCTATAAATTCCTCAAAATATTGCTTGTTACATCACCCAAAAATGGCTGCGATATGGGAAAAATACAATATGTCAGGGCTTGTTGGACTTGTTTACAGGCTTTTACCAAATGAAATTGCCCTCCGTGATTACTAATCACACGACACTCCCTACATTTTAATATGTATACTCCAATGACCCTCCTACTCGATGCCTGATCCACTAATGTATCCTAATGACATCATGCACTCACCCCACCACCATTTCCATTTCCCTAATTACCATGGTATCCCCATACTCACAGAATAAACAAGCTGGCCACCGCACTGAACTGAACTTCTGTGAATGAGGCACAAAATATAAACCAGCCTGCCGATTGGAATTCAGACAGAAGTACGGCACAACCTCGCTCCAGCGCATCCACGCTTGCATGCATTCAATGCCTACCGCATAAATGACAACCTGCCAAGCAATGTTGGGGTTTTCATCCCACGGGCCAACTTTATACTACTACTACTACATGTACTACTATTATGATTATGCAGTGTATTTTGGTGCATAGCATTGTCAACACCATTATTGATGAGTAATAGTGTTTACTGCGGACGCTCGGCTCGTGTGCGAGTAAGAATGACAAGTCCGGACAGACAACATTGGCCCTATTATGTTCCTAGCTCGCTTCACTCAACCGTATCCCTCTACGGCTGGCGTGAGGTTATTACCAGCCGATGACGAAATTGACAACTTAAGAATTTTGAGGTCACAGACTTACAGTTGTGTTTTGTGTGTGTGTGTGTGAATGTGTGTGTGTGTGTGTTTTTGCGTGCTGCGTGATTTGGACAGGAAACAATACGCTAGATCCTATTAGCTAGTGAGCCGTAGCGAGACATTGAACTTAGACTTGGTTCCAGGACACTAATGATAAAACACTCTAGTGTAATGTAGAAATGATCAGGAGATGAAGTATACAATCATTGAACTATACATGTATATAGAAAAGCATGATTATTATATTATATAGCTAACTTGAGATATCAAAGCTCATTAGAGGTTCTAACATGGAAGAAATGTGAACAAACCGTTCCTTTAAAAGGGTACTTTTGTTTAACCTAGATGATAACATATGCCCCTTTATTGCAGGGTGCGGAGGGCTCCCATCACTATCCTTGGAGAAAGGCTACTGGTCAGCACTTGACCAACATTGTACTTTCAATTAAATGATAACCAACAGATATGCAAAGGACAATGCCACGGTTCAAGGGGATTTTAAAGGGCATATACTGTACTGGGAAGGCAAAAAAGCCTTCAAAATGTAATTGTTAGCAATCTTCTTGCCAATGGTCTTAAATTCATGTATTGTCTATTTTATAAGCTTGCTGAAAGTTGTTTGCCCTCAAATGATCTACATTTGGAGTAATGAGTGATTAAATCACGAATCCTCAAAATGTTCGGGCCGAACATTTTGAAGATTTAATCATTAATAATTAATTACTTCATATGTGGATCATTTGAGGGCAAATAACTTTCAGTAAGCTTCTAAAATAGACAATACATGAATTTAAGACCATTGGCAAGAAGATTGCTAACAATTACATTTTGAAGGCTTTTTTGCCTTCCCAGTACAGTAGATGCCCTTTAAACCAATTCACTTCCAATCAAAAGAGAACTCTGTACATGTCATTTTATGTATATTTGAAGTTTCACTACTACAACGTGTATTTGAACTCACACTTCAAATCAGGGTTAGCAAATTGCTACTTCGCACAATATCAATCATCCATATTTGTATGATATCAGGAATTACTACAAGAAGGTAACAATGTCAGTATGTCCTACCAAGTGGCAATGAAATGGTCAACATCTTCCTTTTCAAAATCTGCCTTTTCAACAACAAAAATATCATCAATGAATAATACATTAACTCATGAATATTAATGAGTCGGATTGAACAAGAAACTCTGTTATTTGTTACTATGTTGTCATGTCTTAATCCATGAACCACACGTGACCTGGTGGTTACATCGCTGCCCTGTAAGCAGCAGATCGCAGGTTCAAATCCTTCCAGTTCCAAGATTTTTTTCTGATTCGTCTTTCATTCATTTAAAGGATGGAGCACACTTTCCTTACTACTGGTGGTATGCCTAAAATTACCTTTAAAAAACATATATCATTAGTTTTAATACCTTTCTCAAGGTTCAAAAACAATAATATTACTTTCTATCAAGGAGTTCAAGGGCACATGTGGAGGTGCTTTTATGTAGTCTGCACATTCAGACTGAAATATAACACTGTCTCAAAGCATGTTTACAGATGGCGGTTGGTAGATCTCAAAAGAGCAGGACTTACCAGTCGCTCCTGATGCATGAACAACACAATTACCTGGAAAGTAGTCTTTGTATTTCAGACTATTAGACCCAAGCGAGGTTCGGGTAGCCTGCATTCTACGAGCTGATTCAAACCACATCTACTCCCAGGTGGAGCATAGACCATAATGAACCAAGAAGTGATCATACAGGGGAATAGAGCATGACCAAATAGAATTTGACACCTGTGAAGCTGCGATCATTCCAAACCTCTAATGTCAAGTCGACTGAAGGGAAAAACCAGCAGGGAGCTTAAGATTACAATTAGTTGCGATACTTCACACTCTCATAATAAGGAGGAAATTACTAGCAATAGCAACAAGTTGCTAATTGCTGGCGATTTGTCTTGTGTCCAGTTAAAGGGGGGGGGGGGGGTGAACCCTAGTGATCAGTTGTATTGAATTTAAGGAGAACAAGTCTCCTTTTCTCTCTTCCTCTCTCTCTCTCTCTCTCTCTCTCTCTCTCTCTCTCTCTCTCTCTCTCTCTCTCCCTATTACTACAGTGTGAGCATTAAGACAAGACTGAAATTCCTGAAAAAATAAAATTCATGAATTGCATACCAAATTCAAAACTTAAAAAAATTCAAAACTATAATATAACTTTTATACATTTACTATACTTAAAGGCTATATATTTTCAAATACGATACATAAATGTACATGTATATGTGGTGCAAACTTGATGCAACATGCACATTCCAAGAACAATTTGTGATAAGGTGGCATGCAGCATGCTATCACCATGGTAATTGCAGAATACAAGAAGATAATATATGCAAATTCATGTGTAGTCCAACCTATGGTGTACTGAATGTAAATGGGGTGGACCTACAGCATTGTAAATATTGCCAAATATGGATGAAAAAGAGGTAATATGTGATTGCTTACCGGTATTCACTATTTGTTTGAACATTTACTTTTGGGGACATTCCCTGATCGAATAAACAAACATGAGAATACCGGTAAGCAAATTCATGTGTAGTCCAACCTATGGTGTACTGTATGTAAATGGGGTGGAATTACAACATTGCAAATATTGCCAAATATGGAAGAAAAGGAGAAAATATGCGATTGATTATTCACTATTTTGGAGACATTCCCTGATCAAACAAACATTTTTTTTTTTGTCAAAGCCTAATGGTGAAATACCTGTACTTCATTGACACAGCAATAATGATGTCATATCTACCAGACTGTAAATAGTCTTTTCATACTTGAATGCAAAGAATGAACAAGGAAATAAAACAAATCATTAATTCCTTGCAGAATAGACATATCTGAAAAATATTGCCAAATATGGAAGAAAAGGAGAAAATATGTGATTGGTTATTCACTATTTTTTTTTAGCACTTTGCAGACATTCCCTGATCAAACAAATTTTTTTTTACTCAAAGCACAATGGTGAAATGGCCGGTACTTCATTGACACGGCAATAATGATGTCATATCTACCAGACTGTAAATAGTCTTTTCATACTTAAATGCAAAGAATGAACAAGGAAATAAAACAAATCATTAATTCCTTGCAGAATAGACATATCTGAAAAATATTGCCAAATATGGAAGAAAAGGAGAAAATATGTGATTGGTTATTCACTATATTTTTTTAGCATTTTGCAGACATTCCCTGATCAAACAAATTTTTTTTTTTTGTCAAAGCACAATGGTGAAATACCGGTACTACATTGACACAGCATTGATTCCGTGCAGAATAGACATATCTGAAAATTAATATACCTACATTTATAATTGTTTGCTTATGATCTTCAATTTACCATAAATGTCCATGTTTTAAAGTTGGTTTCATAGCATGCCCTTATTTTACCCAATATACAGTATATAACACAACTTTAGAACATGCTTGTACCACTAGGTATGTATCCAGAAATGAAAAGTTACTACCAATGTAAATTCCATGCAATTCAAAAGTGGAAATTATGAACATTATGGGAATAAATCATGTGAAGTTGGTGATGCACACTGATTAGGATGAGCGGTTGGGTAACTATGAAGATGCAATGTTCTTTGATGTTATACATTAAAAATAACAGATTATATGTTGAGCGTCATGTTCTTATCTGTCCTTTCCAAAATCATTACCAGGATTGCAGGGGAAGAGGGTATAAATATATATTTTAAAAGAAAAGTTTGCACCACATGTAATGAAGGTTGCACTGCAACCTTTTGGCTAGTCTTGATTTTGATGTGCTGATTACCATGGAACATGCACCGCAAGCTTTGGACAAGTGAATTGAACGGCTTGATTTTTTAAATGGGCAAAAGTCTGTAGACTTGCACAGAGATTGCTGATGATATCTGTTTTGCATTTAAAAAATGTCTGCCAAAACATGGATTTTGATTAGTGGCTTCGTCTAAAGCATTCCAGGCCAATCATATCACCATAATCCATCATGAATCAAAACAATATTCTATTAAATATGTGAAATGTGGGGTCTAAGGGTATATGGGTGAATGGTTGAATATGATTATACTAGTAATTGCTTTAAAAATCCTCATACGATGTGAATCCTGTGATTTGATTTGATGTTAATAAAGCGATTAATTTCTACTCAAATCAAAACAAACTTCTGCAAAATGAAGGTGAGCATGGTGAGAGGTATAACTCATAGGTGTCAGGCCAAGCGAAGTGAAACAGTGGGGCTTTACTTGTCCTTGTCCTGGTCCTGTGACTTTCCTGTAGGCTTCCTTGCCCCTTTCCGAGGAGGAGGAGAAGGAGTCGGCTGTTTCCTTGCAGCCTTCTTTCCCGGAGTCTTGGCGGCTGGGGATTTCTTCACAGCGGCTTTCCGGCCGGCTCCCGCGGCTTTCTTGGTAGCTTTCTTGACAGTACCAGTAGCTTTAGTTGCTGGCGCCTTGCTTTTCTTTGCTGTAGACTTAGCCTGCACTTTACTCCTCCTAGTGGCAGCTGTTGGTGTCTTCGCGGCAGCCTTTGGCTTTCGCGCTTTTGCTTGCCCGACCGTTTTGGCGGACAACTGAAACCCACCAGGCCCCTGCACAACCACTCCAGCGTCCAAGCAAAACCGCAAGGCACGCCTGATCGCCGGGCCCTGCTTCTTAAGATCAACCTGAAAGTTTGCCCCGATATAATCGCTGATGGCCTTTGCCGAGGAGCCGTCTTTCGCTTTCAAAGCCGCGATGGCCGCAACGACCATCTTCGGAGGCCTCTGATGATCGGTTTTGGCCCGTGGCTTCTGGCCGGATGGCTCCTGTTGCTGCTGTCTCGTCTTCATGATGGCGTGTGCAAAGTTTGTGGGTGATGTGCCTTCAAGTCAAGCAATTACAAGTCTCTACTACGGTGAGCGAGTGGAAGATGACAAGAGGCAGAAGAGAAATGACAAGTTTTTATCACCAACATCACAAAAACTTGCAACCATTCTGCAGTCACATCACACATCTACAACCAATATATACAACAATATTCTATACTTGAAGTAATTCCTTGTTGACCAGTGGCCCATAACATAAACATTTGCAATCAATCGCAAAATGGCAATGGCCAATCAACACTATTTGTTACATGCACTTTTTGTTCAAAAGACCAATCAGAATTTATCTTTCAAATTTGCAATTGATCACAAAATGTTACTGGGCCCAGATGCCATTTTTCTTATTTGCACTTTTCAATGTGACATCCTAATGAGATCATTATCACATCAAATTAATTTCTCATTCAATTTATCATCATATAATATGGTCGAATGATTGATTTAATACACGCAATTCAAAAAAATTAATCAACTAAATCGTAAGTTTTCAGTCAAATGTTTTTTCCCCTCAAAAGAGTGTTGGTATGAGCCCAAAAGAATTGAAAGAGAAATAAATGTTAAAATGCCTAATCTCTTAACTTGCTGGATTACAGGCTAAATATGTATCTTGTTGCTACAAAGAAAGAGTTGTTAATTCCACCCTAGTACCGGATTTGTGGCTAAAAAGACAGGAAATTGATATTTCCCTCTTGTTAGACGTCAATTTCCAGACCTTAATAATCAGAGTCTAAATTGAATCATACTGGCCAAATTTTAACTGTGCTCACCTTCTCAATCCATTTGATTCATCAAATAAATATATGAGTTTGTTTTGGGAACTCACTTGCCAGTACAAACTACAAAATGTTTGTAGTTGACAAGTACAATAACATTATATCAACCCCAAATCAATTTGCTCCCTGGTTTAGAAATGGCGCATTTTCAGTGTAAAACTGATGTTTATTTGGACAATCTGCTGAACGGAATGCATCTGTGTGAACAAGACAAAACACACAGTGCGTGAATGAAACTTTTTAGAGTAATAGTAATCATGTTGTCACATTCAAGCACTTGATATCACACAAAATACAGCAAAGCTGTGCTGGTTAGCAGCCTATGGAAACTGCACATGGTAATAAGTCCTCTCCTAGCCTAGTCATATCACATCCTCTTCAACTATACTACAGCTCACATAACCATTATACACAGGACACACAATGCATACATGTACTTCACTGTAGTAGGTTACAGTAATCAAAATCCCTCCACCACTCAGCGACCGAAAGTGAATAAATGGCTTCAGATACTTAACTCGTCAGCAAAGTCTATCCCGAGCCGCACTTTTTAAGATTGCTCCAAGGGGCCCTACTTATTCCTCTTGAACTTTGAGATGGTGCGTCTGAAGGAGAAGTACGAGCTTTATCCTATTCTAACCATGTGAGAGTGAGACAATGGACGCATGGAGAGATAGCAATATGAACATCCTTCCTGTCAGTTTCCCCCCTTTGTTTAAAGATTGCCCGCCAGAAATGAAAGGTTTTTCCTCGTTATGTACCAGTTTCATCATTGTCACATTCAGAATCATATTGTACAAACATTAAGAGACCTGTTGCCTCTGTCACAAAAACTAAAAACAAATTTGTGACTAGCTAATAACTATTCATATAAAATATACACATAACATCTAACAGTGCACTCTATAAGCTCATTAGATTAGGCATATTATTTCTTTGCCACATTACTTCTAAATGTGATTTAAATGGAATTGGCCTTATACAGCAAGTACATGAGAGGTTCCTCTTTAGACCTACTTTCCTCATCCGCTGCAGGACTACTATTCAAATACCTTGTTGATTACATTGAAGACATTCTATTCCAATGTAAAATGTTAGATGTAGACTTCCTTTAAATATCATAGGTTTAGCACTACCACACGCAAGCACGGAAATGACCTTAAACAGACCATGGACCTATTATGGATGGACTGCGCTCGGATAGACTTCCTTTGATCTATGAGGTCCGCCGCCTCATAAAAATCCAAGATATTCAGGTGTTTTAAACAACTAGCTGTATTTCTAATTAGGTAGTGCCTTCCTCTGAATAACAAAAGAAAATCTGTTTTAAGAAGTATGCCAACCGTTCAGCCTTCGCTGGGAGCTCGTTGCTGATCTTTTTACACACACTGTGAATTAGTTTTGGGGTAAGCGAAGGGAAACTTTGAAAAAATTGTAGAAAGAATTTGGTCCGTAACTTTTTCGGACACCTCCGCACACGAAATTGAGGTTGTTTCCATGAAAGATGAAACACTCAATAAACGATTTACAAGATATTTTTAAGGAAATATGATTCGGAAATGTGCGATATGGAGGCATTTCTCTGGCATGTTTTCTACAGTATTCTCCTTTTATCACAAAATCGAAGCAACAATATAATCTGAAATTCACAGAATCGTATCTTTATAAGATGTAATACTACTGCACATGCACTTCAGTTCATGTAGTGGTTCTGAAATCTTCTGCGCATACAGAATATATATTCCTCAAAATGCATCTACATTTTGTCATGCTTGTTTGGCGGCGGATCTCCCTCGATCAAAGAGCCAAACGCGTAAAATATTCCATTGTGACATCAATGCACACGATTGCTGTAGGAATAAATTACACTTCGTGCTGACTCCATTCCTTACACCTCTCTGAACAGACTAAAACCTACCCAAATGGCCTTGATTCAAGGCTGTGAACAGGTTGTATCACAGGCAGTACAGGTCTAAGATCTGGACACAAATAAGGTGCGTCTTTATTAGCCTGATGTGGCAAAATAGCTAGCTAGTTCGGATCAGGATAGCCTTGTTAGATCACGAAAGAGCTAGCTATTTGCATCTTCATTAGCTAGATCAAGGCGAAATAGCTAGCTATTTGGTCGAGAAAATTCCCCTTTATTAGCCTGAAAATGTTTTGATCCCAGCATGCATCAGAGCGTACTGAGGCATTGTTTACGTTAGATTTTTATACGTGCCCACAACCAAAGCCATGCAGTCGTGGCCTATCTCCGTCGAACACTGCGCATGTGCGAACATCGCAATAATTTATGCATCCCAAGTTTTGAGCTTAAGTATCCCGAGCTTCGAGCTCATGAAGACAGTGTAGTCATCATGACCATCATGACCATTATGTACATGTAGTAATACTATTCAGAAGTCCATGAAGCCATACTATCCATGTTACAAAATCTACAGAGCTTAAATGAAGGAGGAGATGAAGGAGAAGATGATGAAGAAGAATGCCACATATTATGAGGAAGATGAGAGGGGTTACAAGAAAAAGGAAAATTATTTAATTTGGAAAAGCTGTCCCATAAGCCTAGACACTAGGCTAGCTTCCAAGAGCCTCAGCCTACCAAACATAATGGAAGGAAATCATGCGAGATTTGTTTTCGAAGCCAGGATCTCCGTAACAAAAAAAATCAACCAGTACAATATAGTTTGTTTAATCGACTGAAAAACATCTTGTTTCCTGTTATTTTGTACAATTTTGACCTGCTTATAACAAAGACAGGTAACAGCAAAAATGCGCCACCCCCCCCTCCCCCCATCCACATTTTTTTAATGACAGGTTATAACATTTCACAATCCCCCCGCCCAACCCCATCTGTACCCCATACATTCGTACAAACATATACATCAACCCTCACAATCAACTTTCCTTCACTTTACTATCCAATGAAAAAATGCCATTATTTTAATAGCCCCAGGGCCCACGCAATTCAATCTGAATAATAAAACCTCAACTATTCACTAAAAGCCACTAAAATAGCTCAACATGTTTTTTAAAATATTTTTTGTGTGAAACTTACCCGCATTCATAACTGGCATTTACCCAAGCCTCAATCAAATGACATGTATCAGTACACAGGATTCTTCCTCAGTCACATACTGTACAGGCATGTGAACACAAACTAGCACACCACATACTGCCACAGTAAATGTCAGTACATGTACATACTGTGCACTAACACGCACATACTACAGATGTAACAAATCGTCCTACATATGTGAGCATCAAATATCCTGGTTTCATAGTGAGATAATATTCCTATCCACAAAATGATAATTCAGTAATCCCACTAATCATAGAATCACATCAAAGATTAACCAAAAAATGAGTGTGTCACCACAAATTGGGACTCACACCCACCAAATCTCACAGAGTCCTATGGAGATTTACAGAAACATACTGAGACGTGCCTATTGTAATGTATCCAGAGCAGAGCTTAAACTTACATTGACAGCCATGAAGAATCTAAGGCCCCCTTTCATATCAAAAAGGTGATTCCTACAGAATAATGTATGAAGGGGTCAAGTCAGTCTGGCACAAATGCTGAACTGGACAAAATATACCACGGTTTAAAACTACGGCTCCTTCCCTTTCTTCCCTTTCCCTATGCCAATTCCATTGAGCTGGAGTGTATGTATCAAAGGCGATCCACATTTGCTGTTTGAGGCCTGGGAAATAAACATGAGCCCATGTTTCAAAGATAGATCCGATCCACATTAGAGACTTCTACAGCTATAATGTAAACAGGGTGTTGATGAGAGTTGAGATGAAACCGCCGTCCAGATCCACTTACATTCATGACAGATTGCCATACAGGTATGGGGTTACCTCATGGTCTCAGCAGCTGTGTGTAAATACAATCTTAATTAACCCTCTCAGTACCTAACAGAGGTGCAAGAAATGTGTAATAACTGAATGAACTTATCCTGGCTTGGTAATGAGAGACTTAAATAGCAGGCCATGGGTCCTACCGCATGCCAAGGGTAAGGGATACAGTTATCAATATGCACTGTGGGTGGGGGGGGGGGGGGGGGGGAAGGGGCAAGGAAGGCTCTGATACAGATATGTTTGGAGGGGATGGGGCTCACATAAAGGTACATGTATGTATGTATGTACATACTGTACATACATGTACATTATGTTCATGTACAGCAGTTATGGATTCTGGGGGAAGGAAGCAATAGAGTTAGTAGGGGAGAGCTTTCACATCAAGATACACTGTACATGAACAGGAGTGATAAGTTGGAACCAATGGACCAATTACATGGGGGCAGGGCTCAGTGTGATTTAGCCCCCCCCCCCCCTCTCCCCACCATATTGCCACAACAATAGAGCCCCTGTGAAGAGCATGTCTTCCTTTATAAAGTAAAATGGATTTAAAACGGTTCAGTGTGCCTATTTTATGACAGTGGGATTAAGAAGTTGCCCCTTCAAATTTATTTTCCCTGTGTGAGTTGATTGATATTTACAGTACATGTAACTCTGTAGAAGTCCTTTTTTAAATTTCTATAGTAAGTTTCAGTTTTTACAGGTAGGGTGGTCCTCAGTGTACAAAACGTGTGGCGCAAACACCACGCGTCAGGTCCACAAAGTGATTGCGAGCCACGAGTAAGTCTTGCATTATTCTCATTGTTTTTGCTTTCTTTGAGCTACGCAGTCCATACATGTACATGTAGTTGCCTACATACCACGCGTCCAGCACAGACATCTGACAAAAAGTGACATCTGCCCTTTTGAGCTATGCGTAGAAGATTTTCTGGTGACCACCCTGTTTACAGGTACTGGCACACTACAGCTCAAAGGAATTGGCATCGGGTAAAGGGAAAGGGAAGAAAGGGAAGGAGCCGCAGTTTTGAACCGCGGTATATTTTGTCCAGTTCAGCATGAAACACGATGCTTTAGCCTACAAAACATCATGTCTCCTGCTGAAATGGCCAAAATATACTGCGGTTTACAACTACGGCTCCTCACCTTTCCCTTTACCCGATGCCAACTCCTTTGTAGTGCACCTGTTCCATTTTCTTGCATTTTCAATCATAACAGCATGAAACACAGCATGAATGGGGTACATTTACATTAGTCTTAATATAAAGTTATAAACCCGTTGGACTGTGTAAAGAAAACATTTTTAGGGCTTGGCCCTGAACGTGTTTGCAATTCATACTCCTGAGCAAATATATGTAAAGAAGAAATTTATTCATCCTTAAAGAAACCTTGACTTATCAGTTTCAGAATCTTTTGAAGTCGTAATACAATCACAGAAAAAAAGAACCCACACCATTCACGTTCAGTGCGAACAAAAAGCAAATGGAAAGCATAAAGTTTCCCCGGAAGAACCTACATGAACTGTGTGTTTACTTAGTTCCTGAACACATACATTTTAAGTCACATTGAAAAACAACCTGTGCTAATATACATTTTGTACAGAGAGGCACAGTAAGTGCTTTCACATTGTAGATATACTGTATGTGTGCAAATACATGTATCAAAAGTAGCAATGCAAATCAGCAATTTTTGTGCCAATGAGTCTTTATTATACCATACTGAGTGAAACCGATCCAAGAAAGAGTACTGCCACTTATATTGTAATGTTATTTGAAAACAATTTCTTTATGACAGGCTAACATGGCTGAAAAATGTATTGTTAAACTTATAAAAGTGAAAGCAAATCTGCAGGTACCTGTACACGTAGTTATGATTTAAGTCTCTGTGCTATGAATGTGCTGTGTGCTGATGTGCGTGTACCAAGTCCAAATAACATACACCGAATAGTATGATTAAATGGTACATGCATACGTTTATCTACGATGAAGCCAGAGGTTAGTTAATGAACTGTAGTACAATGAAGACAAGCAAATCAAATTTGACTTAGCAGCATGACACATACATGTACATTATGTAATTCGTCCAAGTCTGAAATACCGCAATTCAAAGGCAACTTCTCTTCACATTAGAAAATAGGACTTACCATCCCATGATGATGGCTGGTTTATAAATTGCAACAGGCTGTAAGGATGCCAGCTCAAGAATCAATCAAGAAAGTATGATCCCAAAGTGAGGTTATCCAAAGCAGATTCCAAATAAGTTGTGAGCAGTACCAGTATTATATTATGTCAGTATTCCTCAACAGGACTCTCTCACAGAACTTCCCAGGAAGAAAAAAAGTTTACCAGTCCAGAATCATTTTGATGAGTAAGATTCCAACCAAGAAGAGCCGAGTCCACATTCAACAGCGACTGTCACACCAAACCATGAGCGATTGCAAAGTTTGTTAAAGTTTGTTATGTTGCGTAGCAAACTGACTGCAGCGATACCGACAAACAGAAGTCTACCACGCCACCGACTACCCGAATGACGACAACAGCAGTGGAAAAACCTTGCCTTGACTTTCCAGTACAGGAATGAGCCGGTCTGATGGGGCGCACAGCTTTATCATCCCAGATAGAGTTTCTCTGAAAGTTGGCCTCGACCCAATAGTCTGCACAGCACGAAGCAAGGAGACCCTCAAACCCACCCAGTCTACCGGTAGTCAAGATTTCAACCAACTGATACAAGTGAATTTACTTTTATCCAAATCGAAAGGTGAGTGTATGATATGAGACTCACAATGTACAGTAAATGGAGCGAAAATAGGGGTGGGGTCTGAAATAAATTTTATCATCTATGCATAATTTTTGTTTACATTACGGGGACTAAATCGTTTCACTGTATGGTGAATGCATTCTTTCTACCCCGATGAAGTTCAAGGTTCCTCAAAATGCCTTATTTTAAACATTTCCAACACATTGAATAATAAGTCTATTTTCCAGCATGATATTTAGGTCGCATTCGAGAAGAGCAAGGTGTCAAGAAATATTGGGACAAATTCTCATGATACTGAACTAAACAATGAATAATACTTCACTTCAATGACCATGGGATATGATAACCAAACACATGATCATAACTTTCCTAAACCGCACATTTCATCTGGCTTCATGAATGCTATACAAACATAACCGACACTAGTGGGCTGACGAGGAATTCTGGAGGAGTGTATGTGTACCATGGTATTCATTATGAATTACATATTAAAATGAGCATCCCAATTCTTGAAAGATTGACAGACTACTAGAGGTACACAAATAAAGTCCTTCCATAATATAGACGGAAAATTGTGATGGATGATGATGGTATTTAGAGGTGTTGGTGGTGGAATTGTTGTTGTTATTGTGGGTTTTGTTGTTGCCATGGTTGAGGGTATGGATTCAACAGGATTTGGCTTCAGTGTTTTTATTTCCTTGATGCTAAATGACAATAAAATGTTACCTTAGTATGATGCATATACGAGTACTGTAAGTAGGTAAGAAATGATACATTTCTTCTTTCTGTATCACTACAAGTATTAAAATGACTAAAATAGTCACTTCTATACTTTTTCTTGCTCTTGTTGTATCTCTAAAGCTCTCTAAATGAACGGCAAATCATAGCATGCATACAGTTCACTACCTTTCTACCGATATTCCCACCAATACCATCAACCCATACTTTACAACAATTCAAATTTGAAGGTGGCATGCTACGTTACTCATACATCAAACAATGTCTCTGTGACAAGACTAGCTGACCCAATGAAATGCCTTCATAAACAGCGCTAGCCTAAGCCCTAGGCAATGACATACCATTTTGTGTTTTTTTCTTATACACTGCTGCAAGTCTGCAATCACAACTACATGTAAGTCTGGAGTCAGACTATGCAAACTTCATTCATCCTTTTTCTTACAGAGAAACAAAGAAAATGGATTAGTCTGTGTATGCAGACCTACTTGTGATGGAGTGTGACAAAATAAACATCCTGCAGCCTGGGAGCTAGGCTAACACACAGCCAGCCAGCCATAAATCGTCCCAACACACGAGGTCATGACATCACAGCCTCACTCTCCCTCTTCCTGGCCCTGCCTACTGAGTATCATGTCATGTGACCTCTCTGATCACCAGCGCAGAAACATTCTGTCTAGTGATCTATTTCCTACCCACATGACACTACCTACTAGTCTTCATCTTCAGGCACAATTTTCCCTGCCTGCACTTTGCAGGCTATACAAACTCTTGTTTCCCTGTCATAGTGTCTGAACACTTAGACTACATGTTGGTAGGGCCTTCAAAAGTACACTAGGACACCACTGACATCTCAAGCTATTCTCTAAACAATGAATCAATGCACAATGATAAAGAACACACATTTGTAAATGTCTAAAAAAAAATGTTGCATTATTCTCCAACAAAATATGATTATAAAGATGATCATTTTGGGGGATTCTACTCACAATGAAAATTGTGATAATAGACCATTTTCGTTAAGGATGCAAATTTCATTTATGTCATTCAAACAATACGCTTCTAATGGCAAGCCCAAAGCTTGTCTAAGGTTTGTCCGTGTATCAATAACTAATAGCTTCAGAGTGCGTTCCATCCATTGAAACTGAATCACAAAATTCAGGTGAATGTATAATAACGAGTCACCAGGCAGTTGTGAATACATTACGAAAATGGCTTATTGTATTTTGATAAGACAACTTCAGTCATTCATTCAACTTAAGAACAATAGACAAAACTGACTTGTGACTCATTTCAGGACTACCAAGTAAACCACCGATTGTTGTTGTGGGGCATGAGAAAACGAGTCTCAGAATACAATGCACCATACAAAGAACAATGACAGCCTGTGAGCACAATGTTAATGTGAAATTGTTGCTGGTAGATACATCAAGAGATATCACAAGTCATGTACACAACACACCATGTTTGAAGTTGGGCCAATACCAAACTCCCCTGGGTAACTTCAGCTGCAACTTAAGCTAAGAAGAACAAGATACAGTAAAACTGCTTCAGTAAAACAACACTCTTTTCGTTATAGAGGGTGGAAGAGGTAATGATTGCGAGAAATAAATCATGACAGAACCACTCTGCCACGATCACCTTGGCCATGTTGCACGGCTTTTCAATTATTGCAGCTTACCATCAATGGTAACTACCATGGCAACAGATGCAATAATGAGAGCTCATTGGCTGTTGTCATAGTAGTTACCATTGTTGGTAAGTTATGATAATTGGAAATCTATACACATTTTATCATTTTGAGATGATTCCTAAAATGGGTATACATACGCATGTTCATGACAAAACAGCAGTTGGACCCCAAAGTCACCAATAGTACCCCGTACCTTTAAAAAGGAGATAGACAGTCTATATGGATGGGTCATCTTTCTATCAAGACAATTTCAAACCAACAAATCTGTCTGTCAAATGCACACTGTCAAAAGGAAAAAGAAATGGTTGTATTTTACAAATGCCAGTGGCCTTCCAACACATGTGCGAGGACATCTGACAGGTACAGGTACACGTACTCATATATCCAATCAAAAGGCCATTAATAAGGCTCTAATTTCTTGAGGAATCTTGCTGGTACTACAGTGTACAGTACATGACTTTTACAGTGGCTACTAGCCAGCTGCCTTGATAACCCCTAGATTGTACATTGTCATAAAAGTCATGTGTCATTGGCGAGGGTCTACATGTAATTCAGGGCACTAAAATTTTGCGAGCCCCTAGACAGGTCACATGGGTTTGTAACAGTGTATTGCACCATTCAAGGGCATGGACCCTACTACAATTATGGTTCATGGTCAGAAAGATATAAGCATGGACCCTGTAGGGTCCATGATATAAGTCAGTTAAGATTAACCATTTGTCTGCCAGACAAACTGCTCCTACATGCATGTGTGGTTTGCGTGTATTTCTTGTGCAAAGTGCATCATTAAAATCATATTAAGGTATTACACACATTATGCTCCCAAGGTTTTAACACTGGCAAAAATTTCCTTAGCCCCATACTATAGGTGGGGCTAAGGTGGGGCTAAGGGGGGGGGGGGGGGGGAGGGGGGCTTTAGCCCCACCTATAGTACGGGGCTAAGCTTAGACCACTTTCTGTTCTCATTGGTTTTAACCAAAGTGGGCTGGCCCTACCAATAATCCGGGATTATTTGGCCCTGCAAAAAAGCAGGGCTAACACCGCAATTGCAGGGCCAAGCCAAATAGTCCGGGGCTAAGAGCGCCAGTGAGAACAGAAACGAAAAATAGTATGGGGCTAAGGAAATGCGGTGTCAGCTCTCAAGGCCGAGACGCCGAGACCTATCAGATAATGCCCGACGGGTGAGTGACCTTGATGCGGAGTGGTAAAGAGCCCATGTGCAAGATGTACACTCATAAATATTCATTAGCTATAGAGAAAGTCCGGGGCTAATGATTTCGAGTGGGAACGGCATAGATTTCCTTAGTCGGGTTTAAGAAATAGTCCGGGGCTAAGAAAAGCCAGTGTGAAAAGCTTCAAAAAATACTCTGGGGCTTAGGATAGTACGGGGCTAAGGATAGTACAGGGCTAAGAAAACAGCAGAGCTATAATCACAAATCCAGGTTTTCTTTGATTTCAATGATTTTCATCATTTTGAGAGGGTGCCTTTGTGTGACCCTGAGATCAAACCAGAATGTAATCTGTGGTCTCTGTCATGGTTTTAGTGTTTTTCTTCCACTATCCCTTACCGTTACCTTTGATTGTTTACAATTTCAACCAAAAACCCTGGAAGCTTTCAGAATTTAGCTTACATAGGCGACTCCAGTAGTCACACAAACCCCAAACTCTGATTTTACATCTTAGTGAAACACTCAGGAAGAAACACTTACAAATTTCTAAAAAAAAAAGAAGTGATTATATGATATTGAAAAGGGGGATGCAGCTTCTACTATGAGTTCATGACAAGCACATTAATAAATGAAAAAATCAAATCAAAGTTAAGCTCACTAAAAACAAGGAAAATAGGTTAAATATCATGACAATGTTAGTTGATCATAATTAATCTGACAAGATATATTTCTGATAAAAATTTATAATTCAAAGAATTAATGAATGAATGCAGGAAAGTACAGATGAGAGGAAGAACGAGGGGAAGAAATGTGCTTTAGATAATGAAGCAAAAAAGTTATTTTCGTCTGTGATGCAATTATTGCTTTTCCTTGCAAAGTTACTCAACAAGTATTACAAAATTTAAGTTCATGTTCAATTTCAAGTTCAAGCTTAGACACAAAGTTTATGTACATGTTCATGAAAACAAAAAGTTTACTCACTTATGTGGGCTTTCTACCTCTGCAATTAGTTCAGTTCTGTCACAGTAGTATTTCTTATTCTTCTAGGAAATCACTTTTAATCAGGCCTTAAAATACATTTCTTGGGGCATGCTGTTGCTTATATAGAAAGACTCATTTAGGAGAAATCTATTATTGTACTTCATACAGTATGACATCATAATCTCGACAAGTTTGACATCATAAGTTTTAGAAGCACTAGTATGACATCATCACAATTTTTATGAGTGCAAGTACAACTATGACATCATCGCTGCATATCTGTGGCTATGAGGGGAAGTTCCGCATTTGGCAGGATTTGGCTGAGCACAGCACTAAGGGCTGTGTTGACTCAACTCTTTGATAGCGTCAAAAAGTTTTATGACGTCAAAGTGACATCCTGCCAAGTCTGATATGACGTCAAACTGGGACCTGTCATGAGACATGAATAGTAGGCTCTTTCACAGGAGTTCCTTTGAAGTGTTTAAATGTACATGGGCATAACAATACCCTGTAGTCACTCATTGATAAAAAAGAAAAGAAAAATGGTCTGCAGTTGAAAGAGTAGAAAGACTACATGTATGTTACACTTGATTGAGGATGTCAAACTTTCCTCAAAACTTCCTAAATGTACACTGCTTTAGATCTATGTTGTATGGAAAAGAAAGTACTGGTAAACTTCATGTATGACATCAAACTGGGACCTGTCATAGGACATGGTCATTAGGCTCTTTCACAGGAGTTCCTTCAAAGTGTAAGATACACTGTATATTCATTCTCCGTGCATGGGCATTACAAGTTGTTAGTTACTCATGACTAAATGTCTGGACTTGAAAGTCTATGTTACACTTGTTTGAGGATGTTAACTTTTCCTCAAAACTTCCTGAATGTAGAATCTGCATTACAGTATGTGTAAAAGAATGGAGTATCTGACTTACTTGTGACTCATGTATATGTAGTAGATAAAGCTAATAACTGACATAAGTGACTGTATTTACTCTTTGCAAGCCACATGTGATTTTTTTTCATGAGTCATACACACAAAACCTTATAAGGGCCATTTTGTCAAGAACACAAAGGATAAAAAATACTTAACCAGCTTGTTTAACTGTCTCCTGGCAACTATTACCATAATCAAGCTGATCAGACAGGAGAAAATAAAAGCCAGCCAGCAGGTTAATGAGATCATATAGTAGTAAGTAGATTCCCAGACCGGAACAACTGCAAGGTTGACAGATATGATAATACAGAGCAGGGGTTCATGGCCAGACCTGAGTGGAGAGGTGTAGGGGTGGAGGCGGAATTCTCTCTATACTGTATGTCAATATGTGAACAGTGTTCACAACTTTGCAGGTCAAAAAAAATAAACTTGTGTAAATACAGTACCACTGAAAATGGAAGAATATACTGTTTAAGAACTTTTCTCACAATAATCGCACTGGAAACTGACTTTGAGCGGAATCATATTGTAGGTGCTTAATTTTGAGTACGTCTTGGACTTAGCACACTTCCTGTAACCTACATACATGTATGTAGAGACAGGAGACTGATATGTAGCACACATTGTGGCTTTTCACACATTAATGCAGGGAGGTGAGCTGCTCATCACTGACTCTTACATGTACACTGAGTGGTGCAATAGAGTATGAATGTAGACCATGGTCGCTACGAATGCAAAAAAGGGTCGTTTTTTTTTACTCTTCCTGAAAAAAGTTTGTGAAGCTACATGTATGACTGTGAGATGTTAACCATGTTATTGTTAGGGTGGACTGCTGATTCTTGCCAAGTTTCATGATTTTTGCAAATGGGATAAAGTACCTTACCTTTTAGATGCCGTAAATAAAATGTAGTGACTGACCTTGACCCTGACTTATCAACCTCCTCCAGACATGAGTTACAGAAGGGGTGTCTTCATTAGCCAGATCAGGTGAAATAGCTAGCTATTTGGTTGAGAAATTTTCCCAAGAAATCTGACTTGGGCTAGATGGCCAACTAGCGAGCTAACTCACAAACTAGCTCACCATTTTGCAGCAGTGTCTTTATTAGCGTGAAACTTTCTTGATCATAACAGGTGTGATACACAATGGCCATTATTCTGTTCTGAATTATTCATCTCATACACACAAATTTTGAGATCCAAATTTGTCCAATAATGAAATTCTCATTAAATATTCCAAGGATTATTACAAGAAAAGTGATAGATGAAATGTCACAAAACCTGTCTCTAAAA
Source organism: Arbacia lixula (assembly GCA_963669155.1). Classification (NCBI taxonomy): domain Eukaryota; kingdom Metazoa; phylum Echinodermata; class Echinoidea; order Arbacioida; family Arbaciidae; genus Arbacia; species Arbacia lixula. Next base: position 12,514,572 of record OZ022583.1, read on the forward strand.
AAATTGACATCCCTTTTTTTTTTTTTTTTTATATCATGACTTTATTCAAGTTCAAGAGTGGCAGTCATACATACATACATAGACCAGGTCCACCGTTTCGTGCCAAACAGATGGCAGGTCAAAATGATTACAACGGTCACAAATGAAAACTATTACAAACATGCAGTGTCACAACACAAGGAATAAATACGTGTACTTAAATACATTCATCATATCAAAATAATCCTAAGTATCTTACATTAATTACGAGAGATAATACTCAATTTATCATCGTTATCTATTTATGATGTGTCAATTTCAGCTTGATTTTAGTTGAAGCTGATTTTTAATCATTTTTCAAAAGTGTCCAAAATTTATTTTAACACCTAGTAGTATTTAACCCAGTTCCTACAGAAACATAAAATGTCATAATTGGGTCTGTGTTTGCAGATTACTAGAAATTGCAGAAAAACATCTGGAAGAGGAAAAACAAGGTGCGCAAACATCAAAATGGGATGATTTATTTTACAAAAACTTCACAAATGTTTTCCTGTTGAAGTTACATATAATTCTGTGCTACAGTCTGTACACACATGTGTGACTAAAATATAAGGAATGTTGCATCATAAAAAAATGTATGATCTCAGACAAAAATATGCATGTGTCCTTGACATAATATTAATGGGGGTAATAAAAGAAGGAGTGCATAAGGTGAGCTTATTGTTCATGGTAGATATAATTTCTCTGCCCATAAGTGTACCTCAAGGCAATGATCTCTTTACACCATCGTGTTATGTGTACATGTACAATGTATTTGCCATGTATTGTGGCAACTCACATAACAAGCTGCATGATCTGTCCATCTGTAAATGAAATCAACTTGAATAGTTCAATCATCATTCCACCCACACCCCGTGCTGTACATTATCCAGATTGTCTGTGAATCATGCAAATGCCTCGTCAATTAATCACTCAATCCAAATCTCGTACATATGTAAACTGTTTGATGATGGACAGTGATATTAAGCAAACACTTATAACACGTGACTGTGAAGACTAATGGCACAGCCTGCTACTGATCTCTTAATTAACCATGCAGTACTTATGCTATTAACACAGCATGGAGGTACAGTGTTAACGTGCCACTTGAGCTAGTACTGTGTGCATGTATTGCCTAGACATAGTATAAATCATTTAAAAGTCATGAGGTTTTGATAATATGACTAAAAAACTGATGAGAAAGCCTTTTTTTTTAAAGAACAGAGCAGAAATCTAAGTTGACGAAATGTCTTCCGAAAGGTGTTTCATTAATTTTGTTTTGGTGAAAATGTACCTCGAATGTATTTCTATTTCTGTTATAAAAAAATGAAACATATTCTGTTCATATCTCCTTGCACAGTACTTTGTTGGGATATGCGTTTCTTGTGGTATAATCAGTGTACAGTGAGACATGACGGTCATGACTAGTAGAACACATGAATATTGTAACACAAGATCACATCAGCTGGAAAACGGCATTACAGGAGAAGATGACAGCACATGCTGTATGACCTTTAAAATTAATAGTTCACCCAAGATAATGAGGAAATTAAGGAAATCCGGCTTCAAATAAAACCAGTGTTCATAATTTCATAGGCAGGAAGTGGATTAGAAAATGATCTTCGCACAAACTTTTAGCAAAATCATCTTCTACTGAAATTGGCCAAAAAATGTAGTGTTTCAGGAAATTTACTTTTAATCAAAATTGTCTATCTTTGCTCAGCAATCTTTATATTGGTAAATGGCTGCTGGTAAAGGGAAGTTCAAGTTTACATCTTAACATTTGTAACTTCATCAAAATTATCTGGTTTTAATCAAATATCTGCAGATCAAAGCTGTTTTTTTTTTCTCATTTTGCTGCTATTCCTGTAAAAAGCACCTCTCCACTAGACAATGGAGCAAGAATGAGCGGTCTCTTTATTGTTTTTTTTATGCCGTAATTGGATCCAGAGTTGTTTTCTGTACAGATATAATTATATTGCCTATTTTTCAAAATTACAGGTTCCATAAATGAACATCCAAAGCAAATATGAGTACTTAAACATTTTCTAATTTGTCAGGGTTGCATTTTCAGAGCAGTTGAATCCACTGTCGAAGTTTTGTCGGTACTTCCTAACGCCTCAATATTTCGAAACGAAATTTCTTGACTTTTTTCTCTGATCCTTCCCGCACATTTTGATACCAAATTTATGGCGATCGGACCTACCGTACGGGTGTCAGATTACGTTTACCGAACACATGTCACTGAAATTTCGCTATTTCTCTATATGACTGTGTATAACCCTAGGCTATGGATAAAATCAGGAGCTTTCCCAATTTATGTAAATACTTTTCTAATAAGTGTTATCATTGTTTCAAATAATGTAAACAATTACCACACACACACACACACACACACAAACACACACCCACACCCACACACGCTTGACGAAAAACAAAGAAATACATAAGAAAATTGAAAAACAATAAAATACATAAGAAATAATTACCACAACCTATCGTTTTCTTTCAAGAATTGATGAGGGAGTTATGAAAGACATTTGTACCAAAAATTGCTATTCCTGAGGCTTTATTTAGTGAGAAATACCAAAATCTATGATTTCTCGCATAAATTAGCATAAATTAATTAGTTAAAAAAAAAATAAAAGGACTTTCGTAAATTTAGCTATACAACTTTGTAGATTACATAATTCTTTACCCTTGTGCAAAATTTTGAGGCAATCGGGCGACCCATGGCCGAGATCTCAGGGGGGGGGCCATAATGGCCCCCCCCCCCGGTAATAACAAGCTTTGAAATACCCCGGGAGTATTAGGGTTAATCACCCTTGCCTCACACCCCGCCCCCATTACCAAATGAACAGTATCTCATTACACTACTGCACAGGTACCATTACACATACTATACTTCTGTTAAACAGACAGGTTACCATGGTGGTGTCGATTATAGTTCCCTACATGACCAGATCTCAACACTAGCTGGCAGCAGAGCACAAAACAAATTATTTCATATGTGACATGTAATAAATCAATTTTGCCTAACAAACATAGCTGCAACAACCTTGCTACATGTACACTTCAGCTCAAAGGAATTGGAAAGGGTCAAGGGAAAGGGAAGAAAGGGAAGGAGCCGCAGTGTTAAACCGCGGTATATTTTGTCCAGTTCAGCATGAAACACATTGCTTTAGCCTGAAAAGCATCATGTTTCATGGAAATTCATGCTGAACTGGACAAAATATATCGCGGTATAAAACTGTGGCTCCTTCCTTTTCTTCCCTTTCCCTTTCCCTATGCCAATTCCTTTGAGCTGTAGTGTACATGTCAAATTAAAAAAGAAAAAGATAAAAAAAAAAGTAGGTGACTGATTGAACACCAACATAAATGCAAAATATGCATGTTTAAAATCATGAGAGAAAAAGAGTGAAATGAATTGTCAAAGATAAAAGAAAAATTAACAAGAAAGGAATAACCGTCTTATTCAGGGCATTCTATAATCAAAATGACATTTTTTGACATAAAGCGAGTGGTTCACAAGCCGGCTGCTACCCTTGAAACCGGTCCCCGCATTTATTTAACACAATGCAAGATTTTCAGAGGAAAAATCAGGCAAAATGTGGACATATTTGACAAGTGCACATTTTTGTTCAATCTCTGTAATCATGTACTTTTAACTTGCATTCGTACTTCCATCATTTTCTTGTCGATCGCAGAAAGTTTCCCCCGCCATTTTTTTATTCCACTCAAAAGAACGTGATCGCGTAGCAATACTGGTGAAATGTCAGCACTGTACTGTGCTCGTGGGATTGAGAGATATTGCACAATCAAGGTTCAGTGATGTGAATATATAGGCCTACAGTGGACGATGTTTTACCGAGTAATATTCGAAGCGCAAATTCTCTGAAAGTTTCTCGCTACTCTTCAATATAAAAATAGACCTAGTTCTGCAAAAGAGCATTGTTGATCAGTGACAGTGAGTTGACATTTCAGTATTGCCTGCTGGAGTCTATGTAGGTCATTCAGAGGAGCCAGATGCAATCTCTGCGGATCCAATGACCTACAGAGTTGAAGACTGAATTTTTGGCCTACACCCTAGTACTAGATTGATACTTGATAGCGTATCTTGACTTTATTTTCAGCCTTGACAAAGTCACTGCAGGGGAAAAAAAGAATTCAAAAAAATTTTTGGCTTCTTCTAAGTTCTTTAACACATTTTTGGCCGATTTGGCTACAAACTAGCTATGACTATGGAGTATGGGCATGATGCTCTTTTAAACATTTTGGGGGCCAAATGCCCCGAGCCCCCGTGTATGTCCGATAATAGATGTTGGTTCAGCAGTGAACAAGAGTCCGAGGCTGAGCTGAGCCGCCAGGCTATTTCATAGACTCGACTTGCATACATAAATTTTGCATTCCATTCCTAGGCTACAGTATGCTAACGCAGCAGTCTAGCTGCATTGGCATTGCCAATGGTGTACTAATGTTATCAGAATTCGGCTGTTTTCAGTCAACAACACTCACTCACAATATAATCACATTCACAGACAATTCGTACGATACCTCTTTATGGTAGTAATCTTGGAATATGGTGACTTCGATTCCTTCAAAATTATCCGAATCACTTTTCGGTGATTAAACTAGGTTTTCTAGAGCCAGTTCTCCAAAATCTCGAGTCGGATTAGCCGCACACCCTAACATAAATCTACTAATCCAGCACTATGATGGCGCTCTTCACTAAGTATCGATCCCGCCAAACAAACGCACCGCGCTCAACTTCAAACTACTGTACGTGTACCGACGTGTACGTTTCAGCTTGAAAATTATGAGATCGAGGCAGAGCGACCCCCTGTCTCACCTGCACCGTCGCCGGGCCGAGCCTGCAGCTGGGAGCTCTAGCTACGTCGAGTCAGCTGCTGTTGCAGTATTTAGGTGGACGAGGGCGATCGGCAGTTAACTTTTTATCTCTAACTTTTGCTGTAATTTCTTTCAGTGTAAAAAAATCAGGTACGTCACATGAAAATGTGTTTGAGGTGATTGTATACAGAAAGGAACTTTCAGGAAAAATCTGCTTCAGTTGAAGTAAGTAGTAGTGAGTAACAAGAAAGCATTTTATTTGACTTATCCTCATGACCATGTCATGATCCTCGCCTCGGCATTTTGCCAAGGCAGCATTCATTTGTTTGTGTGACTGTACGTCAAACAATGTGAAGTCAGAAATGAATTGTCAAAGATGAGAGAAAAATTAACAGTTAACAAGACAGGAATAACCGTCTCACTCAGGGCATTCTATAATCAAAATGACATTTTTTGACATATAGCGAGCGGTTCACAAGCCGGCTGCTACCCTTGAAACTGGCCCCCGCATTTATTTAACACAATGCAAGATTTTTGAAGGAAAAATCAGGCAAAATGTGGACATATTTGACAAGTGCACATTTTTGTTTAATCTCTGTAATCATGCTTTTTTAACTTGCATTCGTACTTCCATCATTTTCTTGTCGATCGCAGAAAGTTTGCCCGCCATTTTTCATTCCACTCAAAAGAACGTGATCGCGTAGCAATACTGGTGAAATGTCAGCACTGTACTGTACTCGTCGGATTGAGAGATATTGCACAATCAAGGTTCAATGATGTGAATATAAGCAGTGGACGATGTTTTACCGAGCGATATTCGATGCGCAAATTCTCTGAGAGTTTCTCGCTACTCTTCAATATAAAAATAGACCTAGTTCTTCAAAGAGCATAACTTTGTTGATCAGTGACTGTGAGTGACATTTCAGTATATCAATGCCTGCTGGAGTCTATTGTAGGCCATTCAGAGGAGCCAGATGCAATCTCTGCGGATCCAATAACCTACAGTCATGACAGTCCAGAGTTGAAGACTGAATTTTTGGACTACACCCTAGTACTAGATTGATAGCGTATCTTGACTTTATTTTCAGCCTTGACAAAGTCATTGCAGGGGGGAAAAAAAGAATTCAAAATTTTTTTTTGGCTTCTTTTTGAACACATTTTTGGCCGATTTGGCTACAATTTTACATTTTGACTAAGACTATGAATATGGAGTATGGGCATGATGCTCTTTTAAACATTTTTGGGGCCAAAGTGCCCCGAGCCCCCGTGTATGTCCGGTAATAGGTGTTGGTTCAGCAGTGAACAAGAGTCCGAGGCTGAGCTGAGCCGCCAGGCTATTTCATAGACTCGACTTGCATACATAAATTTTGCATTCCATTCCTAGGCTACAGTATGCTAACGCAGCAGTCTAGCTGCATTGGCATTGCCAATATCGGTGTAATGTTATCAGAATTCGACTGTTTTCAGTCAACAACACTCACTCACAATATAATCACATTCACAGACAATTCGTACGATACCTCTTTATGGTAGTAATCTTGGAATATGGTGACTTCGATTCCTTCAAAATTATCCGAATCACTTTTCGGTGATTAAACTAGGTTTTCTAGAGCCAGTTCTCCAAACTCTCGAGTCGGATTAGCCGCACACCCTAACATAAATTTACTAATCCGGCACTATGATGGCGCTCTTCACTAAGTATCGATCCCGCCAAACAAACGCACCGCGCTCAACTTCAAACCGACGTGTACGTTTCAGCTTGAAAATTATGAGATCGAGGCAGAGCGACCACCTGTCTCACCTGCACCGTCGCCGGGCCGAGCCGGGCGGGGAGCTCTAGGTGGAAAGCCGTTGCTTCTCGTCGACTCAGCTGCTGTTGCAGTATTTAGGTGGACGAGGGCGATCGGCAGTTAACTTTTGACCTCTAACTTCTGCTGTAATTTCTTTCATTGAAAAAAAATCCGGTACGTCACATGAAAATGTGTTTGAGCTGATTGTATACAGAGAGGAACTTTCAGGAAAAAACTACTTCAGTTGAAGTTAGTGAGTAACAAGAAAGCATTTTATGTGCCTTATCCTCATGCCATGATCCTCGCCTCGGCATTTTGCCAAGGCAGCAAAGGCAAGCCAGGCATATCCAATGTAAGAGGGCCCAAACCTGCTTTGTTTTGGATGCTGTTTCATTTTGCTTGTGTGACTGTAAATTGTTATAGTTCAATACGTCAAACAATGTGCAGTCAGAAACTTAAAGAGTTAGAGTTTGAAAAGCATGTTTGGGTGTATACTGCGACCAGCCCACTCACGTTTCGGTGTAGACAGGAATAACCGTCTCATTCGGGGCATTCTTTAATTGAAATGACATTTTTGGACATACCCCCCGAATCTAGATAGGGCGTTCAGATGAGCCAGATGCAGTCTCAGCGGATCCAACGTCCTACAGAGACTGATTTTTCGGTCTAGTTTGGGTGTAGACAGGAATAACCGTCTCATTCGGGGCAATTCTTTAATCGAAATTACATTTTTGGACATACCCCCGCATCGAAGGAGCCAGATCCAATCTCAGCAGATCCAAGACCAATCTTACAGAGACCGATTTTTCGGTCTAGTTTGGATGTCACTGCGACCAGCCCGCTCACGCTTCGCGGGAGTAGTCCTGGGGCTAGTTTGGGTGGTGCTAGACCGAAAAATCAGGCTCTGTAGGACGATGGATCCGCTGAGATTGCATCTGGCTTCTCTGAATCTATTCGGGGGGTATGTCCAAAAATGTCATTTCGATTAAAGAATGCCCCGAATGAGACGGTTATTCCTGTCTAGGTGGTGCATGTGTCTTGAAACTAGTACGTATCGGTCTGACTATGTTCAACAGTTTCTAACCATATATAGTTTATTGGTATACTCTGTCTAATTCTAAGTAAGAATTACAGTGTGTGTGTGTGTGTGTGTCGGTCCTTGCTTCCTTTTTATTACCTGCAAAAACAGGCAGCTTGATAAGTTAATTGTATTAATCTTTAACTGCTGCCTGAGCCTATGTAGTATGTTATAAAAACCCTGCACACACAATACATGTATCTCTTTCACTGTTCGGGTATAAATCACACTAGAGATCTCAGTCTGATTTAACCCCGGGACCGTTCACCACGTGAGCGGGCTGGTCGCAGTAAAGTCCGATTTAGTCTCCACCATGGCATGCATAATACAAACAACAGTTATTAATGTTCTTGATTATTTCAAATTTTCAGGTAATCTCTCTCAACTGCACTGTGACTGGTGGCATTCTACAAAACTCCAATTAACCCAGCCCAGCTAGACTAGCCCAGGCCTAAATTCCATTCAAAATGCCAAGACGTTTGACAAAATCAGGAGGAGGTGGTAGAAAGCAGAGGAAGACATCGTCACGTTCTGATAGCCCCAGGCCCAGGGATATCTCACTCTCCACATCAGGCAATATCAGTGCCTCCACAAGCAAGGTCTCGTAACAAAAACTGAATGTTATGTAATTGTATGGGGCTATTGAAAGGTAGCAATTTACACAGGGTGTCTAAAAAAAACTATACACTTTTGAAATAGCTGCCGAATAACAAATATTTGATTCTGGGGAGAATGATTTACAGGTCTCAACTTTCATCTGACACCAAAACTTCCAAAAATAATTCTTGCTTGAATGAGCGCTGCTCATTTTTGTAAAGAATTTAAAAATTAGGCTGTGCAGGAATTAGCCTGTGGTCATTAAAAAACACATTTCTTGACTCCTTTGAGCGATCTTTCTGTACCAGTTTCAGTGAATTATCCTTGAATTCACAGCTTGAATTCCATAATTTAGGGTAGGAGTAAGGATTCTGGTTATAGCACGGTTATGCAGGATAGTGTTTGGTGGGGTGATTATAAGTCATTTAAACATGACTTCGCTGGCCAACCGGTGAAGAGAAATATTTTGCTAGACTCTGTCACCTTGGATACCCACTGAAAAATCACATCAACACAGGTTGCAATGTACATGTATGTATGAACAAGTCCCTAATGAATGACAAAGTTCTGTAATATTGCCTAATGTTTGGATTTAGCTATTTATAGATGCCAGTCGCTAGATATCTTATATCGGTCATAAAATGCATACGGTACCTCACTCTGCACACAAACACATGCACGGACAAACCTGACAAACATGTGAACTGTGTGATGGATGAGATTCCTCATCTATAATTGCAAAATTAGTAACGCAGTATTCTTTGTTAATTCACTGAAACATGACATTGCCAAATTATTTGCCATAATTATGTTGCATTTTTCAAGAAACCATTTATTCCTTGTTTCATTTCAGATTGCCAAAACAAGCAGGCGGAGGCGGAACAAAAATGATGGTACGGTTTTGTCTTTAACCACCTCGGTACTAAGCCAGGAAAAACGCTTTGACCTAATATGTATTTCATGCATCCTTAGTAGTACAGAGAGGATTGATTTAATGGGAACCTAATTCCTGTATCCTCTCTATCTATTGCATTTAGCCAGTTTCCATAGAGATCCAGTTACACGTAATATGCATTTTGGGCACAAGGAGTACCCACAAAGCCCATAGAGATTGTCTTGTCTGGTGTTCATGGAGTTAAATGCTTATGGTTCGGACTCTATACCGGTATTCTGAAAAAAATTGGAGTGGGAAACTCTTGCTGAAAGACAATTCAATGCCAGATTGAGCCAGTTTTACTTAATTCACAAGGGGAAATCCCCAATAGCATTAACTAAGCTTCAATCCAGCAGCTTTAACCATTCAAGTCGACGCTTCACACCCCATGCCTACACTGTCATGGACTCCAGAACAGACAGGCACCTGCACTTTTTCCTGCCCAGAATGCCAATATACTTTTATCTATGTTTGTGGAAAAGAGGGAAACAATATGTATGTTTGTCTTGATTGGTTCTTTGAGATTTGTTACCCATTTGGCCTGTTATTTTTGCCAGTGTGAAACATATTGCAGTTGACATTTTCAAATTAAACAAAGAAGAGCTGGTAATCTATGATTTGAAGATGATGTATGTATGTCTTAATTCAGGCTTCATAGCAAGGTAAAATTTACACTTGGTCCAATGTCACTGAAGAAGGGCTTGTAAGAAAGTAACAGAATATTTGCTGAATTGTAGTGACAGGTCGCTTGCATGATTGCGTTACAGATGACTCATTCCGGGAGCGCACGGTGTCAGCCAAGACAGCCTCTCACTGGAAACCCATCTCCAAGGCCTCAGAAGCCCTGCTCGTTCAAACCATTGACAGCGCCATCGTGTGAGTACCTCTAGCTAAATTTCGAAAGCCCTAGGCCATCTTGCATATAGGTTTTCAATTGTTGTAATTTATCATCAATGGTAACTACCATGGCAACAGCCAATGAGCTTTCATTATTGTACCTGTTGCCATTGTAGTTACCATTGATGGTAATTTACAATAATTGAAAACCTATATCCAGCGTGGACCTGATTGTTTTCGCCCTTGATAACGGTATGATGTGATTTGTTTGATTATAGTAGAGGCTGTAGCCTTTGGTCAGGAGCAACAAGCAAATTAAACAATTATCTTTTGAGGGCTGCTTTTTAAGCCTTTTTGCAGATTAAAAACTTTCTTTAAAAACATATGCACCCACATATTCAAAGCAATACTATCACCATCTTTACATCATCACACAACAAACTGTAGTCTTTCAATCTCTGAAGAAATAGATTTAATACAGATTTTATTCTAGACTTTCACCTCTGATGACTTACAAGAATACAGACCAATGCCTATGAGTCAGGAATTTATAGCTGTTTTTTTTTAAACTGTCCTTTAAGGGGGAATTTCCCTTTTAGAGTTCTGCTTTTGTTGTAATTTTTTGGTACAGGTCTGTTTTGTCACAAACAAGCTCAGTGTCATATTCAGATGTCCAGGATGTCCTGAACAGTCTCAAAAGAAGGTAAGTGTTGTCATAGAAACTTTTTGATCAATACTTTGATGTGAACTACTCTTGATTTTCTATTGATAACTTGATGGGACATGAAATACGCTTTGATTTTCTGTTGATACATTTGATTGGACATGTAGGTTTTTGCAGCTTGGTAATCTATTTGATTTTTTTTTATTGTATGTTATGAAATGTTTACATAAAAATAAATTTTCCATTCTGTATATTTTCTTCTGTAGTATTTGATATTGTAGTTCGGGGCCCTGTCTTATTTAGAGTATCACAATTGATCGCAAGTAGACATGTGATTGATTGACATTACAGATACATGTACATAGGGGATTAGACTTGCGAGTGATTGAAACCTTTATTTTATTCTGCTCCACCCCAGGATTATTGACAAATCCAAGAATTTGAAGGCACCTGAAACAAAACGTCCCAAGTTCAGCACTATCGAGACTGCTTGTGTAAGTATCATCTTTCGTTATCTTAATATTTACAAACTATCTTGAAATGTAATTTCAACTGTGGCCAAAGATGCCCTTCCTACAATTATCGCAATCAGGGTAAGCCCTACACAAATTCACAAAATAACTTTAAATCATCAATTTAAATTATTTTTAAGCTGTCAAAATCAAATTCAGAAATTGTTTGAATTTATACTAGTGTAAAGTGATTCTACTTTTAAGAAAGTAGAATCACTTTACACTGTTACACAATTAATTACGCTTACAACTTTTACTCTATTTTTGTAGATTACATTACACACAAAAATATCATGCAAAACAATCTCATTCAGAAAGATTTCAGATATGTACTTGTGTCCTTGAGAACTCCCCTTTTGCATAGAAATTAGATTTTGTAATTTTGTGTGAAAGCACCTATTGCTGAAAGAGATTTAAAGATGTCTTCCCCTGGCATTCCTCAGCACCAGTTGGAGAGAGAAGCTCTCGAGGCGTCTAAGCAGGAGGAACAGCTCTCTGAGATGGTGGAAGAAATGACAAGGTAAGCAGCTACCCGCCATTACCAGGTCTTCCCATTTCAAGGTGATGTCTCCCTTTCAGCTAACCAATTAACCTGTTGTTCAGGATTTCTGAACCCTGGTCCAGTTAGGATGTCACAGTTGCCATGGAGCTGCAGTAACCAAAGGGATGTGGCTTAATTGCACCTTACAAGGTTTTTGCTTTTTATGCCTCCGTCACGAAGTGGCCAGAGGCATTATGTTTTCGGGTTGTCTGTCCGTCTGTTCGTCCATACGTCCGTCCCGAATCTGTTGAGGCAATACCTTTAGAACCGTTAACCAGATTTGTTTCAAACATGGTACATGTGTGTATTGCATGAAGCCAATGAAGTATGTAAAATAGGGGTCAATTCTGATTGAAGTCAAAGGTCAAAGGTCAATGGAATTTGTGAAAAATTGCCCCAAATTACCCTTTTTTAAAATCCAAATCCAAGGATGCAATTATCATTAAAAATGGTATGAAGATGGATCACTGCTTGTGGGAAGGCTGGTGACATTTTTAGTACGATTCAGAGGTCAAAGGTCAATGAACTTTGCCAAAATTGGCTAAAAACTGCCCCCAAATTTTTGTTATATTTAATCCAAATCCATTGGTGCAATTCCAACCAAACAAACTTCAAAGATTGATTACTACTTGTGGGTAGACTGGTGACATTTTTGGTGAAATTCCTGGAAGGTCAAAGGTCAATTAACTTTGCAAAAATTGCCCCAAAATTGATATTTCTCACAATAATCACAAATCCAAATCCAAATCCACTGGTGCAACTCTAACCAAACATGGTACAGAGATGTATCACTTCATAGAAATAGACTGGTGAATTTGTGTAAAAATTCCTGAAGGGTGACAAAAATTAGCTAAATATTGCCCCAAATTGATATTTTTCAGAACAAATCCAAAAATGTGGTTCAAAGATGGATCACTAGTTTGGGGTAGACTGATGACATTTTTGTTGAAATTTCTCAAGGTCAGAGTTTAAAGGTCAATGAACTTTGCCAAAATTGGCTAAAACTTACCCCAAAATTGATATTTTGTTCACATTGAATCCAAATCTAATGATACAATTCAAACCAAACATGGTGCAGAGATGTATCACTGCGTGTAGGTAGACTGGACTAAATTGCCCTGAGCTCTTTTGCCTTTTGCAAATATGAAATTGTGTTAATGCATACACTGCCATATAGGAGAGCATTGTTTAAGATTTTTTATCAAAATTTAGCTCCCCTGACCAGTGAATTTTAATGGCTTATATTAACTCAAGCCCTCTCTCTCTCTTTTTCTCTTTCTCTCTCTCTTCATGCATTCCTTTATTTCTTGAACATATATTTACAGGACTGTCCAAGAGAAGGAGAAAATTCTGGAAGAACTTGAGAAGAAGATGGCAAAGAAAAACACCCAGAAAGACAATCCAGAGACTACAAATGTAAGATTCATAACACTCTAATTGAGAAACAACTATTTTTGTCAGATTGTGTACATTAGAAAATATGTGTTTGTGTCTGGGAGAACATGTATCTGTTTATTTCATCGGCCTGGAGACTACCGGAAGTTAGCAACCGGATTGAAACCGTAGTCTCCGCAACATCTCCTGGAGACAAGCTGGGTCTCCAGGGATTTTTTTTTGCAATCCTGTCGCCTTCTGGTCTCATAGTACACCAGACCTGAAGCAGATACGACTGCAAACAAAGTCTGAATTTGGCTGCGTGGTGCATCATGGGTCGACTTTTCCTCACATGCAGTATTGAGAATTGAAATTGCCTGAACATTCGTGAGAAAAATAAGAAAAGAGTAATAAAATTGGTCATACCAGACAGGTTTTATTGTCTGCTGTTGCATATTCAAATCTTTGAAAAGTTATTCTAATTATTGAATTGTACTGTCTGCTTGAATATTTTAGCTCTTTCCGTTGCTACCCGCTGACTTTGAGGAGCAGCTCGGCATACCACCACTACCCAAGACAAGAGCGCAACATCAGGTACATCTATCAGCAGTTAACCCTCTCAGTACCAACCAGTCAGAGTCTGATATTAACTAACACAGTTTATTGCCTGTGGGACTGTGATGGTTAATGCACTGGGCGAAGTTTGCAGGTGTCATTATCATTACTCAAGCGGATAGCCTAGTGCATAGTGCCAACGCCCGGCAAGCAGTCTATGCAAGTTCAATTACCGCATGGCCTTCTTTTTCATTGCTTATTTTCTAACAGATTGATCAATTAGTCTTATTACTATGGAGATTAATAGCAAAACAAAATTTATAGATTCTTCAATGTATTTAACAAAAAAAAAAAGAAATAATAAGAATTCTTGAATTTCTATTGATATTTGTGTTTTGTTCTGTGTGTGTGTGTTTTTTTTGTTTGTTTTTTAAAAAATACATATATATTTTGTTTCAAAAAAATATTAGTGAAATCTGTATTCTTAAGAACATGTACTTTTACAATTAGGGGGCCTAAGGTCTGCATCCTCTGAGGGGTTCTTTGCAGATACATGTACAGCTTACTCTCGATACAACGAGCACGGATATAACGAGGTTTTGTTATAACGAGAGAAATCTCTCGGTCCCAATGTTTCTTCATGCAAACCTATGGTGCAACACGTCGCTTACAACAAGCACGGTTACAACGAGATTTCGTTATAATGAGCTTATTGTGCTGACCCCAAGACAAAGAAAAACATAGCAATTGCGTCCCGTTACAACGAGGAAGGAAAACTCGAGACATGAAAACACCGGCACCGCAAGGAGCCAGACACACATCTCGTAATACACGGCTACGCAACGCGAGCATGTGCACAGTTTCTAATACATCACTCCTTCGCGATCGCACAGCTTACGTACATTGAAAGCATGTGGCTTCCAAGTCCGATCCCATCGCGGCAATCAATGATATACGGCGCGTGCACAGTTTCTGATACATCACTCCTTGCACAGCGTACGTACATTGAAAGCACATGGTTTGCAAGTCCGATCCCATCGCGGCAGTCAATGACACGGTGCGTGCTGAATTGGCATGATTGGGTGTGTGTCTGATGAGCAGCGATTGATTGGGTTTCTTGACAAAAACAAATGTGATCTCGGACGGGTGAAGTATATTTCACGCACTGAAATATGACATTGAAAGATTTGAAGAGATAATTAAAAAAATCTTCTTGAAATTAGAATACCGCTGGAAATCATCACGTTATAAAATGAAATACATGTACGATTGACCTATTAATTTACTGCAAAATAACACCCATTGTATCGGGAATGGTCTATAATTCATTGAATGCAATTAGTTATTGAAACGTCAAAATGTATCAAGGTAGGATAATGTGTTGAGCAAAAATAAATCCCCTTTTCAGTTTGAAAACGCATGTTTCCAATCACTTTTCAGTTTGAAAACGCACGATCCAATCCCCTTTTTTTCAGTTTGATAACGCATGTTTCCAAGACGGCTATGGATATGAAAACAAAGTAAAACACAATGAACACACAAGCACACATGTTTTCAATGTATTTTATTGTTTTTTATTCTGTTTGGATACAACGAGGTTTCGTTATAACGAGGAAAAAGCCCTGGTCCCGACGACCTTGTTATATCGAGAGTAAGCTGTATTCGTGTTTGTTCTGTTTTTTTTTTGTTTTTTTTTTACAAAATACATATATATTTTGTTTCAAAAACATATTAGTGAAGTACATATTCTTAAGAAGATGTACTTTTACCGTTAGGGAGCCTAAGGTCTACATCCTCTGAGGGGTTCTTTGCAGATACATGTAATACATGTATGACCATAGAAGTGCCATGACAGGAAAAAACAACAGTTGTTATTGCGATTTCTTCTACAGAAACGTGCAGTATTGCTCAAGAAGAAGAAGAAGGAGAATGCAGAGGTAAACAAACTTCTGTCGACTTTCCACAGCAACAAGGGACTAACATCTATCAAGGACTATATGAACTCGCTCTCGGACGTGGTGACATTTTTACCAGAGAACTGAAGAAATAGTGCATTCATACTGAGCAGATTGGAGAACATCGTGGATGTAAGCAACATGTATGGAACTTAGGTTTTGTGATGTATTTGCTATCAAAGACTATGTGAACACTCACAGATGTGGTGACATTATTACTGGCGAAGCTGAAGGAATAGTGCGTTCACCTTAGACTGAAGGAGATCTCATATTGGACAGGACATTTTGGAGATTAGCTGCATGTGTGGGACTTTGGATGTGTGATAGTTTATCTATCAAAGACTATGTGAGCACCCTCTCAGACATGGTGACATTAGTACCAGAGAAGTTAAAGAAATAGTGTGTTTACATCAGACATATGTGAGATCTCTGGACAAAACATCATGGAGATGATATAACTTCAGTTGTGTAATATTTTGTACATCAAAGACTATGTGAATATGCGAATAGACATGGTGAAGTAATTACCAGAGTGGAAGAAATCACAAGTGGAAGAAATGATGCGAGAAAAATATGAATGTAGCAGTGTTAATATCAGATAGAACATCAGAAATAATGACTGGTAGGGAATGTAAGATATCATCCATTTTTTTTGACAATTACTTGTATAAATACCAAATTGAAGATACATACTATACACATATTGACTGGTAGTGGGGGTTATATATAATTAATTTTTTGACAATTTGTTGTATAAATACCAAAGTGAAGATACATACTATACACATATTGACTGGTAGGGGGTGTTATATATCATTCTTTGAGTTATATTTTCCTGAGGGATTACATGGATATTTTGCTTAAGTGCGCAACGCTGAGTGAAAATATGATCACAAAGGGAAATATATAATCCAAAGAATGTTACACCCAGGACCCTTTGTATTAGCGACCACAGAGAGGCTTGTTCATGATTCATATTTAGTTACTTAGATTTCAATAATGGTCTGTTTCTGGGAATCTCTGAGACTCAACTACATAAACTCCAAAGTGTACAGAATTCAGCGGCAAGGCTTGTAACACGAAAAAGGAAATTTGAACATATAACTCCAATCCAAGGTAGTCTCCACTGGCTCCCGATAAGGGCTCGTGTTCAGTTTAAAATCCTCACTCTTGTATTCAAATGCTTATGTGGAAATGCTCCTGTCTATCTTACTGAACTCATCAAACCATACCAGCCTACTCGTAATCTTCGTTCTCAATCGAAAAATCTTCTCTCTGAAATTTGTGTAAAATCTAAGACATTCGGTGATAGAGCTTTTGCAAATACGGCACCCAAATTATGGAATAACCTCCCCCAAGGCATTAGATCATTGACAGACTTCGATCAATTCAAATCAAGACTAAAGACGCATCTGTTTGATAATTATTAGTTATTTTCAAATTCTCACATAATCAATTTTTACTTTCACACGCATAGAGACTATTTGAATGGTATTATGCCTCTCTAAGCATTGAATATCATTATTATTATTATTATTATTAAAAGGAAAAACTGTAACTACAAGACGCCAGTTTTCTTTGCATGTAATGGTATATGTATGTTGTGTACCATGTGGAATGGTGATATATATATATATCATTTCTTCACAATTGTTTTTGAGACGCTAGATAGTTGTTCTCCAATCAAAACTATTGGCATATTTGATAAAAACAGCAACTGCTCATTTCTTGTAAAATTAAGTACTGGAATCGAGAACATGTATTTTTTTTGTTACAAAGTTCATCAGTCCAAAACTCAAAAGATTCTGCAAGGAACCATGAGGAAGCTTTAATTGTTTGTGGATCAGCAATTTTATAAATTTGGTTGATTTTAGAGTATGCTGATCGACTAACGATGCAAACTTTTAATGGCCTTTGCTGACATGCAACTTGCAATTATAGAGTCACTTGAAAAAAAAAATGATGAAATGAAATAAAATAAATTGATTCCACATATGTTTTGTGAAATAGCGAATGTTTGTATAGTATATTGATATATAATTTTTTTTTTGTTATGCCATATACATGACAGATGATAATGTTGAGGGATCCTCCATCTATTGTTTTCTCTATCTGTCTCTCTCTATCTCCTCTCCATCCATCTGTTAATGGACACCGCCTATCTTAGTTATTACAGTGTATCATGTATTTATTTGCATGTTATTTTCCTGATCAAACCTATCTCTGGGTTTGAGAATATGAATACTTGTATGAAAAACAATTAAAATTGTGAAAAACTTACTATCAGAATGTTTCTTGGTTTTGTTACAAACGTTTTGATAAAGAGATGTGAGATATCCATGTGGAGATGTGTAAGATATAAGGGTGGAGAAATGCATTATCCCAGTGTGGAAAGATGTAATATATCAGTGAGAGATGTAATGATATACAGTACTGTACATGTATATCACAGAGAGGGGTAATATATCAGTGACATATGTGATGATATACATGTACATGTATATCACAGAGAGGTGTAATATATATCAGTGTGGAGAGATGTAATATATTAGTGTAGAGGGATGAAATATACATGTATCAGTTTGGAGAAATGTAATATATCAGTGAGAGATATAATGATATATCAGTGAGGGGTGTAATATATCGGTGAGAGATGTAATGTAGTGAAAGTTGAATCCTGGTTTCAAAACTTTGTTATTGTTGCTCTTATTTTGGTTTTGAGTAAATAGCGCCCTCTTGTGGCCAGTACTTGCACAAGATATGACTGACATGGCAGCAAGTCATGAACTGTTGTTGGGGACAGAATTTGCTTCCATCTATTACATCCAAGGCCCAAGATGAAGCATTTTTTAGCATAAGGAGGCAAAGAGGTTAGTAAAACTATTGATTATTTTATTTTGAAATTATATTGTAGGATTAAGTCAAATCTGATGGGTTTATTTGTGAACTTGAATGTACACTTGCTGTATGCATGTATAATGTACACCATGTATAATGTACACAATGTATAGTGTACACAGTGTAAATGTACACAAGTAAAAAGGGTGTCAGTGATACATACTGCTTTTCTCTATCTGAGATGTTCAACTCTGTAGTGTCTAAGTTTGATATATATGTTGAAATGTTGTGTTTAATTTACCTTAATCATGGATTGTGATTGACAAGATGTATTGATGTTGGCTTGATATTTTTGCACATGTACTTATTATGTTTTCTTTGTTCATCTCTGTTTATTTCAGTTTTCACGGAATTTCTACACGAATAAAGACCAACCAAACAGCAAATTCCTGTCGAGACTTCTGTCTTATTTAAAACGCCTCGGCAACAGTCACAGTGAAAACTCTGGCGATCGACATTCGACATGGCAACAGAAGGAGGCGACCACTCGTCAGAGCAAGGTACCAGGGCAACTCCGCGTCTACGGCAGCCCACAGAAAAGGGTGTCCAATGGCAGTTGGGCATGAAGGAGAAAGATTGGAGAAAGGCTGTCACAGCTTGGCGAAGGACATCTGACAAACTGAGACATATCTTGACAGATGATCATGCTGAAATCGATGCAATAAAATCCAAACGAGATGACCTCCAATATGCCATGGACACGGCCATCACGGCGCAGGCAGCCCTTGCAGATGCGGCACCGACCGACACTGAAAGCGAGGCAAGGCTCGAAGCCATAGAGGAGGAACACTCGCTCCTTATGAAGGAGACATACGGAAGGGTGAGATCGCTTCAAGGAAGCATTAAACTCTCAACAGCTGGTTCGTCTTCGAAACACCGATGCCAACAATGGCTTGATCAGCAGCCACAACTCAAGGTCAGTGACGAACAGAACAACTGCCTACAAGCTGATAATATGCTAAACGAGAGAGACTGTGGTGTTGAGCAAGCGCCGGAGGAAGATCTTGGATCATCGAGGCAGCGACAAGCCTTTGAACAACGGGTGCCAGCACCACAGTCAAACCAAGATCGGGATAAGCTACTCATAGATTGCCTATTGGATCAGCTCCGCCTCAATAGGCTGCCCTCACCTGAGCCACCGGTGTTCGACGGAGACCCTCTTCGATACCCAGCATGGAAAAGGGCATATGACATGCTAATTGAGAAGAAGGGGATTCCACCAGAAGACAAGTTCTACTACTTGCTCAAGTATTTGAAGGGGCAGCCATTGAACTTAGTGCAGGGCTACTCACTTCTAAGCGATGACCACGCCTACACCCTTGCGAAGCGGCAACTGGACAAGCGTTACGGGAATACGTTTGTTTTGTCTAACGCATTCAGAGACAAACTGGACGCCTGGCCAAAGATAGGCTCGAAGGATGCGGAGGGACTTCGTAAATACAGTGATTTCCTCCAACAATGCAATGCTGCATCCAAATTTGTTCACCACCTGAAACATCTGGATGATGAAAGAGAGAACAGGCGACTACTGCTGAAATTGCCAGACTGGCTCACCACCAGATGGGGAAGGATAGTCGTTCAATGGTCACGGGATACCGGCGCCTTCCCTCCGTTCACGGTCTTCGTCGATTTTGTTGTCAGTGAAGCGGAAGTAGCATGCACTTTGATGACGCCATCAAAGGAGAAGAGGCCACCGTCGAATGCAAGGTCTCTCTCAACCGGCGTGCAGAACGGGGACGGACGAACGAGAGAGACAGTCTGCCAGTTCTGCGAAGCGCAGCACAGCCTGGAAGACTGCTCTTCCTTTGCGGCACGGTCAATGGAAGAGAAGAGAGACTTCATCCGCAACGGCAACTTGTGCTTTGGATGCCTCAAGCCAGGCCACAGATCCAAGGACTGTCGGAATAGGAATACTTGTTTTTCATGCAAGAAAAGGCATCCCACCATTCTTCATGATGATAACTGGAAGGACAAGAGGTCATCAAGAAGGGTTGACACTCAGCGAGAACTAGAAGAACCACACTTGTCGCATGCGTCAAGAAACAGAGATAAACCCCATGCATCGAAAACCTCAACGATCGTACCAGTATGGCTATCTCACGCATCGACCCCCAAGGAACGACTGGTATATGCGATGCTGGATACTCAGTCAGATACGACGTTCGTCTTACGCCAGACAAAGGAGGAAATGGGGATCACCGGAACTGAGGTCAACTTACTTTTGTCAACAATGACAACAGCTGCGGAGAAGGTGGCGAGCGAAAGGATAGAAGGTTTCAGAGTGAGAGCTTTGAACAGTGACAAGGAAATCGCCCTGCCCACAACATACACTCGTGACATTATGCCAACCAACAGGAGCCACATCCCAACACCTGAAGTCGCGAAGAACTTGCCGCACTTGGAACAAATAGCTCCGCTTCTGTCACCGATCTTGGACTGCGAGATAGCATTGGTCATAGGATACGACTGTCCAAGCGCCCTCACTCCTCGAGCCGTCATTCCCCCTCCAGTTCATGGAGGGCCCTTTGCAATGCAGACTGACCTTGGCTGGAGTATCGTAGGCACGACAATGGATGATCGCAAGGATAATGATCCCATCGGTTTGAGTCATCGAGCAATGGTGAAGGTCCTGCCGGATGAATTACAGATGGACGGTAATCCTGCTGAAGTGGTGTACTCATGCCAAACCAGAGTTGAAGAGGAGATAGCACTTCATCAGATCATCAAGCCTTTAGAAGCAGACTTCGCTCCTGAACGGGCACAACGACCTTACTCGCAGAATGATGTGAAGTTTTTGAGTCTGATGGAGGATCAGTACCGTGTCACAGACGATGGACACTACGAGACACCTCTTCCCTTCAAGGAAGCATCAAAGTGGCTGACCGGCCCCAACTTCCTGTGGAAGGATGAAAACGATGCAGATGAGGAAGAAGACAACGATGGCACAATTCCTCTGAACGATCCTGACGTGAAGCAGTCCCATGCTACGACCAAGAATTCAGAGGAATTTGACCTTGGGAGACTCAATCGATTCTCTACTTGGCAGCAGGCAAGACGAGCAGTGGCCAACTGTCTTCGTTTCAAGCGCTACCTTCAGTTGCGCTGCCAGAAAGGGAGAAGTAAGAAAGAAGGTGCCATCGTTCAGCCTATGTCTACTGAGTTATCCGTCCTTGCCGAGAAGGAAATCGTCAGACATTTTCAGAGAGCTGTATTCAAGGATGAGATAGAGATTTTAGGACATATGGAAGGAGTCATGGCCCGCGGGAGAAGGCGTTACCGCAAAACCAAGAGTCGCCTACATCAGTTGGACCCCTTCGTGGACGCAGAAGGAATCCTCAGAGTTGGAGGAAGACTAACAAGAGCAAAGGGACCATTTGAAGTAAAACATCCCACCATCCTAAACCAGCTGCAATCGAGACA
Organism: Arbacia lixula; assembly: GCA_963669155.1. Classification (NCBI taxonomy): domain Eukaryota; kingdom Metazoa; phylum Echinodermata; class Echinoidea; order Arbacioida; family Arbaciidae; genus Arbacia; species Arbacia lixula. The sequence continues at coordinate 12,536,593 of OZ022583.1, forward strand.
GAAATGGACTCGCACCCAGCGCGATATGAAAGCTGGTGATGTCGTGATCATCAAGGACGATCAAGCTCCCAGGAACACATGGCCTCTGGGAAGAGTCGTGGAAGCGTACAAATCAGAAGACAATCGCGTTCGCAAAGTCAAAGTAGCAGTGGGTGATCGAAATCTAACTGCGTCAGGAAAGCGTATGGCGTCTTTGAGTTATTTAGATCGCCCCATTCACAAATTAGTCTTATTACTTCCCACGGAAGATCAAGGAGAATTCCCGGCCAAGGAGCCATGAACCATGAACGATTACAAACTTTCAAAGTCAGGTCTGAACTATATATAGATAGAACACTTGACTGGACTGAATCCAAGAATAATTTTCTTGTACGTGTCATACATTGCAGGGTCTAAATATGAAGAATAATTTTCTTGTGTGCTTCATACATTGTAGGGTCTGAACACAAAGAATAATTTTCGTGTGCGCTTCATTTATTGCAGGGTCTGAACACGAAGAATAATTTTCGTGTGCGCTTGATATATTGCAGGGTCTGAATACAAAGAATAATTTTCGTGTGCGCTTCATATATTGCAGGGTCTGAATACGAAGAATAATTTTCTTGTACGTGTCGTATATTGCAGGGTCTGAATACGAAGAATAATTTATGTGTGCGCTTCAGATATTGCAACGTCTGAATATAAAGAATAATTTTCGTGTGCGCTTCATATATTGCAAGGTCTGAATACGAAGAATAATTTTCTTGTGCGCTTCATACATTGCAGGGTCTAAATATGAAGAATAATTTTCTTGTGCGCTTCATACATTGCAGGGTCTAAATATGAAGAATAATTTTCTTGTGTGCTTCATACATTGTAAGGTCTGAACACAAAGAATACTTTTCGTGTGCGCTTCATATATTGCAAGGTCTGAATATGAAGAATACTTTTCGTGTGCGCTTCATATATTGCAGGGTCTGAATATGAAGAATACTTTTTTGTGCGCCTGAATGTACAATTCTGAATGCAAAGACTAATTTGATTGTGTGCGGCTTACAAATTGGGCCGAATGGGCCCTGTATGTTAAGACTATCATTCGATCATAAAATTCAGGTATTTCAGAGTCTGAACTTTAAGACTTCATGTATGTTTCCCTTTGTATGAAAGTCTCAGACAAGACTAATTATTTGAAGGAATTGGGAATACACATGTTTGGTATTTACTTTGGTAATTGCTGAAGAAATGTAATTGTAGAGATATCATTTAAAGGAAATTATCATCTCTAACCACTGAAAGATAATACAGTAACGATATATATTTGCATTGCACGGAATTAAAATTAAGTACAATGCATGTTATTTGAATGTGAGAGTAATTCTAGAAATGATGCAAAAAAGCTCAACTGAAATTGATTTTTTAATTGATTTACCTCATGTGTTAGAGTCATGTGTGAATTGAAGAAAAGCAGTTTGTTATTCCTTTGAAAGCGGAGTAATTTTATTTCTACCAGAGACTTCTCCATTTAAAAATTGTCATATACTGAATCAGTGAGAATGTACCTTGCAGTACAGTGTATTATTGGAAACGTAAAGAATAGTCAACAAACGTTTGTTGAATTATACTTTTCTTAAACCTTTGAGGTCTGAAACGCGGACTACGTGGAAGATTCTTATGTGCCATGGCACACTTGGTTACATCTCACATACCACAGATTATCTATCAAGTATTAGAGAATCTCTTGTGAACATAGTTATGCTTGAAAGGAAGCTAAAACATGCAATGTTCCTGTACATGTAGTGCTTAATTGTGCTTGTTTTATATTAAATGGTGGATAATACTCAGTTTCGTCCTGATGTATGGTGTAGGAATTAGGCAATAAGGAGAGTGTGCATGTACATGTATGTATAGCAACGGTACCATGTTTCTGATCTCCATTGTAAGGTGTAATGGTGGTTGCACGAAGTAAACAAAAGATGAAGTACCGTATGAAGTATTATGTTGCGATACAGCATTTGCTAGCTGTGCAGGCATTATGGTGATCTCCTCAGAGCCTGAAGCCCATTAAGTTTTCAGTTTTGTGAAACTAAGCTGTGAACAGGTGTTCTGTTCAGCAAATGTATATGTACGAGTGATCATGTACTAAACTAGTTTTCAGTATTATTCGTTTTGCTGATTAGCAAGGATGGTCGTGAATTTTCAAGTAGAAAGGATAATCGGTAGAAAGAGTAATTGAGCTATTTTTCTGCAAAGTCACTCAGGCTGAAGTATTGAAAGTTGTGTGTTGAATTTCCATTGATCAAATCTAGGTGTGTTCAGGTTAATATGCTTGTATTCTGTTGTATTCCATGGAATACGACTTCATACTTTTGATAACATGTGGTTGCATTTAGGTGTCTGATACGTTTTTAAATGGGGTTCCATTACTTGTATTCAACACGTTAATTGGGTAAATTAGCATATTGCTAATTTAAAGGAGCCATGTAGTGAAAGTTGAATCCTGGTTTCAAAACTTTGTTATTGTTGCTCTTATTTTGGTTTTGAGTAAATAGCGCCCTCTTGTGGCCAGTACTTGCACAAGATATGACTGACATGGCAGCAAGTCATGAACTGTTGTTGGGGACAGAATTTGCTTCCATCTATTACATCCAAGGCCCAAGATGAAGCATTTTTTAGCATAAGGAGGCAAAGAGGTTAGTAAAACTATTGATTATTTTATTTTGAAATTATATTGTAGGATTAAGTCAAATCTGATGGGTTTATTTGTGAACTTGAATGTACACTTGCTGTATGCATGTATAATGTACACCATGTATAATGTACACAATGTATAGTGTACACAGTGTAAATGTACACAAGTAAAAAGGGTGTCAGTGATACATACTGCTTTTCTCTATCTGAGATGTTCAACTCTGTAGTGTCTAAGTTTGATATATATGTTGAAATGTTGTGTTTAATTTACCTTAATCATGGATTGTGATTGACAAGATGTATTGATGTTGGCTTGATATTTTTGCACATGTACTTATTATGTTTTCTTTGTTCATCTCTGTTTATTTCAGTTTTCACGGAATTTCTACACGAATAAAGACCAACCAAACAGCAAATTCCTGTCGAGACTTCTGTCTTATTTAAAACGCCTCGGCAACAGTCACATGTAATATATCATTGTATGGAAATAAATTAACAATGTGGAAATGATAGATCTTCATACCAGAGGGGGAAATAGAGTTGTTTTTTCAATATGGGGTGGGAATTGGTGCAAAGACAATACTAATGACATCCCAGTAGTTTCATTTAAAGTAAAAGTAAAAGGGACATGGCATGCTCCCCCCTCTCTCTCTCTTTCTCTCTCTCTTTCTCTCTCTCTCTCTCTCTCTCTCTCTCTCTCTCTCTCTCTCTCTCTCTCTTTAATTCTCTCCATCTCTCACCCTTGATATCTTTCTTTTTTATTCTATCTCCCTCTACATCTCTCTTTGTCCCTTTCTTTGTCTCTCCTTCTCTCTCCCTTCCCCCCCCCCCCCCACCCTCCTCTCTCTCTAGTTCTCTCTTCCCCTCTAACAATATTATAGGTTGAATTATATTTCTCCCACCTCCTTAGTTTTCTTACTAAAATCCCTATTCTATCATTTCTTTTATCAACCATCTTTTTCTTTTCTCTTTCATTTTCATTTCTATTATTTACTTTTTGTTTTCTTAGTTCTAGGATCAGTATTTCCTTCCACCATTTTAAAATTAGTGTTTCATTTCTTTCTCAATCCCTTTCTTTCTCTTCTTCCTTCCTTTCTTCATGTCGTCTGTAATTCGCCAAATAGTTGAATAAAGGAAATGAAGCTCAACCATGTTTCCTTCATCTGTATCACTCTCTAGCTTTAGGTATTCTATTTTTATGAAATGACGATAGATTGATGTTTCACTACATGTATGCATCTCCCGATCCTATAAGCTGCACTGGCGTCAAAAAGCACGCTCGTCTGAAACGATAGCTGGCGCTAGACAAGTGATTTAAACGCAGCGCTCGGATCACGCTCCAAAATGGCAACTCCTTTGAAAACCTATGGTAAAAAACCCGATGTATTTCGGTTTGAGGAAGGAGGAGAAGGTTATATGATTGGTTCAGAGGTAAGTGTTCTTTGATTGTATTTTCAGTTCTATGTAAATGGTGAATGAATGGTTATTTGCTGCTTGAATAATGCTGGGTAGACCTCTTTGTTTGTTTTATCGGTCCCATACCTGTATCCTCATGTTGTGATCTACCTTGTAATGTTTTACATTGTCGACAATGAGTGAGTGTGCTGTACATAGCTGCTGCGTAACTTTGTGTGTGAATGTGAGTGATTTGATGCCTGACTGTGAGACAAAAGCAGTGATAACACAGAGTCTAGTTCAAATGACAAGTTTATCCAAAAACATTTGCACTTAATCTCGAGTGCAACTGTAATGTTTCTAACAAATCTAAGCTCTAGTTGTGTGTGTGAAGCATCAAAATTGATGACATGCTAAATACGTGCCTTTACGGTTCTTGCATCGCAATGCATGATGGGACGGAATTCTAGTATGCGAGCGTTCAGCGATCGCTGCGGTTATATCGTCAACACGCTCATGACGCTAGTCGTGGCGAGCACGAAGTTCAATATTATTATTTTCATGTTACAGATTTGTTATCTGGATCATATTTTAACAATAAGAACTTTGATTCGTATCATTGCACTTTTTATTGATTTATTTAATTTCACACATTACATCACAACACACACATCTTTGCACATATGGGACTACCACCCGAGTCTCGATGACGTCTCGAAGGTCTCTCTCTTTGCTTATTATTTTCTCAACAAATCCTTTATAAATTTAGCTACAATAATACGAATCAAAAGTTCTCATCGTAAAAATACAATTCAGATTTACTGAAAATTATCTTGTCGGAACCGATCCACGTAACAAATCTGTAACATGAAAATGACATTGCAATCAATAACCGCAGCGATCACTGAACGCTCGCGTACTAGAATTCCGTCCCATAATGCCTTGCGATAAAAGAACCATAAAGATACGTATTGTGGAGTGACTATCACCAACATGGCGATCACCATCATCAGCAAGGTGAATCCTCTTTTTCTTGCCTTTCCTGCACAGGTTGGGAATTACTTGCGATTGTTCAGAGGTTCATTGTACAAGAAGTACCCGTCACTATGGAGGAAAATGGCGAGCATGGAGGAGAGAAAGAGTATCGTCGAGCAAGGGGAACGTAAGTTTGCATTTTAGATTCAAACCATATATCTTGTCAGTGCCACATACAAATTCCAATGTCATTATTTTAAACTAATTCTGTTTTTGAATTGCAAATACAGTATAGTTTGTTTTCATTGAAAAGATATTTTGCTGTCTGTATTGAAGTGACTACGTTACTTCCAGGTTGGTCAATTTAACATTTTTTTAGTCTCAAACTCATTGTAAGCAGAGATCATAAGTCTGGATTGATATTTTTCCTCTATAATTTGAACTTAATTGATTTTTTTACATTATTGGCTGGTTGTAAAAAAGAAAATTATGTCTGTATTTTGTTTTTTATTCCTTACAAGATAAAGCATACAACCTTTGAAAGCCCTTGCAGTTGGAATTTTTTCCTAACGTTGCCCCACTGCTTGTCTCGCCAGGGTTTGGGCAGCACGGCCTGGCCACCAACGTGACCCTGCTGCGGTCCAGAGAGGTGGACGAGATCCTGGAGGGCAACGAGGAGAAGTACCGGTCCGTCTCCATTAGCACCGAGACTGCGGTGGCCCGGGACCCCAAGCCCAAGCGCAGCCGGGACTGGGTGCCCACCATCCCCAACAGCTCCCACCATCTGGATGCGGTGCCCTGCTCCACCCCCATCTCACGCACCAAGATCGGCCCCAAGAAGCAGAGGACGTTCCCCATGTGGTGAGGATCGACCGAATACATTTAGCTTTGTGCCATCATTACCAGGGAGTGATTTCCCAGCATGAAATTGGACAGCAGATAGATTTTGTTCTTATCTATTGTTACACATTTTAAGTTTAATGTTTTCTGGAAATTTCCATTTTAAAAGTGTACTCGTAAATATATTGAATTCTGGAAAATAACCTTCTGTAATACCATGTGCTTGTATTCTTTCAGGATATAATTTGACCCTCTTTCGTGGTGAAAATAGGAAGGAAAAATATAGTGTTAAGAAGAGACTGTTTATTATGATATTGACACTTCACTGTTTTAAGCTTTAGTTTTTGGTGTTTGGACCCAAAAGATGAATAAGATGAAAGGGGAAGATTTTAACTTGTTATATGCAAGATTTTCTTCAATTTCCATAGCTTGTACATTTAAATACTGGACAACTAGCCCCGGTTCTAAGACTTTGAGGTGTGTTATGTTTTGTGCCTGTGCTCTGCTATCACATAAGAGTTTATAAGCATTTAGACCAAGCAACTCTCTTTGTCCTTTTCCTATAGAGAAAGAAGACTAGTCTATGTTTTCACACTTAGTTACAATTACAATGTTGAAAAACAAGGAATCCTGCATCTTCCACTTTAGATAATATCTTTGTGACCTGTATAAAGAATTGTAATGATTTGCTGCAAAGCTAATAAGTTGTTGCAAAGTCACTGTACTAATTTGATGTTACCTCTGTGATTTGAAGCTTATTCGATATCTGACATATACAGGAATTATCCAGTATTTATTGCTTATCTTCAAACTACAGTTACGATGACCACGACCCAGCCATCATCCATGACAACGCCGTACAACTAGACATGCTGGTCCCCATCAGACTTGACATGGAGATCGACGGCCAGAAACTGAGAGACACATTCACCTGGAATAAAAATGGTAGGAGCCCAATACCAATATTGTTGTGTGGATCCACATCAAATTGTTTGTTTGTTTTCTCTTCGTCCTATGTTTGGCACAATCAGTGACAATGGAACGTGCCTGTTCGTAGGTGAGCCGTGAACCACAGAAGTTTGTTGTAACATCAGTTTGTGTATCCGTCCACTACGCCAGGGTTTACACTGCTCTATTTTGAGAAGTGATTTCTTTATTTTACAGAAGTTGTGACTTGCCTCTAGACAGGATTTCCAATTGGTGTCCTATCTGCGTGACTTTGCTTTTATCAGCTTGCAGTCAGGAAGAAGTGGAATATCAACTTCAGAAACATCTGTGTGACTTTGTTTTTATCAACTTGCAGTCAGGAAGAAGTGGAATATCAACTTTAGAAACATACACTAACAAAACCCATGCAAAGCTATGACAGAAAACTTTATTTTACTCACATTACATAACTTAAAACACAAATATTGATTTCTATATACTGCGTATTAGGGAAAGTTCTCAGTGGCCTATGGATTTTTCTTCCAGTCATGTCTTCTGGTCTCGTGCACTAGTACAGTAAACCGGAAGTGTACGTGACTGAAAACAAAATCCAGGTAGGGCTGCGTGATGCATGATGGGGCACGTTTCCCTTATATACGATATGGAGAATTGTTCCAAGGTTGTATATGACAATGAAACTTCCCATCTTCATCTGCAGAGCAACTGATCACACCGGAGATGTTTGCTGAGATCCTCTGCGATGACCTTGACCTTCCACCTACGACCTTTGTCCAGCCGATCTCACAAGCCATCAAGACTCAGATAGAAGCCTACCCAACAGACACCAGTATACTGGATGCTCAGTCGGACCAGCGCGTTATACTCAAGGTAATTTATTGACTCTTTGCATTCCAGTGATGCATCTTTGCTCAATGTCCACATGGAATAAATGTTTCTGATCAACCAATTTGAGTCTCCCCTTCTCGCTCTCTGTTTTGTCTTCTATCTCTGTCTCTCCTTTCTTTCCATCTCCTTCCTCTCTCTCATCTCTCATGAGTCAAAGAAAATGATGCGGTGATTGTTCCTTCTTAACAGCTCAATATCCAAGTGGGAATCATCTTGCTGGTAGACCAGTTTGCATTGCCCTCCTTCTCTCTCTATTCTTCTCTTCTCCCCCCCCCCACCCCTACCCCCCCCCCCCCCCCCCCTCTCTCTCTCGCTGTCTTTCCCTCTCGTGAGTCTAAGCCAATAATCAAAGATTGTTTTATTTTTGTCCAGTTTAACATCCATGTTGGTAACATCTCTCTTGTGGACCAGTTTGTGTCTTTCTCTCCCTTCGCTCACTCTCCTCTCTCTCTCTCTTTCTCTCTCTCTCTCTGTCTTTCTCTCTCTCTCTCTCTTTCTCTCTGTCCTTCCCTCTTCTCTCATCTCTCTCATCAGTCAAAGCAAATGATCAATGATTGCCTTTTGCTTTTGTTGCAGCTCAACATCCATGTGGGAAACATCTCGTTGGTAGATCAGTTTGAGTGGGACATGGCTGAGAAGGACAACAGTCCGGAGGAGTTTGCCCTCAAGCTGTGCGCTGACCTCGGGCTGGGGGGAGAGTTTGTCACCTCCATTGCCTACAGCATCAGAGGGCAGCTCAGCTGGCACCAGCGAACTTACGCATTTAGGTAAGCAAGTTGTGGCCCCATCGTCTTCATGCCGTATATAGGGGAAAGTCGGCCCGTAATGCAACTAGCAATGATATACAGATTTTTTTTTTCCAGTCATGTTGGCTTCCGGTCTCGTGATTTCTAGAAATTGCAGGTGAACTTGCAGCTTCCATAGTATGCATTTACCGGTAACCAAAGTTTTGTACTATCTGCTTATAATAGGTGACTTTGAATTTTTTAAATGCATATTGAAATTCAATACAAATTGAATACTGTGAATACTAAGAGTGCTGTTAATGTGTCGTTAGTAGTGATATTTTTTGCTTTCCCTCTTTCACTCCTCATGTCACATTTTTTTCCCATCTTTCTATCTGTCCCTCTCTCTCTATCTTTCTCTCTCTGTATCGCTCTCTTTCTCTCCCCCTTCCTTCCTCGTACAGTGAGTCACCGCTGCCCACAGTAGAGATCTCTGTCAGGAACCAGGGAGAGGCCGATAGCTGGTGCCCCTTCCTCGAGACCCTCACCGATGCAGAGATGGAGAAGAAGATCAGGGATCAAGACAGGAACACCAGGTGGGTCATCATCACTGGCTTAATCCAGCTTAATCCCCTCATTACCATCCGTGGGAAATGTGTAGTAAGCAAATGGGGTTTCCAAGGCTTGGCAATGTAAGGGTTAAAGTGAAAGAATACCCTAAGAACAAGTTGGTATATTGTAGGGAACAGGGGGAAAGTTATTTACTGGTCTTTTTTTCAAGTCGTATTTGATTAAAAGATAACCTGAACCACGTTTGCATTGTACCCAGTGGAGGAAGTAAAACATATTTACACAGGGTCTTTTCTTATACATAAGGCTTTTTTGGGCATTGTTGGGGCTAATTCACCCTGGTATCCTTCGTAACTTTTTCATTAGTACGAAAGTAGAAAAATCAAAAGAAAAGATATTCTCTGTTCTCGACTTTATTCAAACCAACTTGTTTTTAGGGTCTAGTCAAGTACAATAAAACGAACAGAAACCTATACCATGTACCATGCCATGTTCTTGAATTAATTGCTTGAATCAATCCACTGTAGCACATTTTGAAGAGATTAAGCATCCCTACTTAATACTCGAGCTGTGTGAGTAATTATATTCAAGATGTCTTTGTACTCCTGTCTCTTTCATGTGCCTTTCGTGTGTCTCTTATCCCCTATTACCCATTGTCAGCCATGAGATTAACACAATTTGCCTTGCACTCTTATCTGTCGATTATCATTTGTTTTCTGTTTTTTCTTTTCGTTTGCAGGAGAATACGTCGTCTTGCAAATACCGCCCCTGCATGGTGATGAAGAGAAAGTTTTGCTTACACCAAAGCCATTTATCTTATTCAACCCAAGAGTGCTGTATTCTGAGACACAGAATCAACCTCAAGAGATTCAGTGGTTGTGTTGTGATACAAATCATTAAACTCAGTAGTTTCCCCAATTTCTTTGCTTTTAACCCAATAGAACACTTACAGAAATTGTTTTCATGATTGATTTGGAGATTGTTCATTTGTAACTCCTTAATATCTGTATGGTTATCCAAAGACAATTGAACATTCTATTATTCAAAACATTCTTTCCAATTAATATAAATTGTCCCATTTTAAAATTGATATCTTGTGTGTTTATATTGAACCATTTATCAAACTTTAGTGGAATCCGTAGGTTTTACTCTGATAAACAAAACCATCTCAGAGACTGTATTCTTTTCTTGATTTTGGCCTGGATTTATTCTGTATTGTTCCGTGAAATGAAGAAATCATGGTGCTCTTTTCAATTTGAGTTTACATTTTCCCCATATAAATTGTTGGGGAAATGTGAATGTCTCCCATAGACTGTGGAAAGGTTATTATGTTATCAGAGGCTGTTGGCGCAATGTGAAAGCCCTGTTCCCGTAAAAACCTTGAACAATCTTTATTTATTATTGTGATATCACTGTGAACGTGGTCTTTTGTTACACAGGCACAATTTCAAAGGGTCCCTTTTATATTTTGTCCGCATAACAAAAGACCATGTTCATAGTTTATGACTTGGGGGCATATGGACGGTTCAAGTAAACCTTGAAGAAAAATGTTGGAGATGTGAAGAATATGACATGTTTCATATATCAGATGCAGTAACTTAATCACTGCTACGTGACTCAATTCAGCTCAACTCAACACAGATATCTGTATTAGGCATCATATTTTCTCAAAATTTAAAATTGTTGGAATGAAATGAAATCATTTGAAATTGAAAGGGGGCCAAAGGTTATTCTATTGTTGGATTTCGAGGGGGAAGTGGGGTCAGCCATATTGTCCCCCTGTTTGTGTTGGTCAAGTTCAAAAGCAAAAAGTGTATTTCTAGTGTAAGTTGTTTGTATGTATATGTAAATACAATGTTTGTGTAGTATACGTGTACCTCATGTAATTTCTTGGTATGTCTGAAAAGTAAAGGCGATATCGCCATTGTTTTTGTAAATAAAACATTTTTAAAAATTCACTGAAGTGTGTTTGTTTTTATTTTTGAAAATCAAATTTGTTAATTATTGTGTAATAAAGAAATACTAATTTGTTTAAAGTTCCGATATGAATCAGATATATTCATATGTACCGGTATTCTAATATCGACCCACTCCTGGCAAAGTTAAGCGCAAATCAATAGAATGCGTGTCAGCCGATCAAAATGTGCAGTGCAGCTTCAAGAATTAGGCTTTTAAGACTAAGACCTTATTTTAAGCTACAGTACACATTTCATAATTAAAGTTAAAGTGTGGGTGCAAGATAAGAGCATCATTTTTGTTATACTGGACATGTTATTTTGCCCTTATGTTTGTCACACACACACACACACAAGCACACACACAGTCACAATGGTTATGCAGTTTGCTTGATTGAAGCCGGGAGATGATTTGATCAATCAAATTTAAATATTAATTTGAAAACACATGACACACATACATACTCCCTGCTTATCTCATTACTTTTCTTTTTTCAGACTTCTAATTTTCTCACTAATACAGCATGATGTAAATTTGATGATACATGTATATTGGTTCATATCACCCAGTTATGTTTTGTTTGTTTGCTCTTTTCAATTCTTGGCCATATAAAGTGCTATGCAATATGTGCAACCAGAGAAATTTATATTAGGTTTAAAACAACACTTGGTAGCTGTCCCTTTTGCAGACCTAATTATGAAAGTTCCCTGACTTTGTCATCATTTGAGAGAGAGAGAGTGACTATATAACCTTTCCCTGGAATCGTCAAAGTGTCATATTCATTTTTGAGGATATAGTCTTCGATAATTGATCTAGCTTTCTTTTCTTTTTTGTACCACGAAAATAGTCAAATCTTAGTGAAAATTAGTTTATGTACGTAATAATACTACGTACGTACTTAATATATATATTTTTCATTGTCAAAAATGTCCGGTTTGGGGCTTCGTGGATTCACATAGCATACTGCTTTTTAAACCAGGAAGCAACTCAACCACCATGCAGGCCATTTCTGGTTGATGAAAAAGACACAAAGCCGCAGTAACTGATTATTGATTCTAATTCTAGGATGAAAAAACAGTAGAAATTCATTTTGTCTCATTAATATTTATTCTCACTTGTTTTTCATTCATTTACATGATCATGTATGGAGCACGATTACTAGGGCGTATTTGCTCAAAAATGTCGGAGTAAACAAATTAAAAAGAAAAAGCCATAGGACAGGCAAACAGTACCACCATGAAGAAACACTTTTATTGTTTTCGTGCCGTATGAAGTGGGGCTGCATGCGCGCAGTCGATTTTTTTTCCCCTCCTGCCTTTTGAATTTGATTGTACGGTACCATAGACGTTTTGCTGATGTCTCTGCTAAACATTCGCTCGACATTCTAATTTAATTTACGAAAACGGTTTTTTGAATATCCAGAAATATGGGGAAAAGACAACATCAATCAGATAAGATGTAAGTCAACTATTTTCATTCATGCCATTGTGCCTCACTTGCCGGCAAACTTGATTAAAATCACAATGAACTCGTTTACCTTATATTCCGTTATTTTATCACAGTCCCGTACGTAGGTATTTGTGTAATAATTTTCATACGCTTGAGTTAGTTGTGACAACTTACACTCGGTCAGGTTGCATTCAATTTTATCAGACTGCCACATTAATATTCATCACAAAACAATGTAGAAACATCGGGTTTTTTTTTTGTAAATGGGGCTTCTTGAATATACTCTTTAAAATGAAATTATGCGATCATATTTTACTGTGAAAAATAAAAAGATTATGTATGTTTTCAATCTGAACTCGTCATGTTTCAGATGTAATCTCTTGCCAAACATGCATGATTCTTAAACTTTGGCTTTGTTAGGGAGCATGTATCATGAGTCCGGAGGTATGTCCAAAATGTAATTTAAATTAAAGAATGCCCCAAATGAGACGGTTATTCCTGTCCAGACGAATAGAACTTAAGCTCCATGTGATTCTTCACATCATATTCATAGGGCACTAAGTAATGCAGTCGTGTACACTAGGTATCACTAGGTAAACGCATCAGTGCAAATTTTTGCAGTATAGCGTGATGAAAGGGACCTAGAGTTTTTATTTGATGACAAATTCAAGCAGAAAAACAAGAAGTTGCTTAGGGCCTTAATATCGACATGAGTGTTTACCGTTGCACAGAACAACCATGAGAAAAAGGCTTTGTTTACATGTGACATATATCTTTTGCTTCTCTTGGCTCAGGTATTTAACATCAAAAGAATGGACAGCATTCTTTGGGGGTAAAAAGTCAGGTAAGTCCATTAACTACAAGTAATGTATTAAGTGGATGACAATAGTGGAACATCTTCCACGGTCAGTATAAAAATCATGTTAGTTGTTACCTGTGTCTTCATAATGGGTTTTTGAAAAGTCCTGTAGTTGCATAGAAGATTGTAAAGGAAAATTATATTAAACTTAGATTAATTATACATTATTTTAGAATTGTTTGAGTTAAACAGGTTTGGAAATCTCACAGGGTAAGATTTCAGCATGGAAATACAGTCTAGAATGATGTAGCATGATAAATATTGATAGGCAAGTGAAAAAAGGAACACTTTTCGTACTCACTTTCAGTGATAAATTATAATTTGGATTTCAGCTTTTCGCAGCAGAAGCAATTTGAAATGTTTTTCTTCCGCATTTGAATGCACAAACAATTCAAGAAACGAACACAAGCAGTACCTTCCTCAACAAAAATTTAACTGTATGCAGGAGGCACATTTAAAATATCATAAACAGCTTTGAACAATAATACTTATTTCTTTAATACTTCACATTTTTCAATAATTAAATTCACTAAGGAAAAAAAAATATATTTTCATGTTTCTTCTAGATGCTAAGAGGACAGATTTTCGTAGGCTGCCATTTGATCATTGTAGGTAAGTTACAAAGTTTATGACACATCCACCATAAAGGATGAAGTGGAATTTAAAATCAATCTCACTTTTTATGGACTAATTTGTTTTCATTTAATCCCCTTTATGTTTTCACTGAATGTGTGTTCATCTTTGTGCACATTTACCATATCATGTTCTACTTTCATCTCACCACTACTGATGTGATAATCATCTGCATGTAAGTTGGCTGTGCTAGTAAGACATAAAAATTTTTTCTGGACTGATTGAATACTGAACCTATCATGACATTTTTGTAAAAGTTATAAACTACCAGCTTGTAGCAAATTTATAAAGCAGACTTAATGCGCAAGCATTACTGCTTGGTCCAGGTTTCAACTGAAGTGCAGAGAAGTGAGCAAAGCGAGCTTTCATATAATGTAGGGAGATCTGGGTCTTGACACAGGATATATTACAAGAGAAAATTGAGGGAAACTCACTCGTATGCCATTTTATTCTTTTTGTCAACAGTTTGTCCCTCCAGCCTTTTGAGCACCCCTACTGTACCACAGATGGAACCATCTTTGACCTGATGAGCATAGTGCCATACATCAAGAAATTCAAGGCTAATCCCATTACAGGGGAGGTAGGATGCTGGATTACTCCTCCGCATTTGACACTATTGACCATGACATTATGCTTAATCGATTTTCGTTAAAATATGGGATTACAAGTACTGCATTGAACTGGTTTCGTTCATATTTCAGCAATCGCACTCAAAGTGTGTCTATCAAGGGCACTGCATCTGCTCCATGTGTTTTAAGTGAGGGGGTTCCTCAGGGTTCAGTTATGGGGCCATTATGTTTTTCTATGTACACGGCTCCATTGGAAAATGTAATAGAGAAGTGTGGCATCAGCAAAATGATATATGCTGATGATACCCAAATTTATGTCTCAATACCAAAATATACTAGTCATGCCACAGTAATAACTCAAATTGAATCTTGTTTGTGTGAAATACAGGAGTGGTCACTGCAAAACAGTTTAAAGTTAAATCTAGGAAAAACTGAAGTTGTGCATGTAAAACCTCGTGATAAATTACAACCATCGCTGTTTATAACAGTTTCTGATATTCCCGTTTTGTCAGTTTCAAAAGCACGTGACCTGGGAGTTATTGTCCAAGATGATCTGCGTATGAACACTCACATTGATAATATTTGTAAATCGGCTGCCAAAGGACTACATAGGATTGGGAAGATAAGATATTTTTTGGATAAAGCGACCACAGATAGGCTTGTTCACGCATTTATATTAAGTTACTTAGATTTCAATAATGGTCTGTTTCTGGGAATCTGCGAGACTCAACTAAATAAATTCCAACGTGTACAGAATTCAGCGGCAAGGCTTGTAACACGAAAAAGGAAATTTGAACGTATAACTCCGATCCTACGTAGTCTCCACTGGCTCCCGATAAGGGCTCGTGTTCAGTTTAAAATCCTCACTCTTGTATTCAAATGCTTATGTGGAAATGCTCCTGTCTATCTTACTGAACTCATCAAACCGTACCAGCCTACTCATAATCTTCGTTCTCAATCAAAAAATCTTCTCTCTGAAATTCGTGTAAACTCTAAGACATTCGGTGATAGAGCTTTTGCAAATACGGCACCCAAATTATGGAATAACCTCCCCCAAGGCATTAGATCATTGACAGACTTCGATCAATTCAAATCAAGACTAAAGACACAGCTGTTTGATAATTATTAGTTATTTTCAAATTCTCCCATAATCAATGTTTACTTTCACACACATAGAGACTATTTGAATGGTATTATGCGTCTCTAAGAATTGAATATTATTATTATTATTATTATAACCTGAGCAATGTCAAACCATTCTAATTGATGTGCTCATGTGTTACATAAAAAATAAAGAAGGGAATTACGGACAGAAATTATGTGAGCGTGAAGTGATCTTTGAGAATATTACCTGAAAAATGTTCAATAACATATATACAGGCATGAAAATTTTCTGCAGATCCGCAGATTTTCATTTTTTTTCCTTCTGTGAGCTTGTTCTTTTTTTTAATTTGTTTTTTAACGGTACTGAGACATTATAAAACCTTGCAAAAATGTAGTGCTAACGCCAACGCTGACATGGGGCTAGTGTGATTGTCGGATGTCAAGATTTGCCATGGAAGTCCAGTAACCAAAGGGGGCTTAATTATGTCGTAAACAGTATAGAACTTCATTCGTAGCCCGTCGTTTATTGTCCAAAGAGCACATTGTATGGGACTTGTGCTGCTTAGTATCTGAGTGACAAAAACCAGCATATGTATTTGTGGGCTTACAGATTGGGTTTTAAGATCTCTTTGGGTACATACTTGGAGTCAAGGATTATTATATGAAAATATGTAATGTTCATTTTGTTCCCTTCACTGATTTTGTCTTTGTCAGCCCCTTGATGCTAAATCTCTCATCAAGCTTCACTTTCACAAGAACTCTGATGGTAAGTAAGGAATACTTGTGAAAATAATCACAAATTATCTGATGTATTTCTTGAAGTTTTGACACAGTGGTACAATATCACGTATTGATCGTGAATATGTGATTCCACATGCTGGTAGACAGTTCTAGATCAATTGGCTCTGGAACAGATGACTGTGTACACACATGCCATAACTGATCAATGGAATCCAGCCTGTACAACTTGACACAAACTGTATCAACCTCCGTGATAAAAAGCCTTATCAATATGAAAATTGACTGGCTTATGAAAAGTGACCTTAGGGTTAGGAAGTTATGTTTTATCAAAACAAATGCATGTTAATAGATGTGAGGGCACTTTTTTTCTTCTTTTATTTGACATTTATGTATAGTAAGAATATTTTCAGTCCTGTGCCTGTAATACTAAAGAGTGAGTCGTCTACATTTGTTTAAAGCTTTGCAAAGTCCCTCCAGGTTAACTGATGTCTCTAAAGAGAAAGCTTAACGGTGTGATTCATTTGGGTCTACAGGCATTTCCCCAATGGAAAAGTGCTGCATGTAGCTCTAAAATGAACTGTTTCAGTTTGTGATAGTAAGAAATGCATTTTTTTTTGTAATGTGTATTGCTAATGGAGAGCAAACTTTAAAGCATGAATATAAAACAGCTTTCTGGGATGACAGTGTAAACTCTGTTGGACTTTTCA
The DNA here is from genome assembly GCA_963669155.1 of Arbacia lixula. NCBI lineage: Eukaryota > Metazoa > Echinodermata > Echinoidea > Arbacioida > Arbaciidae > Arbacia > Arbacia lixula. Next base: position 12,553,616 of record OZ022583.1, read on the forward strand.
CAGTCTGCTTCCTTGTTATCTGTTGTAATTGTACAGCCATTTTATCAAATTTTAAAGGCACTTGTTTGTACAGTGGCCGAACAATTACATGGTTACAATTTGCAAAATAAGCTTTCCTGGATGTATTTAATGAAATCTTTATAATATACACACTCAAATTCCAATATGAATAAAGATTAAAATCATTCAGTCTATCATTGTGTGTTTTGTGTTAATTTTCCCCTAGACAAATACCACTGTCCAGTAACATTCAAGGTCTTCAACCAAAACACAAACATCGTTGCTGTCAAAACTACAGGACATGTCTACTGTTTTGAGGTGAGTCTGTTTATCAAAACCCCAAAGATATATCAATATTCCTGAGATTCTGTCACATGCCATATTGCAGAGCTGTTCATATGCCAGATTTATTTCTTAATTTTCTTCCTCTATCACCTTCATGTTTTTCCCCAATTTGACCAAACAGAAAGTTGATTTTTAAGTAGAATACATCTTTTGTCTGCATTTCAAGGAAAACATGGCTGAAGCTATATGAACATGAAGCTAAAAAATACCCTGCTGATCAATTGACCATTTAAGCTTCTATGGAAGCTATTAAGACCTCTCCTGTAACTTATCTTAAAATTGAATAATACCTTTTCCCTATACCTTTATTGAAAAACAATATCATATTTTCAGGCTATTGAGCTGCTGACATCAAGGAAAAGAACTGGAAGAAATTGCTGACCAATGAGGCTTTGAAGCCTCCAGAGAATATGAATTTTTCTCCAAAAGTTAACTTATCTTACAATGGTTGAATAATGTTTTTTTCTTGAAAACAATTTACTGTTATTCAGGCCATTGAGCAGCTGAACATCAAAGCCAAGAACTGGAAGGACCTGCTGACCGATGAGCCATTCAAGAGGTCAGACCTGATCACCCTGCAGGACCCCAGTCAGCTGGACAAGTTCAACATCTCCTCATTCCACCATATCAAGAACAACCTCAAGGTCGAGAGCAAAGGTTAGACGTCACATTTTATATCCCCCTACCCCTACATTAAAGGGCATATACTGTACTGGGAAGGCAAAAAAAGCCTTCAAAATGTAATTGTTAGCAATCTTCTTGCCAATGGTCTTAAATTCATGTATTGTCTATTTTAGAAGCTTGCTGAAAGTTATTTGCTCTCAAATGATCCACATATGGAGTAATTAATGATTAATGATTAAATCCTCAAAATGTTCGGCCCAAACATTTTGAGGATTTGTGATTTAATCACTCATTACTCCAAATGTAGATCATTTGAGGGCAAATAACTTTCAGTAAGCTTCTAAAATAGGCAATACATGAATTTAAGACCATTGGCAAGAAGATTGCTAACAATTACATTTTGAAGGCTTTTTTGCCTTCCCAGTACAGTTTATGCCCTTTAATGTACATACCCATGTAGTGCCTATTGACATCCAAATACATATTAAGAACGTGTTCGTATCGATATTTTGGACTTACAGAGGAGAAGGCGGCCAGGAAAGACCCAAAGTACACCCTGAACAAGACCAACATAGAGACGGAAGACATCTTGGGAACGCTGTACAAAGAGTACCAACCCACAGTAAGTCATTGATTAGAATGGAAATCACCTTTATCATAATGCATTCCTTGAAACAATCCACGCTACAAGTTACCTACATTGATAGTGAGATTTAGCTCAGAAAGCTGTTAGTTTAAAAATAAATCTTTGCACTTCAATGCATTTGTAATCTTGAATTCAATTAAATTTAATTCAGTTGATTTCCTGCAAATCAAATCATACAAGATACAAATTGGTCATTTCACATTTTGTGTCCAGCAAATACTGTGGTGGAGGAAATCATGAAAAGCGATATGCTTGTCTGAGATAAATCCCTTTTGACGTGCAATAACACCATTAACATAAGATAACTAATGAAACAAGAAAACATATTACAAAGTAAAAAGATAACAATGCCATCATAATATCAATAGAGATATAGCTCTTTTTAACTATTGTAAAATTCATGTATTGTGATTTATGACGAAACTTTTCATGTTATCAGTTCATATATCATTTGTTCTTTGTTTCCAGGAAAAGAAAGAAGAGACAAAACAGAAAGCTGACAAGTTAAACTCGGTAAGCATGACTACATTCCTTATATGTGTTATACTACCTACAATACCAAAGATGCCCAAAGTCACAAGTTTTTGCTAATTCAACACTATTTACCAGTCTGTAATTTGATTTACAGTTTATTGCATGAATCCTATGTTTTGTGCAGTTAACTGTTAGCAAAGTCCCTATTGATATTTGGACCAATTGGTGCTACATTCTGTCTTTTGGACGTTTAAATGTTCAAAGAGCACTCCTGAGGTACCCATGGATGACGACTTAGCTCTTACATGAAAGAGTTAAGCAACGATAAGAACAAAAAGGTTAATTAAGAATAGTTTTCATTCATACTGTTCCCGATTTATACAAATCTAATGTATGTCTTGTTTAGAAGTGGTATCGCGTTTAAATCATGGTGATACAGAGCGCGGTTGTAATCTTAAGCAGAGTAAACATTTTAATTCCATTTTCTGCCAAATAAGTTGCACTTTATATTCCTCCCCTTTACACTCTCCTTCTGTCATTAATTGATCCAACCGAACCTTTAATAGCATTTTGTGAAAAATAAAAAATTAGTCACCTGGGGTAGATAAATGATGTCAACGTTTTTTCCTATGTGGTGTTCACAAATCCTTCCTATCTCCTCAAATTTTGCTTCTCACAGGCCCACTACAGCACAGGCATGGTAGCCGCTGGGTTTACTTCCACCGCCATGGCACCGCAGACAGCCCACGAAGCAGGTGAGTAGGCTGCCCTCTATGTCCAGTTTTCACAATAAGTGTTTGTGAAGTCACCTCATCTCTTTGTGTGTCACATGTGGCCTTTTTGTCACGTGTAATACACTAAAGTGCAATTGAAGCAATTAATAATCATAGTACAGTAGGAAATATGTGTGATTGAATCTGATCACATTTGTTAGGAATAAAATGCTGAAATACATTAATTAAGCCTCCTACCAGTGCTGAATTACATTCAGAACCAAATAAAAGTATGCTCCCAGATAGACAAACATACATATTACAGTATCAATAACCAAAGCAATGCAGTGTCTCATGCCATATCGAACCCAAAATCAAAACAGATCAAATGTTTAAAGTGTGATTTCTTTTTAACCTATTAAACTGATAAATGATCTGATTATATATTTTGTTGTTATTTGTTATTACAGAGGTTCTGTCTTCAAGCCTAGCTACTTCAGACCCCTTCACTCAGTCAATTTATTATATTCTAATCTTATCGTAAAGTTGTTTTGATTCATGTGTTACAATTATGATTGAAAATAAATACCATTTTCTTAGGAATTGTGGATATAAATAAACTTGATGTATGCATTCTTATTCAACCTTGTTACTGTTGTTATACAGCTGTGATTGACGAGGACATCATTCGGTATGAGAGGGTGAAGAAGAAGGGATATGTCAGAATGACTACTAATCTGGGCGATCTCAACATCGAGCTCAGATGTGATCTGGTAAGAGCGTAGGAAAACTGTATATATTAAACTTGGTATTTGCCTTATTGGATTCCTAAAGGGTTATAGAACATGCCGAATAAGCCAGCTCGTAGTTGCAATGAGCGCATGAGCAGATTATTGCTGGTACGAATGACTTCCAAGTCAATCGTAGCACTCACGGAGCTAAATGGAAATGCGCTAGATGGTCGACCACGTTCATACCCATTATCATGCAGATATGAAAACACCCATTCAGCTCTGAGATGGTAATGAGAGAACATTCCACTATGTGCATCTGCTTCTATTGTTGCTGTAGGCACACTGTAAAATGTCTTTTCATCCATCACTCAACACAGCTTCATGAACAAATCCGGGTCTGTATTGTATTTGATTCAGTGCATTGTCCGACCATGGTGTAACTACGAACTGGCTTACATGTGTATTACAGTGGCAGATTTAGGTAGTGTTGCAAGAGTTGTTAACCTCCTTTTATTCTAGTGCAACACATTCTGTTCATATCTATTATTGTGTTTATCATTGTTCTTTATTGTCCTCCTTATTTTAATAGAATATCTGCACCCCCCCCCTCCCCCTTTCCCTGTCTCCAAACCATTCCATTAATAATTCAAGGTTTAATCCCATAGCTTTTTTTTTTCTTTCTAAGAAGTTGTTGAAAGGAGCTTGTAACATTAACCTTTTATGTATTTGAGAAAGTCTTTAGGAACCTGGTAGGTAGAATATGATTTTTTTTTCTCTCTCTCTCAGTATGGTAGAAAATGGGTGAATGCCCAACTAGAAATATTCTGGAACCCTCTTTTCCACGAGCATTCTCTGTCAATTAATGTTGCCCCACTGACAAAAATGGGTTCATGTTGCAATCCCTTTAATGTTTACAATATGGCACAAGATTGAGAATAGATTAATGAAAATTTAACCAAAATTATTAACACATTGATTCATTTACTTTAAATTAGTTCCATATTGACCATGCGTTACATATGCATACATACTGCAAGATGTCATGAAGTACAATTCTTCTTACTTTTGCATTTGAAAGGTACCTAAGACCTGCGAGAACTTCATCAAGCTGTGCGCTAAGGGCTACTACAAAGGGACCAAGTTCCACAGGTCAATCAAGAACTTCATGGTGAGTATCAAGAAATCTGATTGATATTGAATTAAAGTACTAAAACTTCATTTCATCATGCCCAGGGCTCACTTTTAAACAATACTGTGTAGATGATTACTTGATTAACTCCTATTATATTCCACATACTAAGAATGTTGCTATATGATTGGTCAAGAGTTCATCACGTGATAAAGCGTAGTTTTGCCCATCTGATCACCTGAAAAGGAAAGTTCGTTACACTCTAGGTGATAGTACTTTTTGATTTCGCTGATCTCTTCACTCCTCACATTTCTAACGCGTGATCAATATTTTGAGTACGTGCGAAATTAAAGTGTGTTACACTCGGACTATCAATGGACTAACAGTCGCTCCTACTAATGTGTCCTAACGCATGTGCTAATGCGTGTCCTAACACGCGTCATAACGCGTGTTTCCCCATGGCAGCGGCTCGGGGTTAGGTACAGAAGTAAACATTACTTTTGTATGTCAAAATTGTATTTTTTGGTATAGATAGTTGGTTTCAGATGTGAAATATAAAGCAAATAATCAACTTTTGGTTTCAGGCAATGAGACCACCCTCACCAACGTTGATTATTTGCTTACTACTAACACCGGTACATGCTTCATTTCTGCAATTTTGTATTCAAATCGGTTTTATGTATATATCTGTACCATTGATGCTTATATTGATATATTTATATATATACATGATATTGGTATTGGCAAACTGTGAAACCTGTCTATGGTGGCCACCCAATGGAAACAACAAGTGTAGCCTTTATAAACAGGTGGCTGCTATAGGCATGTTCTTTAACACACGATCTCTCTCTGGGGGAATTATTTTGGTGGCCACTATAGACAAGTTGGCTGCTATAGACCAGTGGCCACCAAGAAAGGGTTTGACTGTATATTGTTATATTTGTGTATTGTTTCTTCTAATTATCAAGATTCAAGGAGGGGATCCTACCGGAACAGGCACTGGTAAGCAGAATTACACTCCTTCTACACATCAATTAACTCCTTCTATGCCAGACTAACTAGATGAGCATGTATTACTAGTACAAGAATATCTTGGTGGTGTATATGGTGTATAAAGGGTCATTCTACTGTCTACAGTAAAGGGATACATTTTTTCACAACTGAATCATTTAAAATTATGACCACCTTGCACCACCAAAATATTGAATATTAGGTGTTGAATTTCCTCCAAATTAACTTCAGCTAAAATCCTGCTCTGAATGTTTTTTTATTATATATTTCTTAACTAAGCCTGTACAAATTTGCCATAGCACGTTGGTAACAGGACAGATGAGTGTGTTACATACTCGTCTGTCCCGTTGCCAACGTGCTATGGCAAATTTGTACAGGGCAAATTTTCTGAAGCGTACAAAACCTTGTAAAGTGCAAATCAATACATTTCTTTGATATTTTATTGTTATTGGCTGGTTTATTTAAGAGACAAAAAAATGGACTTTAAGAGATTTATGCAAATGTTACAGTAAATGTAACAGAAATGTACCCATTACTGTAGACAGGCCCACATGCTATTTATACCTTTCCATGAGTACACTTTCTTTCTGCAACTTTAAAATCATTTCCTCTCAGAAGCTGAAATATTTCAGTGAATATCGAATATCGATTGTACAAAAGTTAAAACAATAAAGTTGAAGGTAAATTTCCTCCATGGCTGTGATAATGTGTGAACTAAATGTTTTGATTGGATGTTTTCAAAGTATTAATTCCATGCTGGAATGGGAGACAGTGCCTTTCTGGTTTCTTTTCTTTGATGCTTACCTTTGCAAATATTATTTCACTTCAGGTGGAGAGTCAATCTGGGAGAAGCCATTTGAGGATGAATTCAAGCCCAATCTTAGCCACACAGGCAGAGGTATTCTCAGTATGGCCAACTCAGGACCAGACACAAACAAGTCACAGTTGTAAGTTTAAAGCCAGCTTTGCAGGTGTTTTTGACATTTGAGATATGACAGCGAATAAACTTGATTTGAGTTTTAAATTGAGAATTGACAATTCTATAATGAAGGTTGAAGAATGTTAAATATTGATTTTAGCCACATGGAACTAATATAACACAGAACTGTTCACTAAAAAAATCATAAATGTAAGTGATGTGCTCCCATGTGATTATTTAATGACCACAAATGTATTTTATCTTATCTAATAGGAGATTCTAAAGGCATGCTTTATTTGTTCCTTTTTTGCATGTAGTTGAGATGATAATCATGAATGGTGTGTGTTTATCTTTTGAGTACTAATTGCTTAAAAAAACGAAAGTATGATTTAATGCTTTCCACTCTTTTTCTCCAAACAGTTTCATCACATTCCGGTCCTGTAAATACCTCGATGGAAAGCACACAGTATTTGGCAGGTAAGAAAATTGTTTAAAATATCATGATTAGCTCACATGCTTTAGTAGACAGTCATTTCATATTGTTGTTTAAAGCTTTTTTGCAGACATTTTATGTTCTTGAATAGCCATACTTCATTGATAGTTTTGTACTTATGAATGTATTTCCCTGATAGTAATAAGGATAAAGAACAAACAAGGGGGGGGGGGTCTGCATTATTACCTTAGTTACTGGAGCAATGGATCCGACCAGGGCCCCGTTGCATAAAACTTACCATTGATGGTAACTCTGCCATCAATGGTAGCTACCATGGTAACATCGCTTGGCAGCCAATGAAATTTGATGTTTCCATAGAAATTGCCATTGGTAGCAAAGTTACCATCAATGGTAAGTTTAATGTAACAGGGCCCAGGTCCCTATATCTCTCCTAGGTACAGAGCAGCTATATGGATGAAGATGTTTTTGCTGAATAACCCAAGTGGCAGCTGCTTTAGTTTTATAGTTGATAAGGTATTACTCTTATATCTAAGAGATTTTTACAATAATTTTCATGCATACTTCTTTATATTCATCATTATCATTACATATACTAGTGTTTAAGCAATCAGTAGCCAAAGATAATTTTTTGTTACCGCCGTACTAATGAATTTAAGGAATCAGGCTCAACTAGCACTTGTGCTAACTTCTGATTCCCATTAACAACTTTCACTTATGTATAAAATTGTGTACAATGCTGCATCATACGTAACATGCTTTATTTCTACATTCATTGTTAGATTCATGCCAGTTTTGTTTGATAATTTGTTTCTTTCTTTCTTTGTTCATTCAGTCATGTACATACAAGTTTTTGTATTGGTATTGATGATGTCGAAGTTGTTAATAAATTCAATTCAATTCAATTCAAACCCTTACCCTCCTGATCCAGTCAAAGGAATGACCCACTCCCATTGTGTACTTCCTTATTTTTTATCTGACAGTGTGGTTGGTGGTCTGGATACACTCAGTGCCATGGAGAAGATCGAGACAGACAAGAAGGACAAACCGGTGAAAGATATCGTCATCAAGGACACGGTCCTCTTTGTGGATCCGTACGAGGAGGCTGATAAAGAGGTACACCTTGGATATGTTCTTCATCATACTTCATCTACTCCGGGCTTTTACAATTGTTACCCCATCGCAGACAGCTAAAAATAGGATTGGGTTGTGAGGGTATGGGTGACAGAATTTAAATGAAGTCGTAGGGAAGAGTACATTATCGTGTATAAGAATTGGAGGAAATTCTGGAAATTCATTTTTTTTATGGTCAATTTCATTCTGAGGGGTCACAATATTATCATTGCTAGAAGTCTACTTTGATTTTGTAGTCTTACGAGAGGAGTATTTCTGTTCATGTGGTACAATTTTATCGGTGGGGGATGGAGGATAGTGCCCCCCCCCCCAATTCTGGCCCCATTTGTTTGTTCAACCTCCCAAAACAGGAGTTATGTTTGACTTGACTGGATCGCAAGTCCAATCCACAATGTCTTATGAACAGAGTTAAGATTGGCGTCAATCACAATTCAAATTGCATTCAACCGTAAATCTGTACCGAGACAGATCCCAGGGACCTGTTGCATAAAACTTACCATTGATGATAACTTTGCTATCAATGACAACTTCTATGGAAACCTCAAATTTGATTGGCTGTTGAGCAATGTTACCATGGTAGTTACCACTGATGACAGAGTTACCATCAAGGACAAATTTTATGCAACAGGGCCCTGGTCCAGTCTAGCCTTTACCTCGATATCAATGATTTCTGTTACGGTACCTTTTTGCGTGTAGATTGCAGAGGAGCGGGCAAAACACAAGGAAGCAGAGGAGGCCAAGAAGAGGGCCCCCGTACACTCTACTGCCATAGCGCCAGGCACCACAGACAAGCCGCGGGTCTACCGGAGTGGCGTGGGGAAGTACCTGGCCAAGGCTGTGCTCCAGGATGACATTGCTGATAGGTGAGATGATAGTCTGTGGAGTCCCCCAACGGTTCCCAAAGCCAAATAGACTACCCTCCCCGACCCCCCCCCCCACCCCTTCTTGGTATTGCATCATACTATCTAGGTTATATTGTAAGTTGTTAGAATCCAATTCAATTCAATTCAACTCAATTCAGTGATGGTTTATTCAGTGAATATTCAAATGTTACAAACATTAAAAGGAAAATACATGCAACTGCAGCCAAGAGCTTGAAATGTTGATGTTTACAAAAATAATAATACAATACATACAAAGTAAAGAGCTCATTCCTGACACAACCTACACATATATAATTAAAATATAAATATAAAACGAAGGTTTTGGTATAAATAGTTAAAAGAGTACATACGCGTGGTATGATTTAATACTGAGTTTATGCAATATTAAAATTTGATCGGCTGTTTAAAAGGTCAATGAAATACGGGATTGCACTGTTCCTAAATCTATTTGTTTTACATTTATATTGATTGAACTTTGGTAGATGTCTTAGAGATATATTCACATGTTTTTGTCTCGATAGCCAATCTTTACATTGCAGGTTATTAGACAGATATCACTTAGAAGAAGAAGGGGAAAAGGGGAGGGGGAAGGGGACAATGCCTAGAATTTCTCCACAACTTATGCTCTCGTGCATTCACATGTATTTAAATAGTAAGGTACATCTCCTGTTTCATCTTTATCGGGATAACATTTCAAATAATGCACCATGCCTGCTCCCCTTGTAACATATATCTACTGCTATAGCTGACATTAACACCCGCAATTGAAGGTTTCATACACATTGTACACCAAATGTAACCTAAATAAGTATTAATTTCATTACTTTTCCAGTGATATTATCGCTATCATACACACACTCTATGTGATATATTTATAAAATACATATACTACCACAACCATATTTATTAAGTACTGCAACAACCGTGTTATTTATGAATTACTCAAATGCAACTGCCTTTGCCTGCTCTTCTTATAACATATATCCAGCGCTATAACTGATGCTAACAGCGCGTAGGAAATGTCAGTATTTGTATGACTTTTTCTTCTACTATATAAAAATAATAATAAATGTTTCTTATATAGCGCATTTCAAAACCGATGGAATTCTCAATGCGCTTTACATTTCAGGTCCTCCACAAGTTCAGCTTCTTCAGACATGCCAGGGACGAGTCAGCAAGCAAGTAGCAGCAGCAGTGCACCAAAGAGGGCCGGAGACGGAGATGCCGGTTACCAAGGCAACAAGAAGAAGGTCAAAAGCTCATCGAATCTGAGTGACTTCAGTGCCTGGTAGACTCTGTGGCGTGCACAATGGTCTCATCCAAGGACATTTACCCCTCGAATGAACACCAACCAATACAAGTCAGTCGTGGTTGAAGGTGAGGATAGATGGACTAGATTTGGCCAAGCTGGCTTGGCGGGAAAGTAGAGCTTGATAATGCATTTATTTGTGAATTTGTATTAACTTCTTTATTTGCTATGATTCCTCACGGATTGACTGTAGCAAATTGTTACATTTGTTGACATTGTTTCATCCAGTGTGGAAATAGATTAATTTTCTAACCGGAAATTTGAATACATATTTAAACATTAATTCTACGTTGGCTCCTATGTAGCAATGAGTAGAATCATTAGAACCAGGAGGCTCTAGTCACTAGCCAGGGATATTTCTTCATTTTGATTGTAGCTCTCATATGACACTTCACCACGATACCAGGATCACGAAAGGATGAAATTTTAATGAAAAAAAAAGAGTATCAAAGGAATACAATATATCATTGTGCCCTTCTGCATCTCGATCTGTTGCCTCTAACCCTCTCAGTCCCATTGGTTATAATCTGTGTTATAACTGACACAGACAATCCTTGTTTGGGATCGAGAGGGTTGAGCTGGTTTGGTGGTGACATGTTACATTTTGCTGGCATACTGCCTTTCCAATGTTTCCGTTTTTACTGAAATCAACTTTCAGACACCGACGAAGGATGAAGGTTGCATAGTCTTTCCTAAACATATATTGAATATGTCGGCAGTGTATCGGCAAACCATCTTGTTAGAAATTCAAAACATATGTGTTTAGATTTGATGTCATGATTTTTATTTTGGAAAGCTGAGCATCTTACACCAATCAGAACTTGTTATGCTTTTTTATTGTAACCATGCACAAGTCAGTTGAAGTGTCATATATAAAGGTATCCTTATTAGGGTTATACAGTGTGTCCCAGAAAAAAGGAAACCGAGATTCTGTGTTATTTCTCTAGTTGACTGAAAAAAAATCATGGAATATTATACACATCGTTAAAAAGCACGGTGTTTCTTCTTTCATTTGACACCTAACATGATAGATAAGAGTCATGCGTTGAGGAGCAACAGATGTTTAAAAAATAATTGTCAAAATCAAGTTGCGCAGGACAAATGGTCAAGATTTGTAAGGAAGCATCAACGTAGTGCAAACAACATTCATTATTCTGCGCAAAACGTTTCTCACATCGAGCACTTGTAATTGCTTGAAATCAGTCATGCGTGAACAATTCATCGTATCGTGAATTTGGTACCAAATGAAAGAAGATACTTTACTCTCAATATTGCTGTCATTTTTATAATAATATGATATCTTATGATTACGTTACCGACCTCCAAAAACGGGTTTCCTTTTTTCTGGGACACACTATATAAAGGTACAGTGTATCCTTATTAGGGTTATATTGTTTGTATGTAGGACCATCTACGTGTCATCATTTGATTTTAAACAGTGTAAACCATTGCATGTAATCCCTTGTAATATATTGTAAATACATGTACATGTATATATACATTTGTAACATTAAAATCTGAATATGGATACATTTCAAACAGGATTTTTTGGTGTCATTTATATGAGGTGTGAAATCAATGCTTTATATCTGTACCATACATTGTAAGAAAATAGTGTATTCAATAATTTAGTCCACTATGTACCATATTCCATCTACCATCATCTCTGTCTCTCTCTGTCTCTCTGTCTCTCTCCCTATCTCTCTCTTTTCCCCACTCTCCATCCACAACACATTCAATATAATGCAATACAAGCGGAACACATATTCCTTTTTCGATACCATTTATTATTATGATTCTGGACGTCAAAACATCTTGCAGGTGAAAATATATAATATTGGATGTACAAATACAAATTCAAGACTAAGGAGTATGAGATATACATATTAGGTAAAATATACAATTGGTAAAATACTATGCCAGAGACATTTCATAATACTTACACACGACAACTTGAGACGAACAAGTTTACAGATATTAACATTAGTCTATAGTTGAACACAGTCTGATAAATATACCCTCATCAACATATATACTTCACTCTTTATATATGTTATATGAGATAGCAGAACAATATTTATACTAGTTCTATCACAGATTCTGTGGACGATCAACGACGGTACTTGATATGAATAATTTGGAAATTTTCATAATCGTATAAGCAATATTTAGCTTGTAATGATCTTCATAATATTCTTGAATACACCACATCCACAAAATGGCATAATTGTAAAAAAAAAATATTTCCCAGTTCTATAGATGGCTAGTTCTCTATCTCAAAATTATTTGTCACCAAATGAAAAACGTAATACATGTATCAGTTAATTTTTCTTGCGCAAATAGGCATGAACAGATCCAGAATTTGGCGTGATTCTCTGAGCTTTAACTGTGAGGACGCTTGACTTGGTACGAAAGTTCAAAAGGAATGTCTATTAGATTTTGGGTATTTCTGATATCAAAATGTACAACCTGTACTTCTTTTTAGCTCATAGAGATTGTCCATTAAGACACTATGTTGTGCTTATCCTATTTTAATCATATTCATACAATATTTGTCCTGTTAGTATTCATGTTTAGAATAAACCCAGAAAATGATCAAAATTCTAATAATTTTGGGCAGAACATATGGACATAATCCGGATCATTTACATTGTAGTTATTAACCATTCGTGTGTTACACAAACTCCAGCTCTCCGAGACTTGTTTGTACTACCTGTACAGAAATGCACCGACTGCGCATGACGAATAAACCAGAGCTTCCAATTCTTCCCCTAACCGTTCTTTACTGAGCACACATATATGCGGGCTGGCTTTTCCTCCACTCACGTACTAAGCAGCACGACTCACGTACAATCTGCTGTTCAGCCGATAGACAACAGACTATGAATACAGTTCTGATACCTTATAGGATACCATTAAGCCACACCCCTTTGGTTACTGCAGCTCCATGGAAAATATTAACATCCTACCTGGACCAGGGTTCACAAAGCCAGAAAATCTAATCGTGAGCAACGGGTTAAATCGATTCTGATGTTTCAAGGAATAATGTAATAAGTGAGTAAATAATCATGCAATCGTGTCGAGGTTATATATCTATATGCAGTAGCACCCAGTCAGCAGTATTAATATCGTAAAGTTTTTGACAAAAGTTAAATGTGAACGCTCATCATGACAGCACAATATACATGTGGTATGTGTGAACAGATTCGGACTACATGGATCCAAGGGGAATAATTTGGGGGTACATTTAGTTTTATAACACCTTACTATTCAACTGCATTTCACCAATTTCCTTCGATTTTCTTTCACATTCGGAGTTATATATTGACATGATTACGCTGCACAGTATAACATCGATCATTGATTCTACATTTGTACACAAGCTTGGTATTAATTTACTATTAATACACAATCACTATTTGTTCATAGAAAAAACAAATTGTATGAAATACACTTACAAATAACACTGTGGTAGATAACAGCACCAAAATACACACTGAAGGTTGGTGGACTGATTCTAGAGAGTTGGAAGTCTGAACATAGACACGAAGGTTTCATGGGCGGAGTTAGTCGGTAGGCTCAGTTAATATACAGTACATGTACGATATCAAACTCAGTAGCACACCGCTTATAAAAAAAAATCTTTTCGAATTGATTACTTCGCAATCGTTGTATTTACAATTATATTCATAATATGATTAGTTTATATAATCAAACTATGTATAGAGGTTCTGATGACATTAGTGACATAATATACCATCTTTACACGATATCACAGTACAAGATTCCTTTAATGGGAATTTACGTCAAAACTATCGCATATGTACTACCGCTTACGTGCAATAATATCACACATGGGTTTAACGAAACTTGCGAAAGTTTGATTGTTGTATTTGATTGAGATAACATATGGGTGGGCCTATGGGTGATTTCATGGAAAGGAAACGAACTAATCAGACACGAAATCAATTTCTACCTCTTTCTTACTCCATTAACGCATTTTGCTGTAAATAATAGTGGTAAGCCAAATAAAACTTGATATGACTCCCACTTTCACAACCCAACATACGTTAAAAATCGTGTCTAAAATTTGCATATCTTAATGTCTCACTTCTTATGAAAAAGTGTGAACACATAATTCAACAATTTAATTATTTTGAATGAGATATTATGCAAACCTGTAATGCTACACAAGAGCATTCGCTAAGGATACGTGGATATTCCAATTCTGCTTCGAGCCTTTAAGTCAGAAAAGACCCATAATTCATACAATATGGTGTGAAATAATGTTGCTTATTCGTATCTGAATAGAATGCATACTATGAAAAAAAAATAGCAAATACATTGCAACTACTCGAATAATGTAGAGATGAGAGGGTTTTAGTAAAACTTGTAAAACGGGAATGAAACATATCATACATTGATTTTAAAAACATAACAGCAAAACCGAAGATGCAATATACGTGTGGCAAGATATCTTTGAAGTTTGACTTCCAAGAGATCTGAAAATCTGTGTTTTATTTTAGAATCTGTAAACTTTACTGTCGCTGTAAGGATGTTACTGTTACACTGCTACACTGTTACACTGTATTAACAGAGCTCTTTAAACTAATTTAATAAGGATTTACAAATTGAGCTGCTGTATTACATCGGTCAAGTAGTACAGCTACTTTGGTCTATACATCTATTAGTTTCATCGCTAAATTAACATTTATTATGACTTTACTGTTAATTTATATTTTTTTAGTATTTTACGTGAGCAAACAACTAAATTGTTTAAAGTGACCAACCACCGACATTACAACATTGCAGTCTTTATCCAAGGAGTATGATACAAGATGAGAATAAATACGTATTTATAGTTTCGAATATATAAAACATGTCATTTTCAGTTAAAAACAACTGACTTTCATATCAAACATTGAAATATACCAACATCACATTGATAGAACGGAGATTTGATCTACGAGAAATACCACATTCCATCAACACAAGATAAAATGTATTCTGTTAAATATTCTTTTTCACTTTGTTGTAAACATGTTTGTTCTGAGAAGGAAAGCATGTCACAGATATCTTGAAGTCTTTGGTCTTACCGTACCAGTCGCAGGCTATCCAGAGAACAGCTAGTGTATATAAATTATAAACAAACCGTAGCCATGGAAACTGAGGTGGTTATGTACATTGTCATTTACAAGAAGAACGAGGTGCATGGGTTTATTTACACATAAAATCTACATAAATTAGATGACAGTTTATATCCTGTTGCGCGATGGCCATCTCCCAACATTATCACACAGTGTTGCTAGGGGTACACTGCAGGAAATAATTGACTGTTACCATGGTCACGGATTGTTGTGTTTAACTACAACATCCAATCTGCATCCAGTGCCAGTGGTGGTACGATAGATTCTCATGGTTCGATATAGTCCGTCAAAATTCTATGAGGGACGAAGTCAGGGGCATAAACAAGATGAGGTCTTTTTTTGTTTGTTATGGTAGCAATGAATTTTTAGTTACCATGGCAACATCTGTACATTTATGCCAATGGATGGAATAATGAATGTTCTTCGTGGCAGGCCCACACTGAGTAGATGTACCTGCTTCTGGTCATAGTTGTTCCTGTAACGTGTTACGTACGACATCAATACTCAACACCGAGCTGATAAACAAATAGTCAACAATAAATCAATTCGAGGCCCTCCTTGTTTTCCCCTTCCCATCTATCAGAATGTCTGGTGATTGATGAGGATTTACACTAGACGATGGCATATACAAAATGGAATCGTAGGTTGTACGAATTGATCGATCATCATTTTCATCTGTAATCGTCAACATTGTCAACTTGGCGAGATGGAATACATTTTTTTTGTATATTTCTTTAATCACGTTTACCCATCAATACAACCACAATCCTGTGCTGATATCAGAAGAGAACAGGAGTTATACGGTATATACATATACAGAGGAAATATCAACAATCCAATCTACAAAATGGGCCTTATCGTTGCTAGTACTACTTGCAATCTAGGCTCATTTCAAGACTTTCCCTTTATACTCACGCCTCACTGCCTCCTCATTCATGTGACCCCTCTCTCTCTCTCCCTCTCTCACTTACTCCGTACACCAAGGTGGGGGGACAGGAAGTACTATATACCATTTGTTTCATTGACCTCTGACGTCAGAGCTGGTTAGACTTCTCAGACAGGAGTTACTGGCTTACACGTGGCTTCTAGCACCATCCCGTTCATCCTGCTCTCCTGCTCGGCAGTGTACATGTTGCTCTCATACCCGTCATGACAGTCTGCGCTTCTCCTTAGGTTCTTCATGACTCGCTGTATTATAAAGAAAAAATACTTTTACAGTTAACCCTTGTATCACTACAGTGAAACCTGCATATAAAAACCGCTTAAAGGATACAATAAATCATGTATCGATGTATTAAACATAAAAGTATACGCACACAATTATCTCTTGTATTATAGATAAGTAAATTTTGTATATATAACAGTGTTCCCATAAAGCACCGCGCAGCCACATTCAGATTTTATCTGCAGTCATGTCTACTTTCGTAAGTGTATGAGGCTGGAACAGAAAACTTTGGTTGTTTTTGTTGAATAATGAATAATGAAGAATTTGAACATTTTGTTAGACACATTCTTAAAATCGTGTGCCTAATAACGCTTGCCAAAATAATTAAATCTGTGTGTCCTTTGCGCGCGGTGCAGAGACGACTTCCCCCTGTATGCGGTGTAGAGAATTGATCTTATTGTGTGTCATTATGGATGTTAATTACATTTATAATGTTTATTTTATGTAAATGTATCTGCGTTATGGATATGTTGTATCGTGAAGGGCCCCGCTTATAAGCATACTCGCTTCTCATGTTTTTTGGGGGTACTTTTTTATTATTATATTCGAAAAAAAAATAAGTGAAAACACAAATTGGTTGGACCCCTGACTGACCTCGGTAAATGATCCAGGCGTCGTGACGAGTTGGAAGATGGCGACGATGGGAATCATGGAGATCGAAGTACATGAGATAAGCCATCCCACCGCCATGGCCCACTCAGGGTACACGTACTTATCCAGCTTGATCGGCTCGTAGTTGGCCAGCCCGAAACCCATGATGAACTGAAGGGAGATTGACATAGGGGTAGCTAATTGGTTTCACTCTCAATGCGCCTTTATGCGGTATACATATCATCGACAGGGCAGGATGAAGTCTGGTAGATTATGAGTTATGACGGGGTATGAGGTGATGTTTGCAGTTCGCTAGCCTGAACTCTATGATGAATTTAGGGAGAGTGTCATATCAAATATACTTTCATTGGGATGCATCAATAGTGACAGACTATAGAACATGTTTTCCCTTTTTTGGCTCTGAACCAAGGTAAACATTTATATCATCAACATCAACAGCAAGAAGCTACTAGCATCATGTTAAATAGATATCTCTTCTTCTTCTGCTTCTTTTTCTTTTTCTTTTTCTTTTTATTTTTCTTCTTCTTCTTCTTCTTCTTCTTCTTCTTCTACTTCTTCTCCTTCTCCTTCTCCTTCTTCTTCTTCTTCTTCTTCTTCTTCTTCTTCTTCTTCTTCTTCTTCTCCTTCTTCTTCTTCTTCTTCTTCTTCTCCTTCTTCTTCTTCTTCTTCTTCTTCTTCTTCTTCTTCTTCTTCTTCTTCTTCTTCTTCTTCTTCTTCTTCTTCTTCTTCTCCGTCCTCCCTTTCCTCATCACCACCACTATCAATACCGGTATCATTGCCATGACAACAATATTAATATCATCTTCACCACGGTGTCCATTTATGTCGGTCATACTTACTATGATCATCACTGGGCTGATGAACATCCAGCAGCATCGCCAGTAATAGCCAGGTTTCCACCCCAACATCTGCTCGATGTCTCTTGAGATTTTATCCGTTGGTATCGTAAGACCTTGGGTGAAGTAGCGAGGGAGAGAGGGAGAGAAAAGAGATGATTAAGTTATGAGATCAATGTCAATGTTTAAGGAGGTGGATATGGATGCGTATTGGGGGATATGAAAGATGACAGGTGGTAATGCTTTTTAAATTGTCTGCCGATTAAAAATGTGAGTGATGTAATATAGGCCTGGGCCTTCCTTAAAAAAATTGATTGTAGAAATTGTTTTTTTTTTAATTTGTGTTCCTTTCATATTACGAATGTACAACACACCAAACAAAAATAAATATATATTTTAGATCTTTAGCATAGTAAGCATGAGGACGGAACATACATAAGAAAAAGCTGAACATTGCGTCTCGTACCATAATTGAGCAAATCATGCAAAAGTTGTCAATCATTTCCTCATCAATAAAACAAAAAAGGGGATCACACGATGAAACAAGAAGGCTAAAATGCTTGTTGTATAGAAGACAAAAATAAATAAAAATAACGAAGTCGAAGGACGCACAATTTACATTATACTAAGCAGAAACTTGATTTGAGTGTCTATTGTTGCATAAAATCCTTTGCAAGATGAAATTACTGATGGTCAAAATAAGGTACTTAAACAAAATTATCTATTCATTTCATTTCCCTTCATCTTACTCACCATAGAACCAAGCGACTGCTAAGGTCTCAAAGACGACAGTAAAAAGAATGGCGTAATAGGCCGCGAAGTTGTCGAACAGAGCCACCAAATAGGTCCCGCCCTGTTTGAAAGGAAGGAAATACGAGGGTCAGTATATCACAGTTGCATAAAATAATGTTTGCTTGAGACCAAGAAAATGAATCGGTAGACCTCAGGCGAAATTAATTAAATCACAGGCTGGTAAATTTATGGGAGATGAATATTTTGTACTAACTTTATGGGACGCCAAATAAAACAGCATGACACATTCTCATTGATTTAATATCATTGATTTTGTCCTCGGAATCACTATGGCATATCGAGTTTATCCACATGATTACTACACCGAATAACTAAAATCACCAACTATTGTAATTCTGTGATGATATTCAATGATTTTGTGACAGCATCAGGTGATTTATTTTGCACTGTTATATTGGACTGTTCAGAGTACGGGCCATCGTGCATATAACTGTATCTGTCATCAGTGTGTCAGGCGTTGTCATTACAAGCATGATAGCTTAACGAACCTGCGAGGTGAAGGCCAAGCCAACGATGAAGTAGATGGCGAAGAGGAAGCCGATGAAGATCTCGCGATGTTTCTTGACCACTTTAGGGAACTGATCTCCCAGACCGGTCAAGATCGCCTCTGAACCGCCGAACTATAGCGGGAGAAATAGGCAGCAGATACGTCAACTAAAATCAATGCCACCGTTTCATTTAATCCGAAGGTTACTAGCTCTTTAAATAAAATGAGAAAGGGTCTGAAACTAAGGTAGTCGGGACATCCGTAGTACTGTCCTCCATTGTCTTTTGAATATTGCCGCCAAGTTAACTAACAACAGCAGGGTTCATGGTAAACGGTTTTTTTTTTATGAAGAAATAGAGTATTAAAAGCTCGCTTGCGTCTGCACAATTATCTTTTTCACAATTTACATCATAATTGAACAACTACATTTTGTCGTCTTCTTTTCTAACTTCACCATTTCTTAAGTGTCTGCTCCCTTGCTATATATTTCCATCAGCTAGTATTCATGAGAATCTGCTTGTAGGACCTTGGTCCTCTAAGATAACTCGTGAGTTGCAATTTGTTTATCAGATTCTCGAGAGCTGTGGTCCAATTCATCAATCATGACGTTAATTCAATACGTCGGTCTCCTGTTTTATGAAAGTATATGAAGGCAATGCACGTAGTACTCTTACTTATCTTAGCTTTTTTAACGTATGCAGAAACGTAGTACGTTTAAAAGGAATGTCGTGTATGTTTGAATTAAGTCTGTTCTAACAGACGTGCTTGAATCAGATATGGTTAATTACGCGTGGGACCAATTTTTTACGTAACGTTTCGAAAGAATCGGCACTGGTTCAAGCTTTGAATCCTTGAACTAATTTTGCTAATTTCTAAATTCCATAGTCACCTGGAATATACTAGGGCATGCCAACCAGGATGCAAGATATGGGGCACAGCATTCATTTAAAAAGAAAGGCATTGGCAACGACCGGTAAATTAGTGAAACACTGAAACAAGGTGGTTGGCGAACCACGAGTCTTGCCTGATCATTTGCACCAAGCATGCCAAGTATAAATACAATTGATGCAGATATTAAAAAGAATGAGAGCAAGTTAACCCAAAACTTAAAAAAGAAATGACGCACATGGCCTCATATAATTTGAACTTTAACCCTTAGATGACCTTTGAACTCATCATCCTTATCAACACACAGATGGTATTACCCAAGGCTCATTTGTTCCAAGTAAGAACACAATTGATGCAGAAATAAATAAATGAAAGCAAGTTAAACCAAAACTTTAAAATGTCTGTAGCAGACTAACAGATTAACAGACCAACAGACTAACAGAAACAGACTAACAGACTAATAAGAAAAGTCACAGCCGAACTTCTATCAAGCAAAGAAGAGAACTCACCGAGCTGTCGAGTCCAAGGGTAAGCAGCATGAGAAAGAAGAGGATGGACCAGACGTTAGAGCCGGGCATAGTCGCCAGAGCCTCGGGGTACGTCACGAACACCAGACCAGGCCCTGGGCACGGGGGAGATGCAAGTACAAATTGACCCATTTTCACTCATAGCAGATAGCGAAACAGGAACACGTGATATTAAGTATTATATTCCACATACTAAGAATGTTGCTATATGATTGGTCAAGAGTTGATCACGTGATGAAGCGTAGTTTTTCCCATCTGATCACCTGAGCAGAAAAGTTCGTTACACTGTAGGTGATAGTACTTTTTTGAGAAGGAAAGTTCGTTACACTCTAGGTGATAGTACTTTTTGGTTTCGCTGATCTCTTCACTCCTCACAGTCCTAACGCGTGATCAATATTTTGAGTACGCGCGAAATAAAAGTGCGTAGCTCGGACTATCGGCGCAGACGACACCGCGGTGCGCGCGCAGAAATTAAGATTTTTGGTTATAGCGCGCTGCGCCGCGCGCGTACGTACAAAGCAGTGCAAGCCTTCCATTTCCCCCACACAGTATTTCACCAAAGCAAGTGTGCAATTCTCTACCACCTCGTACCAAAATTGACCTAGAATTTCACTTGCCTGTAATTTCTTAGAATTATGACGAGCATTCTCGGAGGATCTATGTTCTCACCGATACCGCACAGGTAAGAGAATTTCGATTACTTCTTGCTTTTCCGTCAAAATCTTACAAATTAGCATCACCATGTCATAGTGTTCGTTGGAATTTGTAGAGTCTATATAGCGTGCACAAAGGCAATTTGCTTCCGGGTTTCGGAGCGTCGCGTGAATATGTAGCCGCACCGACACGAATGCTTTTGCACGTTAAATTGTCATTTATTTTATAGATTGTTGGTATCAGATGTGGAATATAAAGCAAATAATCAACTTTTGGTTTCAGGCAATGAGACGAACTATCACTTCCTCGGCGATCTGAATGTATACGCTATCTTTCCTCAGCTAAAAGCTTCGGAAAGATAGTTACATCCAGATCGCCTCGGAAGTGATATTTCGTCCCATTACCTTCACCGATGTTGATTATTTGCTTAACATCAACAATATTTACCAAACAAAGAAATTAATAGAAAAAGGAAAGCAATCATTTAAAAATTGAGTGAAATCATTAGCAATACATAGTTAGTTTGTCGCAAGCTAATGTGTGGATAAATCAGTGCAAATATGTTTATGAAATGATTATCTTCAAAGTAGATAGTGAGAAGAGGAAGGAGTAACTCTTGCTATCAAATATTCATGCGCCACTGAGACACTAATACGCACTATTCATAACATACATTTGGGACAGTTTTTTTTTCCTTCTTCCCTCCTTTTTTTTTCTTGCTTTTCCCTTCTTTTTACTTTCTTTCCTTCGTTCTCTTCTATTATTCGTAAAATTATCTAATCCCAAACAAAAATATATTCCTTTCTTCTAAATTCATTATTCCTAACTAGAGTCCGACAAAAGAGGAACAGTAGATACATTTATCTTATTAAAGCGTTTCATCTCATCCAAAATAAGTTATGACTATGAAAATGTTCTTTTCATACCAGCAAAAGCTTACCCCCAGCAGGTAAATATTTTGAATGCCTAAAAAAAGAAGAAGAACGTTTTCATGGGATATATTTCAATGTTTATGAAACAATCAAATTGCAGCAATAGAAGCCAAAGACATGAAAAAAGTAGCCCACCTTCAGTAGCCACTTCATCGATAGACTGGCTGTTCCTGACGGCCATGTACCCAAGCACTGCAAACACCACAAACCCGGCTAGGAAGCTCGTCAGGCAATTGATGCAACTCGTGATCAACGCATCTCTAGGTTGGGGTGGGAGGGAGGGAGAAAGAGAGAGAGAGAAAGAGAGAGAGAGAGAGTGAGAAAGAGAGAGAGAGAGAGAGAGAGAGAGAGAGAGAGAGAGAGTGGAGGTGTGGGGCGTTGAGAAGGAAGGGGAAGGGGAAGAGGAGGAGGAATGGTGCGAATGAGAGAGAGAAAAAGAGGGAGAGGGAAAATAGACGGGAGGAAAGAAAGGGGGAGAAAATAACATTAGTTAGGCTTTTGATGATGGAGAACTTAATTAGCTTAATGATGCTGATTTCGCCCAAAAAATAGTCTTGATTTTATATCATCATCAGTATTATCACTATCATGGTTTTATGAATATAACTATTACAATTATCATCATTATTTGTTTTAATACCTCCTCTTATTGTGAGTAGTATTTGTAGTTTCATTGTCATTATCAACATTATTTTCATTGCAATAAGTATTATCGTTACTATGATTATCATCATTTTGATTGAAAGCGGTATCTTCCTTTTAGTGAACACTATTCTTCTCCTTCCCTCCCTCTCTCTTTTCTTGATCACCTGTCTAGCGGAATAACGAGAAGTGCTCACTTGTAAATGTTATTGTGGAATCTGTTGTAGCTGGAGAAAGCGAGCAGCACACCGAACCCTGGTCCTAGAGAGAAGCAAATCTGCGTCGCGGCATCTACCCACACCTACAGAGAGAGAGAAAAATGCACACAAATGATGAGTTAACTCTTTGTATTCCAGGTGATAATTTGCCACCAATCGAGCACACGAATCTCGTTGAGCAGAATTTTGTTTGGCACAGGGAGGGTCAGGTATATTGAATATGTCAGGCAATCAAACACCCACATCTTTTCCTCGGACTTAATATAATACTCACGGACATTGCTTCGATTGATATGAATTTTAATAATTTGGTACATAAAGAGAAACGAGCAAAATTGCTTATCATTGTAAGATATATAATTCGTGTCTATTTCATATATAAATATATTCAAGAATTATCAAAGCTAAACAACGAAAAAGAAGATAATATGACAAGATTGAAGAAGTAATATCCTGATCAATTTTGCTAGAAAGTAATAAATGATTCGTGGTATGGTGAGATAACAAACAAATATCGATCTTTTTGAACGTCAAATGTGTAATATTTTGCATATTCGATTGTCAAAGTAAATGTACATACATTTATAATACCGACAATTTGCGCGGCACACAACTGGTGAACGACGTACTGGCTAACACAGTGATGGAATACTGCAGTGTTTGGTTTGTGTGTACTTACGCTGGCCGTGAGGAGGCGGCCCCATTTCGGAATGAGGTAGTACTTGATGCCCACGCCCGCTCCGGGCAAGGTGACGCCCCGGATCAGCAGACAGAACAGCACCATGTACGGCAGGGTCGCGGTGATCCATACCACCTAGCGAGAGGAAACAGATAGAGAATAACTGATGGGTTTTTAAGTGTAGTTTATTTTCTTTTCCCTGTTAATCTCTTCCTCTTCGACATCGTCGTCGATATTCTTTTCATTCTCATACTTACTCTTTTTGTACTCCTTTCTCTTCTCCTATTTTCTTCTTTTTCTTCCTTTTCCTCTTTTACATTTGTCTTCTGCTTCTTCTTTCTTTGTCTTCTTTGTCTTCTTCTTCTCCTCTTCCTTTTCCTTTCCCCCTTCTCTTTCATTGTTTAGTCTTTTTTCTTCACTTTCTTCTTTTTTACCACCCACCACCATCAACACCTTGCACATCCACCAGCGCCTTCAATATCTCCATTAACGTCATTACCATAAAGAAATATCCACACTCTTGTTATTGCGAGCGTCCGTTTAACACCACATTCACTCTCCATATCACTACTACCACAATCTATAACACGGCTACCACTCCGCCAACAAATGGGGGCAGGGTACTATTCCTCCCATACCTTTCCGGATCCTTTGATTCCCTTCCAGAGACTGAAGTAGCAGATGATGTAGACAGCGAGCAGACACAGCGTGAGTTGCCACACAATCTTGCCAAGATCGTGAATGCCGCTACTTTCATGTTGCTGCAGCACGGCTCGCCTGTCAACATGCCAAAATATGAACCAAGGACAGATGGTAAATGCGTGAAGCCAGACTTATAGTTTGAGCTTAGCCCACACGCTCCGCCCCCAGCAACATTTTCCGTACATTCCCGATCACCCGATCATAGCCCAGAGACGTCATGCTATAGTTAAGCATGTTAAGTGCGTGTTCTGTCTGAACTAAGGTTTGGACTTGGTACATAATGGAAATCAAATCTGAACAGCCAAACACACAACGCATATCAGCTCATTCCAATGATCCTAAAAGCACCGTAAAATAGGTAAATACACTTATTGGGCGAAGGAAGACGATAACAAGGAAGCAGAAAAAGGAAGAAGAGAAGAAGAACGAGGAAAAAATGAGCAAGAGGCAAATGAAGGCGAAGAGATGGAGGACTGGGGGGAGAAGAATGTGAAGAAAACTTGTCAAACATGATACAGTCTTCTACGCACTCGTAATACTCGGTAGCGGCAGAGACGCTCTTGTTAAGCACGTATGAGACGTTGATGCCGTTCAGCTCTTTGACCACCGTGACGTTGTATGAGGGACCGTACAGGGGTTCGAAGCACGATTCCGTGTTCCAGGAGTTGGTGCAGGTCGACCACGGGAGCACGCGCTGGAATGACGCGATGAGGTAGTAGATGGAGTAGGAGATGATCACGTTGTAGTAGAAGTCGACGAAGAAGGCGATGCAGATCATCGCGAAACCCACACCTACAAAACGACAGAGATATGATTTTGAAGGAATGTGTAATTCTTAACAGCTCGTGTAGTTTTCGCATTTTGGCCAATACAACATCTGCTTTTAATTTTTCAAGATCATCTTCTCTTTTCCCCTCTTCCTATTTCTCTCACCCTTCGTCCGTTTTTCTCCCTCGTCACTTGGCCTTTGTTTACGTTCTTATCTCTTTCTTTGTCTCCCCCTCCCTTCTTCACGCTCTTTGTTCCCACCACCCTCTGTTTCTCTTCCTCCCCCTCTGTACCCCACTTTTTATACATTAAGTTTCCATCCCTTCATCTCTTTCTCGCCCTCACCATCTTTTCTCCCATCTCCGTTTCTCTTTCTTACCCCACCTCTCTCTCCACCTCTCTCTCTCTCTCTCTGATCTATATGCCTGTCTGTATGTACGTATGTCTCTCTTTCTCTCTTCACCCCCTCCTCTCTGTCTCTCTCTCGCATCTCCCCCCACTTCATCTCCCCCCACTCCAGGCTATCATCATCATACATTATATCACCAGAAGAGTGCACTGACCTTTGAAGAGCGGGCAGACCTTGTCCCATACAGTGATTGGTCCCGTCTGGTTGAATTGACCCAGGGCCAGTTCCATGTAGAATAGGGGAATCCCCATAAACACCAACATGAAGATGTAAGGGATCAAGAATGCACCTGTACACAACCACATCAAGACAGAAACAACAAACAAATATGAGAAATCAATTAGTGGTAAGCGTTATAGCGTTAATACAACGAGTGTTTCTCCAAACGGGCTCTGACAGTATGTACGTATTTACTAACCAGCGTTCCCCAAGAAACCTGCTCCCGCGAACCCATATCATTAAGAGTTGCAATTGATCTTAATCTGATCGGAAGTCCAATCCCCTATCTCTAATATACAGAGATACGATTGATATCAATCGCGATTCTTTACAAGACTTGACCCGGATGTTACTTTATAGCGCTCATGTGAAATAAACCAGCAACTAGCGAGTATCGTGATTTCTTTTGCTGGTTTGAGTAGTAAAGTACCTCAAGCTGTATTGTTTTTCTACCATTGTGATAATGATATGATATGGATATCATAATCAAAATATAAAACATAATTAGCAGGATAAAGCTCTTTACGTGTTTCTTTTGCATTGATTCATTTTTGCATCATTGATGTCACCTAAAGCAACGTGTCATGATGCACATAAAGAGGCACTTTAGTTGAGAAATGAATACATTGCATGTAAAATAACTTGCACATAAAATGTATACATGTCTAGAGATCACAGGTTGTTAGTGCGTGCATGTAAAACACGCCGATCGTAAATTCTCACAGTATTTTAAACTGATTAAATTTTAGAAGGTAGGCGAGATTTCCATATTCCCGAAGAAGAATTGACCAAATATATCTGGCAACATATTTTTCTCAACCAACGTTCAATATAAGCCCTCATAACATCGCGACATTGATTAACTCTTCTCCCCTCCGCCCAACCTGCTTGCCATACCCCGCGGCTAAATGCGCTCGCCCATTGCCTTCCTCCGACCAATCAGGAAGAAGCAGTGGATGGATTGGTGACGTATCGTACTCCATCGACCTGTTGCACAGCTGCTCCCTTGAGGCCACCGTAGCCCGCCAGGGTACAGGATAGCCAGTTAATAATGAGTGCTAATTTCAATTCAAATTAACGCCTAAAGACCACGGAAAAAATGCAACAAGCAAGACATAGTAGGCGCGTATATTGTGTGTGGTCAATTTCATTCTTTGATGCCATTGAGGTAATTTGTTTAAAACAAATACAGCGTTGTTTTGTTATCAAGTTATTATTCATGCGGAATCCAGGAAAATATTGAAGTGGCCCAGATTTTACGTTGCGTGTTGGGTAACTGTAGAACAGCTTCCAGACAGGTTTAAGTTAGATGAAAACTCTCGACGTGTAAGTTAGAAGAAACTGTCGAAATGGCCTTGGACTCAATGCATATTTCCCCAAAGACCTATTTTGATCACGACAGGTTATTTTGTAAAAATGTACATTATTGATGTACAGAGCACATACGACAGAAACACTGTGAATAAGAGCATTGACACGCAATATATAGCATTTCCTTTTGCTCACCATTTCCTACACAACCCTTGTGAGTTTGAATGTTTATTAATTTTTTTTTTAGGATGTAGAGGGTGTCTTCCCATTTTGCAGTCCGGCGAATTAAGAGCTCTGGCAAATGGACAAAATAACGTATCATGCTCGTGTATGTGCACCATCTCTAATCACTGGGGAGTATTCCTTGCCCGATCAATCACATAATCATCCACCTTCAACTGCACCAGGACATTTGTACTCTTGGGTGGAAAGCAGCAATGCTGATAAAGTATCTTGCTGAAGGACAGGAGTGCCACGTGTGGGCTTGAACCTGGGACCTCAAAATCTTGAACAGTAACAGTGTACAACCACTATACCACGAAACCTCTACCAAATTCGATTCTAGTTTAATTTCGAGTGGCTTAAAAAAACGCCGCCTCTGACGTTATTGGTGGTTTTGTGTGACACCTGGTGGTGAAATGTAGGCTGCGCAGCAACATAACAAGCTGTGGTTAGCTCGCCAACAGATTACATGTCAAAGCCTATCCGTCCTAATAGTGCATCATTCTAAAAAGGGACTCTGAATGGACCGAAGAATGAACTTAGCTATCCATGAGATTTCGTATGAGATATGTAGGTCGGGGTACAATCAGTATATTAAAGGATTCTAATCATCATTATTGCACCATGAGATGTTTTTTAAAGGTCTTTAAATGACGGAAATCAACAAACATTATGATATTCGCATCACGAGAGCATAGACGTCAATTATTAATTTTCATTGTAAAATGAAGGAAAGCAAGATGAGAAAATACACAGAGACAAACAAATTTCTTTGTGATTGTGAAAAAAAGAAACAGATGAGAAGAAATGGTTGAGGGGCAGACGAGAAAGTGGAGACAAACAAGAAGAACCGTCAATATTTACATGATGGAGGAAAGAGAGAAAAACACGGAAAACTGCAAAGGCCTAGAGTTAGTGAGAAAGATGAGCATGAGGAGAGAAAGAGAAAGAGAGAGGTAGGGGGAGAAGAAAGAGGAATAAAGAGAGAGAGAGAGAGAGAGAGAGAGAGAGAGAGAGCGAGAGAGAGAGAGAGAGAGAGAAAGTGGGGCAGGGAGTGAGAGGGGAGGGAGAAGCGTAAAGATAGCAAGGAAAGCAAAGAAAGGAATTGAATGCAAAAAAAATGTACAAGAAGCGTGAAGATGTGCATGAGGTAGTAGGGCGTTGGTTGGGAGGGGGGGGGTGAAGGGTGAAGAGCAGGAATACAACAACTATAAAACAATCACGTTGACTTGTTTTGTTCCATGATTTAACTGCTTACAATACACCATAATTCGTATGAAAACTTAAAGGTAAAAATGGCTTTGGGAAACATACAAGTGGGGATGGGGGTGGGGGGGGGGGGGGAGTGCAGGAGGCAGCTCAAATTTCAAAAGCAGTGTCCCTGGTCATTAATTCAGGACGGCTCTGAAGATCTCGCTCCCTGTCATGGTCGGGGCATGTTTCTACATTCCTGACATCGATTGATCGATCACCTCGCCTTAGATATCGCATTGATCGGAGCGTGGGTCTGGTTGCCTGGTCGGTGCATGCGACCCTGTGTATGATTATGTGCAGGGTACAGCGTGTGTGCGATCTAAAGGACTTGAACTCTCTTAGCCGGTGTGACGACCTTGAGAATGTTTTTACCTACAAACTTTGCGGAATAAGTTTCATCGTGCATTATAGCTGAATGAGAACATCTTGTGTTCGAAGAATACCATTGATCTACAAATAAACCCCGCCCTGCAAGCAGAACTAATCCCCAACCCAGCTGTCTTTTCTAACTCTCTCATTATCTCAATTCTAACAGCTTAATTATTCAATCATACTATTACGAGGATTAATATCAACACAAGGTTATTAAACGTTCTTAAACCATTGTTTTTCCATTGAAATTCAATTCACACCAAAAGCTAAAAGATATGTCTTAAAAATCAACAAACTAAACTGCCACTGGCAAATCAGCTATAAAGGCCTATAATGCAGCCATCTACGGAAGATATCAACTTAGTAAATGATCGTTATCCGCATACTAACAAAGCTGTACTCTACACGATTGTAATGGTGGTTGCGTAGCTCTCGGTGTCCCAAATAAGCTACTGGGCTCGGTCTTACAAAGAATTACGATTCATCTGAATTGATCACATATACAATCCCCTAATGTAATGAGTTAGGATTGATCAATCGCAAGTCAAGTTACCATCTGTCGTAAATCTTTATAAGACAGGTGTCAGTGAAAGTACCTGTAGCACGTCAAGAGTTAATCACGCGGTAAAGATCCCAATACTCGCACCACGATCATGTTTAACATTTGCTGAAATCTCGAATAACCTTGTGGCTTTTGGACGCCGTCGGATCTCTTTTTCGAGCACCGTTTGTTCGAATCGCGCTCTTCTCTGTGAAACGGATCCACCGAATCGTGCGGGCATGCGTCATCACCTGCATCCTGAAAGAGGAGCGGCTTGGGCAAATAATAGGCGAGTCGCTGCGATGATTCGCGCCGACAGTCACCGGGGTAGAAGCTGGCATCGCTCCGTGTTAGTGGGCTGCGGCACTCGCGATGGCCGAAATGCAATTCGCGTAATATTTTGGTTGTAAGAGAGGAGAGAACAGCGTACGATAACTCGAAGAATGAAAACGCTTTGGTTGACGGAGTCTTCCCTTTCAGGATGTCTACAGCGGTACTCATTGATTGTTCTCATGTTTGCTCCGAAGCAAGTAGGCCTGGTTTTACATGGTGTTATGTCGTCTCGAAGTACCGTAACTATGGTAACGGCTCATAGGAGCAGACAACACTAAAATGGCGAGGTGGTGAATATGATATGTATTCGTTTAGTATGTTTTGTCAGCGCACGGGTAATAAATTGTGATGCCTTGTGGAGTAGGTTTTCATTGATTAACTAATGAAAGAAACCCTTTTGTTCAGAGAAGATATATTCATTTCTTAAAGAAATCAAAACATCATCACATCGGTAACCAAGGCAGCTTATTCAGTTGTTGGTAGGTACATATTTGAGCAAAATTAGAGGAGAACATAATTAAATATTGCGCCTGTGCACACATAACCAGTGAAACGTGCTTTTTGTCAAAACCATCAAAGTTTACTCATTAGGCCTGCCTGATGCACACAAGCGCATCATCACGATAAACTGAATTTTTGTATAATAGGAGTACGATAGTCCGATATTCAAGTCATTTGCCGCTAATGATTTGAAAGTAAAATTATAGACTTATACATGATGAAATCAAATAAAGCGTATAATCAAATAATGTTAAATCTATATAGGTGATACTTCCGGAGGGTTGCAAGGTATTTTCGAGCAGCAATAGGTTTTATAATAGCCCAATGTAAGCCGGTGAACTATCGGTGAGCAGGCCGACGTGTTTGTGGCAGTCTGACAGTAGTATCAATATTTGTGTGCGGGTTTTTAATAACTATTCTTTCAAATCAAATCTGGCTATTTATAGCTCCCGTACTTGGTCAGCATCATCTAATTAAAATCCGAGTCAGTCACCTTCTCTGAATAGAGTAACATGATATCTTGGTTCAATCGGAGAGAGTCTATAGCCCAGGGGCGACTCTTTGCACAAACACACATAATATACGCGTCGCAGTCCCATGCACTAATCTTAGTCTATTCAGGAATTCAGCACTTATTTCGAGCAATATTTAGAAGCGCGGGGGAGGAAAAAGTGGGTTGGGGGTAGGAGGATGCGAACCATTACTATCAAATAGGATAATGGTCTGGGTAGGAATCGTGGGATAAAGGGATGATGAAGAGATAACAATAGACAGACAGATATACTTTACGATAACACCACGCATCCACGTGTGTTTTTTTTTCCTGAGGAATGTCACTGCATTAAGGAAACGATTCTTAACGTTTCGGACAGTCTGCTCGGTTCGTTGTCGGGAAAAGAAATAACGGCGTCATAAGCAAATCAGAAATGTATCGATGCTAGTACACCCGGTAGGGGGTCTGGAAAGAAAGACCGTTCAACAGATAGGAAGAGTATTAAAATGGTCACCTGTTGTTAATCACGCCATTTAGGCGCCACTTAGGAGGAAAGGGGGCAGGGGGTTGGGGGGGGGGGGGGGGCGGGGGTCGCTTTCATCCTGGCGATCGTTTCTTGTAATTGTCATTTTTGACGTGAGTACTGCGATATTAACTACTGGGGGGGGGGGGGGGTAAAAGTATGATGAAAAAGTAATACAGATGGCGAAACTTATCACCGTAGAGTGCATTCTCAATACTTCCTTTATGTACGGATGCTGGCGCACGTGGCTGTGTGTGTGTGCGTGTGTATATATGCGTATGTGTGTATATGAGAGTGTGTGTTTGTATTCGTGAGTGTGCGTGTATATGTGCGCGTGTGTGTATGTGTGAGTGTATGGAGGGAGAAGGCATATCCATTAACTCCTATCCATTTTCTCTCGATCTTTCTTTCTCTTGACCTTCTCCTCAACCTACGAAATGTTTGTCCTTCTCAAGTCTCTTTAATACTCCTCTATAAACTTCAACTATTGAACCCTATTCTATTCTCTCGAGTTTATATACCCCTGTCTTCTCTCCCTCTCTCTGTTTCTCTCTCTCTCTCTCTCTCTCTCTCTCCCTCTCTCTCTCTTCCCATTTCACTCTTTAACAGTCAACACCCTTTGTTCCATTGTCATTCGTCGTGTACGTGACCGTCCGAGTTTTCCTTATTCGTTAAGAAGGTTCATCGCCTGATCTGCCCCCCCCCCTGTCTTCGATCCTCCTCCACGTCAACCAATGCATATTGTCAATCCTCCACTCCCTTCCATTCTCCATTCTTGCTCCAATTGTTAGAGCGAAGCCTCTTCCTACATCCAGTATACATTGTTCTTAGTTTGGGCGCAAATCGGCCGCATTCTTTTGACTCCTTCCCCTTTCCCCTTCTACCACCGCGCCTCTCTCATCTTCCCGTACTCCCATCCTACATTCTTGGTCGCGCGAGCTCCCTCTCCCAGGTCCCCCTAGCCCGAGGCCCTTTTAATCAAACACCGTCCCCTCGGCAATGGGTCGTCTTCGCCATCGATTTATGATGATCACGGAATTAATCGGCGCGCGGGATTCGATGTGTTATCCCCCTCTCAAATTGATGCACATTTTAATAAACGCCGCGCCATCGAAAACCCGGGTCCGCGCCGTGTTCTTTAGAAGGGTCTCGTTTATACGCAGGCGCACGTCGTAACATCACTCCTCTTACCCACATACTCGTCGTCATTGTAGTGGCGCAAGGGAAGAAGGAGAAGGAGGGGGAGGAGGGCGGGCAGGCAGGCGGTCCCTGTCTGTATAATCCCTTCCCATCACTGAGAGACAGAGGACCTATGCTCGTCATGTTGTTAAAACAATTACCCGAGGTTCTCATGTTGGTCCGATCCGATCCCCGGAAGAGATCGCTGTGCAGGACGGAAATGGCGTTAAATAATTCATGACGGGGGAAATCTTTACGCGGCGCGGAGATTAGTAATGGTGATGACTTATTAAGGGAACTCGATGAGGGTTAACCTTGAAGGACCATCCTTGCGCAGAAACAGCGGTTGTTGACTGCAGCACTAGTCGGCGCTCTTCTCTCTCCCATCCCCTCCCATTATTTCTGTCATGTCTCCTTTCTTAAAGTTATACCCTTTCCTTCCTCATTCAACGTGTGTTGGTCGTCCGCCCTTTCTGTTAATTACTCTTTCCTCTATTTAAAAAAAAAAAAAAATGGATCATTTGTTTAAATGTGACAATTTCTCCCAAGTTAACCTTTATTTTGAAATAGCTCCGTTCGTTTTCCTAGAGATATCCTATTTCGTTCTACATTTCCATCTGCGGGTATTTTTGTATGTCTCTTTCTTTTTCCTTTCCTTTCTATGTTATTTGATCATTTTGTTAAGTAATGACAATTTCCCCCAAGTTAATCTTTATTTTATCTTTCCTTGCAAAAGCTCCATTCGTTTTTCTTGAAATATCCTATCTCGTTCTACTTTTCCATCTGCGGATATGTTTGTTTGTCTCTTTCTATTTTCTCGTTCTTTCTTGCAATGCTTCCTCTTAATTTTACAGGTATTTTTAATGAATGAAAAACGTGTTATTGAACTATTCCGTCGTTCAACATGTTCAAAGTGTTGACGAAAGAATCAGTATCGAAAGAACGAAAGGGTCATAAATTTGCCTCAAAGGGGTTACACGAGGGAACAAACAGCGTTCTACAAGTAAGAAGAACTTTAACAAAGTCTCCTTACAAATGAAATCTTTACCATATTAAGAACGTCTAACTGTTAAACTTTTCCCCTAAACAATTTGTTCCCCATAGAACATTGTAGTTATGAACATGATGATCTCGTATTGGTCAGTCTTCATCGTTCAATTACTAATATTAAATTAACATTTACATTTACAATCTTTTACGTTATTTGTGGGCCCCTTCTGGAAGTCTGTGAATGTAGAATAGACAATGCATGAATAGTAAACAGAGAAATGACGTCGCTGAAATACATACCACCACCGTTCTTGTAGCACATGTACGGAAATCTCCAGACATTGGCCAAGTCGACGCAGAATCCGATGACG
This sequence comes from Arbacia lixula, assembly GCA_963669155.1. Lineage (NCBI taxonomy): Eukaryota > Metazoa > Echinodermata > Echinoidea > Arbacioida > Arbaciidae > Arbacia > Arbacia lixula. Next base: position 12,587,837 of record OZ022583.1, read on the forward strand.
GAGAGAAGAAAGTCGATCTTCTTCGACCACGTCTCCCTCCCAGCACCGTCGCCTCGACCAGCGACCTCGGTGCCGGAGTCCATGTTGACCTCCATTAGCTTCCCCTGAGCCGCTGGAAAGGGAGGGAGGAATGCAAAGTGTTACGTAATGAAAACAAGAATAACAGTACCGTCTCATCAGCGTGAACACTGTCATAACTGTCTTTTATGAGGCGCCTTCATTGCTTTTACCGCAGTCTCTGGATCACAAGATCCTACCACGTCCCTTTTTCTCTCCTAGGTACAGAGCAGCTATGTGGATTAAGATGTTTTGCTGAAAAACACTAGCATGATTAGTGGCAGCTGCTAGATTCCAACCCTTATCCTCCCGATCGAGAGTCAAAAGATCGATCAACTACACCACACCACTAAGTCTTTTTAATATGTGCCCCTCCTTAAAAAAGTAAAAATACTCATCTTTAACGTATATGTCTTGCTTTTCGTTCTATCAGGAATGTGTTATGGAAGGATATGAAGCATCTTTCTTTCTTTGAACCCATGCATGCGTGGCACCGCCGAAAAAATATGTGGTCTCAGCATGTGCTTTTCAGGTATTTTAACAATAACGAACAGGATTGCGTAGCAACTGTTTCTCAGAGAGAACAAAAGAAATGTAAAGTCTTATTTCGCTTGTCCATTTCTGTTGGATTGCATCAATACTTTTGTGAGGAAAAGAGATATCAGCGAACAAATTTTTTTTTTTTCCTAGTAAAACATCTCAGCTGCAAGCAAATGCACGCAAACTCTGTTAATGAAAATACACAGCTTAAGAATCTCGATCATGATTGAACCCCACATTTCCGGAAAAATCAGGAAAGGAAGACATTTGTTAATTGTGTAAATGAGAATATTATCTTATATCTCCGATTGTGCATCATTCAACAATTATTAAGAAGAAAACCAAGTACAGGATCTTTAGTAATGTTGCCCTTAACTTTAAAAAAAATTAATAAGAAACACAGCTTCGAGAGACAAAACAGGGAATTAAAAATATTTCTTTTCAAGTTGACAGCAGCTAAATGTCGGTGCTGCGCATGGGACATCAAAGCATTGTAGTGATTGTGGAATGCTTTGGAAATTTATTAGCACACTATTCCATATCATATCATATCATATTTGTACTGTTTCAATCAATGTTATATTTGTATTTCAAATGTTAATGCATTTTCAATGATAAAAAGTTTATTCGTTGTCAAACTCATATGTGAACTAAATTAATAAAAAGAATATCGATTATTGCGTCTCGTTAAAAAAGGACAAAGTGTCAAACTTCTAGAGATTGGTGAAAGATTGCCTTTCCTACTGGAATACACAAACTATACTCAAGAGGATGCTAAAAAAGAGAATTAGTCCCACATCTGTCCACATACCATAACACACATGGACACACATACGAACACAATAATGTGCGCGCGCACAATTATTAAAGTACACATGTAAAAACTAATAACACGCCCGCAAGAAAAGCACCCCCCCACACACAGACACGCGCACACAATACCCAAAGCACATACACATACACACATAAGGCAACACGCACATACACGTACATAATCATACACTTACACCAAGGATGTTTAAGTAAATGGATATCCATCCCTTTGAACAAGGTTTGATTCCGCCACTTAATATTCATGATTATATTCCACATACTATGAATGTTGCTGTATGATTGGTCAAGAGTAGATCACGTGATAAAGCGTAGTTTTTCCCATCTGATCACCTGAGAAGAAAAGTTCGTTGCACTCTAGGTGATAGTACTTTTTGGTTTCGCTGATCTCTTCACTCCTCTCAGTCCTAACGCGTGATCAATATTTTGAGTACGCGCGAAATAAAAGTGCGTTACACTCGGACTATTAATTGACCTAGTAACGTCCTAACGCGCGTCCTATACGCGTGTTCCCCTTGGCAGCGGCTCGGGGTTAGGTAGAGAAGTAAACATTACTTTTATACGTCAAACTGTCATTTTTGGTAAAGATAGTTGGTTTCCTCGGCGATCTGAATGTATACGCTATCTTTCCTCAGCTGCGCTTCGGAAAGATGGCTACATCCAGATCGCCTCGGAAGTGATAGTTCGTCCCATCGCTTCGGAAAGATAGCTACATTCAGATCGCTGTGGAAGAGATAGTTCGTCCCATCACCTTCACCAACGTTGACAATGTGCTTACTAGCAGCTGCTCTATGCAATATGATGCATACGCGATTGCGTCACGTTCACCTGGATTTTATAATAGGTCATAAACATTCCTATACATGCATACATTTCAGCTTTCGCTGCTGAACGTTTAATTCTGTCACTAAGTGCTTGTTATGTAGTTAATAAGGACAAGCGAATACGAAATTTGATACTTTTTGAGAAGGAAATACTAGCTTGGGCGCGGCTAGGCACGCTTTTCATGCTACTTGTCTGAAAGGAAAATATCTGAAAGTAACGTTTCATGCAATTTTTTAAAGAGGAATGATGCGGAACATTGTGAAATTGAGAGTTTTATACTGCAACTTGATATCAATTTTAGAGCCCTTTTGCCGTATTGTAACAATATTCCTCGATTGAATCTTTATAGATGCATCGCAGGTATTACATGTCACAAATGTGCAAGTGTATGGGGTGGTGAAATTTCCCCAAATTCTGCGCATCCGATTTTGTTTATACGTCAAATCCAGGCAAAAATCAACCAGAGAATCGGCGGATTCGAACATGGGAAATCAAAGAGAAAATCTTTGTAAAGCGTTCTTTTGTGACTAGAAGCAGAGTACAGTGAATCTGCATTAATTAAATGGCTGCTGGCACTCCATGTGCTTAAACATCCTCGCTTACACGAATACAGACATACACACGCTTCCAAACGCACACTTGCCAAATGACGCCACACTCATACTCAAGCTCAAAAATATCAAAACATCAGGTGACAACATATCGAGAAAAGTACAATTAAAGCGTGCAGTGTTTTGAACGAGCCGCTCTCAATATGACCTTTGGGTCAACTCTTCCACGAATGCGTTCTCAAAATTGTCAGAACCAATCCGTACATGCCGTAACCACAACAATACAGCGGTCGAAATTGCAAGCAGAAGAATTTGATGTCGATTGCTCTTGAGTTATGAGCGCTGCGCTAACATTTCTCCACTTGTTATTTTCTTTTACTTCTCCGTCCCATTTCTCTTTCTCATTCCCTCCTGTGTTTTTCAGCACTACGGCTACTTAACCTTTCAGAACTCACTAATTCCTGCCCTTGGGCGCCATAATTTTGGCGGCGAATCGACAGCACAAATTGAGATTGAAGTAAGTACAGACGAGGTTGCGACCTACATCCATGAAATGCAGCGAGCCGCAGGGCTGGTGGCCCCCGAAACTCTCCGCAGCGTACACCTGTTGTGAAGTGGTCTCCCCGAGGATTACCCTACCGGTCCATCTTACACATTCTTCTTATTCTTCTTCAACGGCGTCCATGTTTTCGGGTTAGAACCTCTTTTTTGTCTTGAGGTTCTCAAAGAGGTTCTGACTTACACGTGGCCAGCCGGAACCTTTTCATATATGATTTGCCCGCAAGAGAAAAACTTCGGGTTTTTTTCTTTGCTTCTCCCGCATCAGAACAGTTGTCTGCATCACGTGACGTTCGAGGCATTTCCGTTCAACCACTCAATCACCGACCAATACACATTCCACTCCGTCACTGTCCCCTCCCGTTTCCGCAATCTGTTGGAGTTCTCTGCGGCAATTGACATTCACACCTCGGTTATCCTTCAAACAGCAGCCTGGTTTCCATTCATCAAAACTTTGTATGCCACACAAAACCCCCCCACTCTATTAGGAGTTGTGCGTATTAATGCATAAATCAACTTGTCGCACGCAAAGAATTAACGAAACAAATCGGCGCTCCTTCCCGCTCACCGGAAAGCGTGTCCCCCAAAACCAAATATATAATTTTAACTTTGCTACAATTTCAGAATTCCAAGAAAGAGAAACTGCACCACCTCGTAAGTTGCCGTAAGACATCTGATGGGTTCTCAATTCCACACCCTGCCACATATCCCAGTTAAACCATGGGCTCATTAAGTGTGTAATAGCTGTAATAGGAATTTGTGTTGTTTGGTATGGGGGGGGGGGGGGGGGGGGAGGGGGGGGGAGAGATAAATGTCGCATGGAGGTCTTGTGCTCAGTAGCTTCCTTGTATACATATCAGCCATAATTAAACCCGTAAATCAACAAAATAGTGAATAAAAAAGCATCGAATGCATGTTTTAAAGTATACCACTGACATCATTTTGTAAATCATGGTACCGGGGGTGGGGGTGTTTCACCAAGCTGTTCGTAAGTTACGAACGACTTTACGAACGACTGGTGATCCCTTCTTGTGCTAAATGCGATACCACACTTTGTTCCTGTTTTAACATATCGGGAGTTAATCCCAACAATCCTAATATAATTTGACAAATCATAAGCTTTGTATTCAGACACTTGTTAACAACACGAATTTTAATTTATAATCATCAGATTTGAACTTGAGCTGATAAGAACAAAAATAATTGAGAATGTGATTTAGCACAAGAAGGGGTCACCAGACGTTCGTAAAGTCATTCGCAGCTAATGAACAGCTTGATGAAACACCCCCATGTGCATTGTTGGTGACATAATGCACACTTGGCACATGAAGAGTTAAGTGGGTACATCGTCGAAGTTTGTGGTCTTCAGCCGTGTTCAAGCTTACCTCTTACCCGCAACACAATCATAGCAACGTTTTCAGTCTACACTACAGCTCAAAGGTATTGGCACGGGTAAAGGGAAAAGGAAGGAGCCGCAGTTTTAAACCGCGGTTTATTTTTCCAGTTCAGCAAGAAACACAATGCTTTTTAGGCTGAAGCATCGTGTTTCATGCTGAACTGGAGAAAATATACCGCGGTTTAATTCTGCGGCTCATTCCCTTTCTTCCCTTTCCCTTTACCCGTTTTAATTCATTTGAGCTGTAGTGTACATGCAAATTAACCCTTTGTGTGCCAGATGAAACGGGGCGGTATGGGACTGGTGTGTATTGCGTATTGCGAATAAATACAAATATGGAACGTACAGAGTTAATATATCAGCTTTGAAGATAGTTTATGGGGGATTTTATGCGTAAGTTATAGAATAACTTTATAGGAGAAAGAACTCATTTTGACGTATGGTGTGCAACCGAAATACAACTCAAATGAGCCTTCCCGGTTAAAGGGTTCAACACTTCATACGTCAATAAACATCGAAGCGCTCCCTATCTAATTTCGCCATATATTTTCGCCATGAATACAATTATTCGTTATCTCCATCCCCCTCTTCCCCATAGTGCCCATATACAGGGAACATTTTTTTTTTAAATTGTAGGTGCCCTTGGGCCAGGATCTTTGTGGCCTTCACATGACATTCTATCCGGCCCGGTAATTTCTTTCTTTCTTCCTTCTTAGCTTTCTTCCTCTTCCCTTCTGTCGGCTACTGTTTTCCATCTTCCTTTATCCTTGTATCATTGTGAGCTTCCACGTGATGTGTGCGGTATGGGAGTGTGTATAGTGTGCAGATGTTTATGTTTGTATATGTGCGTGTGTGTGCCTACAATGTGTGCGAGAGTAGGCCTATGTGTGAGTGCGTGAGTATATTCAAGCCTGTGAGAGCGTGTGAGTCTATTTATGCATGTGTAAATGTTAGTGTGTGTATGCATATGTGGGTATGTGAGTGTGTGATTGTGTGTGGGGGATAGGATGTATATGTGTATATGTGTATGTGTGCGTGTGCACGTGTGTGTGAGTAGGTGGGCGCATGCTGGATGGAAACTATACAGCATTTAATGGAGGAGGCTTGCTACTCCTTCCTTCATCTCCGGAATCACCTTTAAAAAACAAAACATGTAGCACAATGGGTGTGTGTTTCATGACCATTTCCCCGTATAAAGTTGCGTCCAAAACCAGTACAGTCGGGATCAACCATAACGTGGGTTTTTAGTTCAAAGGAAGAGATCCTACTAATAAATAGGCTATTCCATGTTTAAGCTTCTAACTTTACACTTCCACGCGCGTTGTATCAGTTAGCTCTTGGTAACATACCCATGGGGGCGACGCGCGGCACAAAATAGGCAAACAACACAATGATCTCGACACCCGGCACCTCCTCGGACTCATTTATTGCACTGCGCCCCGCCGCGGAAACCTAAGAACGGCTGGGCGCCAGAGGCTATACGGCAACCCCAAACTGAACGTAGCAGCATCGAGTAGGTACAGAAAGAAAGAAACTCGACACGGTAAACTTACGCCCGTCTTGGATTCTGCCTCCTCAACCCACCCTCACGGCTACCATACAATTCGTGTCACGCCTCTGGTTACTATCTTCAACCGCACGAGCGAAACCAAAACCGTGTCTAACCCCCGTTCGAGATTAACTAGGCACAGATTCTGTATCGTGTTGTGGCCCACATCTTTCACGCAACCGCCCATTCAATAAGCCATATTGTGCTTAGAACCAGCCGACATACCTCATAACCTCTTGACCAGTCGATGTTTGTTTCCGTCACCCTGGGCCTTGTGTAGTGATATTCAACAGGCGCCCTCTATAAACTACATTTATCTGCAAGGGAACATTTAGGTAGTAAGTCGCCTTTGATTTCCGCGGGGGATCCAAATGATTGGCTTATGAGGAGCTAACCTAACATTAAGTATCTCAAGTCATATAGGTCTAAATGAAGAGGGATAGGGGGTGGTGGAAGTATGGGGGGGGGGGGGGGGGTGAATCTATATCACACCTTTCGGCCGCATACCAATTATACAGCTTTGAACGAGCCAATCTAAAGTAGATATCAAACTACTCCAGCGCACATCAATAAGGGGTTTCTTGTCATTTGGGTTGACGACGCGAATAAACAAACACACATATTAACACCCTTATCCAACCGACTGCCGGTGTATACTGACCGAGAAGTCGAATGTTTAACGCCCTCTTTTAGCATTTCATGTACAAAATGTGACTTTTCCACCAGTAATACATAGAAAAACAGTACATAAGCTGGCACCCAAAAGGGTTAAAGGCGCACAACTTGAAAAGAGCTATTACGATGAAGCGTGCATTATCCTTCTCTCTCCTTCACTTTGAAACTTGAAAACCTTCTCGGATTATTTGTGTTACTCCTCGTGTGTTGGACGGAATGTTGTCCTGTGGGACTTGCTTCCATTAATTGTTCAAAAGCCCACCAATCGCCTCTAAAGAGTTACATAGAATCACTTCTATCTGTGACAAGGTACTACAGCGCTGCGCATACCTGTATGTCTAATATTAGTACGGATAGCTCTTAAAAAAAAGAATCCACATTGACAACGTCATTGCATTAGAGACGCTAAACTAATAGTAGCTGAAGTCATCCGGTTTTTAATCATCCCCTACGAACAATGATATAAAATAGATCAGGTTGGAATGTGCGTCACTAAGTCAAAAAAAGAGCATCGGAAATCAAAACGTTGTGGGTATGTTACTCGGCCTTAGTTATTGGTGTGGTCCCTGGTAAAACGAGGTCCCCTGTATTGCGATCGGGCTTATGTAAATACATGTAGTAAGACGCGAGATGCGAGGGGAGATAGGAGTGGGGTGGTGGGTGGGTGGGGGGGGGGGGGGAGTGGGTGGGTGGGGGTGGCGCTGCCCTTATAAAACAGCGCCAGAGTACATGCATATAAATTGTTTTGCACTTTGCCGCAAGCTAACGAACACAAAATCTCACCCCCAAATAAGAATTAATAAGTAAATAGTAAACCAAAATAAAATACAATGCCGTCAAAGTGATGTCAGACGATAATTGTTTGTTATTGTCTCTCGGGTGCATTTATACCTGATTTATTTCCTAAACTCCAACACGCCAATCTCCCTAAAATAATACAGATTGAGGTACGGGAGAAACACACAATACCCTGCCATCGTATATAATCACGTGCCATGGAAATAAAGTGACACCCATTACGTAACGCGGTTAACATGCTCGCGAAAGTTTGAATTAAAACAAAGTCTTGACCAATATCCACCTGGCGATAATTTGGTGCATAAATAGAAAAGGCCCTCGCACCGGATGGCCATTTCAATCAATAAATCTAGGGTCAGAAAGTATTTACAACGGAACGAAGTGTTTTGTTAGAGATGTTGGTTTACTAGGCACTTTTAATTGATTGGTATAATTATGTTTAAGAGCCACAAATTTGTTAGCAGCGTATTCGCTCTCTGTATAAGTAGCACAATTATTGTGTGTGTATTCATTCTTCTTTTTATCTTCTTCGTCCTTCGCTTTGTTTCCTTCTTGTTCCTTTTCATCCTCTCCCTCCTCCTACTCTTTCTCCTTGTTTTCTTAATTCCCTTTGTTAGAAGTGTGTGATTTTGCAGCTGGAGGACATTGCTTTATCTACGGGCCAACATTTGATTTCCCGAGAATACCTTATTCCCCACTGCTAGTCTATCTATCTATCTGCTTCATTTTTCATCGTTGTGATTATTAGGTGTATATTATGGTATTCATCTTTCTATTTTCTTTCCACATCATTAATGATATCGTAGATTAATTTGTGACAATAGACACGATTGGTACAACTTCGCCAACATAGTGACAGTTTATGCGTGCTGTGTGTGTTTTACCTTTGCGAGACGCATTAGTGGCGCATTGAGAGATAAGGGTTAACACAAGCACTACCCATCAACCTCTGCTACTGTCATAAAGACGAATAGTTAATGTGTCTCGAAGGGCTAATTGAAAACTTGACAGAATTAAGGCATCTACACTCTGGCAACCATTTATCAGTGATTGTTAATGGAACGAGGGGTGAGCTTTAAAGTTTGTAGCTCTCTGCTGAAGTCGTGTGCTAGTGGCCTTGTTTGTGTGTACCGTGGGGGGAGGGAGTGAGGGAATTTAAGATTGCGGCTATGTGCCGATATCGCGTGCTGCCTACTAGTCGAGTCTCTGTGTGCCTTACAGGCGTAGACATGTCTGAAGCGTCAGCGATGAGTCCACAGTTTGACTTTCTCCCGAGATCAAACATGACTCGGCGTCGTTGTGTTAACCGTTTACCAACGTGAGTGGCATAAAAACGCCCCTCGCCCTGCTCCGGGCGACTTCCAGCTTAAGATTAACCCTGACATTACCAGGCCTTGAAAATAAACATTGGCTTAAATACGCGTTTCCATGCCAATGGTGTTGGGAGGGTTAACGTTTCATTTTTTTTTGTTCATGTCCCGCTGAAAACCTCAGAAGAGGCGCGCAAATCGCCCCAATTGTTAGTGGTCGTCTGCGGGCTGCTCGCAATGCTCGCGGTATACCACTAAATCACTTGCAAATTAGAGTCAAGTCTAACCCCTCCATCACAAGGCCTTCAAAATCCTATTGGCTTACTACGCCTCTCCATGCCAATGGCAATGAGATGGTTAACTGGTAGCGTAAACGTATTTTTTTTTTGAGTAAGTGTTATAATGTCTGCTCGAAATATGTAAGCATTCCTGTTTTCATATTATCAGCATGTGTTTATGAATAAAGTAGAAATGCGAGAGAGCGATGTATTGTTCTTATCAACAGTTATCCACGCTATAACAACGTGATATTGTCTCTTAAATTATAAAATGGGATGATAATTAATCAGAGAGTAGACACATAGGCAAAATCTGTCCTATTCACTTTACGGCGTCTAAAATAACTCATTTAGCATTAGTCATGTTAGTAAAAGCATAGGGGCGCAGGGGTGACAGATTTAATTAGTTCCACATTCTTAGTTTACGATACCCACGTACACGTTGGGTCAGTCACCTTTGTACATAATGCAGGTTCCAAGTTTAATGAACGATTTTCATTGTTCCTCTGGGAATTAATGCCTTGTCCATGACACGGGCTCATTATCATGATAGAGAATGATAACATAATCGATATTCGCATATCGATCGACAGCCACAACGTGGTATTGTACGTGCTATTAGATGGCGGTTACGCTCCACTCCGGAGACGATTCTTTATGATGTATTTTTCTGATTAATGAGTCAGCGAAGAACGACAAAGTTTTTTCTCCGAACTGAGATTGATTTCTTGTTAAAATAACTGCTATAATTTCACTACGATACGAAAGGTGTCTAAGGTATAGTTGCCACAGCAACGAGGCTTACTATCCGGTATAGAATTATCATTATTAAATGAGAGAAAAATGAACTGTGATTCTTTTAATTATCTACTACATGTTTGTTCAGACAGACAAAAAATATATCCTTCCTCTTTCGGAAAGAAGTTTGTTTCATGGCTCATTATAGAATGTACAATCGTATTGTCTACCTTTCCCGTAAGCCTGCTCCGTGATAGAATTATTCACATCATACCACATCGTAACTTGACGCTCTTTTTCACCACTGATCGCCTATAATATACTTTTAACTATAACCAGATGTATCGCTGTCAATGTGTACACAGACTGCAATGCAAAGGGAATCAATATTGGGATATTGGGCAATATTACTAATGCCGTTGCTTGCCAAATTTACAAACCTCGACACGCTCTACTTGAAGTCAAAGACGTACTTCTAGTTTGACCGCTTAGTCATGTGAGTAGAGCGTAGTGGTCTCTGCGGCAATAGAGCTGCGGTACCTTGCCTTCATCATTTCTCCTGCATGGTCTGCTTAAGGATTGTCTAAATGACAAGAAATGGTGTATGTACGTTACGAAATACCGAAAAGTAGCATATTTTGTCAGTCTGACCTTAATCCGGGTAAACGTAGGATTTATGACGTCACTCAGAAAGTCGAAATGTGTCCGGTCAAGGCCTGGTTGGGAGAGCAGCGTGAACCCAATGGTCGATAGGGGCACTTCTGTCAAGGTTGAGCATTTGGGCGACTTTAGCTCTCCTGTCGGCGCTGTGAGAGTGTTATGTCGCCGTGCCTTGGGGGAACAGAGTTACTACTAGTAGGAGCGATAGTGCCGATGGGGATAACTGTTTCTTTAAAACAAAATGTTCCCTCGTCAATACGTACATGTCATGTGGTTGAACTATCCTCACCCCTCGCGACATGTCATTTCAAATCGCCTTTTCTCTCATCCTTTACTCCGTCCTTGTTCGTCTGAGCTTCTACGATACCCCCTGTTGCTTCTCCTAGCGACCGATATTTGTCAAGAAGCCGTGCTCATTTCCTGCTGTTTGATAGCTGCGCATCGATTTAAATATGAAATTGTGTAAGCGATACGCGGCAGTGCTGGCACGAGCCCGCCGCTCTATTTGCCCGGGTAAGTCCGGCCGACAGATTTGTGAGCCGTCGCTAACCCGTGGCTCTGACAGGCACTGTAACCCTGGACACTCGACAAACACTTCTCTTTTATTACATCATCGATTCAACACGTATACGCAGCGCCCAAACCAGCCATCAGATGGTGGATACCATTCGACGCCGCCGAAGTATGAAATGGGACGAATTTCGCAGAAAGTATACTCATCTCCGCGAGTATCTTATTGGTTTTGTGGATATTGATAACTCCCATAATACTCCAGTTGAGATATAATGATGATACATTAGGTACAGGCGTGAGGATAATGATGATGGAGAAGAAGAAGTAGGAAAAAATGACAAAATGGAGGAGAACGGAGATAAATGGAGGCGAGAGGACCAGTAGAGGAAAAGGAATATGAAAAGAGAAAGAAAAGCTGAAAGAAAACAAGTTAAAAGGCGATTGCAAAAACAATGATTCAAATGAGAAAAAAATAGGAATACCGGAGAGAAGAGAATTAACAAAGAAAGTGCACTTTCAACGGTTAAAAAGCAGAGGGGAAGCTAACAGACGACGTAGAAGTAAGTTTAACTTTGACGCGGAGACAAAAAAGAGTCGAATAGGCAAAATTAGTTAACCGAACAGACAATATATGGAGGACGATAAGAAGAAGCATGGGGAAAAAACCCACAGAAGAATATTTTGAAAGAGGGGGAGATGAAACAATACGAACATTTAAGAAGGATTAGGAAACGAAGGTGGAGAAATAATAGTATTAATAGTAGGAGCAGGGGAGGAGGAGTGGAAGAAGAAGAAGGAGAAGAAGGAGAAGAAGAAGAAGAAGAAGAAGAAGAAGAAGAATAAGAAGAAGAAGAAGAAGGAGAAGGAAGAAGGAAAAGATGGAGAAGACGACGAAGGGTAAGAAGATGAAGAAGAGGAAATAGAGAAAGAAAACAAAAAAGACGACGACGAAGAAAAAGAAAAAGAAGGAGAAGACGAAGAAGAGGAAAAAGTGGAAAACGTAAATGAAGAAGAAGAAGAAGAAAAAGTAGAACATAGAAGGAAAAGGAGAAGGAGAATGAGGAGGAAAAGAGGAAGAAGAAGAAAAGAAGAAAAAGGAATAAAAACACGAAAAATACGAAGAGAAGAAGACGAAGAACAAAAAAAGAAGGAAGGAGAAAGAGAAGTAGAAGGAGAAGAAGAAGAAGAAGAAGAAGAAGAAGAAGAAGAAGAAGAAGAAGAAGAAGAAGAAGACGAAGAAGAAGCGCTCTGCCTTCATTTACGAGTCTGGGCCGAGCAGAGCAGGCGCACTCGGGCGCACCTCGGGGCTACTCGGAGCATTTATCGATCGATTACGAGACAACAAGTGATAACACGACACCAGCCGATTCATTACCGTTCCATCGCTCAACCAGCCGCTATCTTCAGCCCCGCATCCCGGGAGCGACGCTCCGAAACTTTTCTTATATAAGCTCGGAAAACAAGAAGCCTAAATATAGGCGCTTTCCGATGTTCGTCCCTATAATAATCAGAGTGCTACTTCGACGTAAAGAACAGAACAAATTCTCTTCTTTTCAAAAAGTACACAACATAATGTTCATATTTTTTATTTGATGATTGTTAAGCATTCTTCAGTCACTGTTAAAAAAAAACCTCGATCAGTAAATAAGGCTATTTTGTACAAAGGTTGGGTGATGACCTATGTTCTTTGAAGAAATAATACAATGGAACAAATAATACAGTTGACATATTTGAGCTAATGTATGATGCTTAAATGCCGCATGAAATATTGAGTTTAAAGAAATCACCTGTCGATTCGGGTGAAACACTGACATAGAAATTCATTTTGAACACAACTGGAAACGCTCCAAAACCTGTTTACATATTGTTTTTCCGCTTAAAACAATATGAATTGTAAATTGAAGAATTACCTCAACGCAGGGGTTGTGGTTGTTGTGAAGAGGGCTCTGATTACCAATCGTGGCATACAGAAGATATTATGGATAATTCGACCACTAATTTTTATGTTCCTCTTGACATACGCACACGTAGTATGTCAGGGATAACCGCTATATATTTTTTTTTAAATTCACACAAAGGAATCTTACTATACTGCTAGATAGGATTTAGGGCGCTTGGACTTTGACTTTTGTGATATTTTATGAGAAGATAATTTAACTGCACGACATGCACGACGCGGTAAAGGGTTACTAAATTAGAAAAATAAGTTCCCACTAATCTTTGTAAAATTATCCACTAAAATCGAATTTCACATTCGTTTGCCGCAATAAAGTCTCAGTTTAACGAAAATTTGAAAAAAAAAACCGCACGCCTCCAGTGACGTATGAGAAGTCAAAATTCCATAGATTGTACGAAAGTGAACAATAGACCATTTTCGTAATGTATTCACAACTTTCCCCCTAACTGCGTAGTAACGTGTCATTGAACTCATCTGTATCTTGTCATTCAGATTCAATGGATGGAATGCACTTTGAATCTATTAGTTGTTGCTACTCAGACAAACCTTGGACAAGCTTTGGGGTTCCCATTGGTAACGTATTGTTTGAATTGCATGAATAAAACATTTTATTTACGCCGTTGGCATTTATGGCATTTTTACTTCTTATACGTCACTGGAGGCGTGCGTTTTTTTCAAATTTTCGTGAAAATGAGACTTCATTGCGGCAAACGAATGTGAAATTCGTTTTTAGTGGATAATTTTACATAGATTAGTGGGAACTTATTTGTCTAATTTAGTAACCCTTTAAGTTTGTTTTCGATACGATACCATGGATACGGAGTGGCCAACTCCGAGCTCGCTAACGGCGCACCGCCATGGCTGGCCATCTTCGTGTTAGTCCTGGACCTGAAACAACATGACCCTAATAACACACAGCGTCAGAAGGGTTTACAGGGGGTAGATTTGTGCCTGGGACGTGGCGTCCCCACACTCCCCAAGGTCTACTTCGTGATATCCTGGTTACTAGTTTAACTCTAGGTTGCACCGTTGTTTTCGCGTTCCCTTCTCATCAGCCCCTGCACTTTTACGTTCTTCTAAAGGGAATTACTTGTGCTTGTTCTGCTACCCCTATCACCCCTTTCCTTTACACACATACACGCACACACATAAACACAAACACTCTTTTAAAAGATATACACCATACACACATACACACAAAAACAAACACAAACACGCATACACCATATACACACACACACACGCACACAAACGCACATTTTTTTTCTTCTTTTTTTACACGCATACACCATACACACATACACACACACATACACACACATACACGCACATACATCATACACACACAATACACACACACGCACACATACACACATACAATCACACACACACGAGTGACGTATAATGTATTCCAAGCACGTGCACTCTCCTGTCAATGCCCGTCTCTGTGAAATCAGCAGCGCCGGCCGATTTGCTATCAATTACAATCTATTTGAGCGCGAAAACACGGGCAATTTACCCGCGTCTTGTATCGCTTTTCCGCTGCGTTCATTGTCAATCAGTCCACATGTACTATCCGACAGCGGCCAATACGCGAATTTAGGTTACAGCGAGGAGTTATTAGGTGAGGATTGAAAGCAGCAGGAAAAGGTGAAAAGGGGGAGAAACAAACATAGACGTAAAGAATAAAGAGGATGGGTAGAGAGATAGAGAGAGGGAGAGAGAGAGAGAGAGAGAGAGAGAGAGAGAGAGAGAGAGAGAGAGTAATTGGTGATAGAGGGAGGGAACGAAACAAGAGGCGCGAAGGGGGGGGGGGGGAGGGGGTAGAGAAAAAGATGGAGAGAGGGGGTTGTAGTTTTAACATAATTAGTTGGTCTGGGTATGACAGACATAGAGAGAAAGACAGAGATAAAGAGAAAATGAGAGAGATAGGGAGAGAGAGAGAGATGGAGTTGATGTGAAGGCGAAATAAGCAAATTCATTCATTTTAAAGGATTGCTAAGGACTGCATAGACACATACCGAAACACTGTTGAATGTGCTTCCCTTACAACAGTGTAGATTAAATTTCAGCTTTGTTACTAACGTATCCTTACGATTAACTCTGTTCATATATTACTTTGAAAGAAAGAAAAAAGAAAGAGAAAAGAATGAAAAACACTATTACCATGACTACTACTGCACTACTACTACTACTACTACTACTACTACTACTACTACTACTACTACTACTACTACTACTACTACCACTACTTCTACTACTACTTCTTCTACTACTACTACTTCTTCTTATTACTACGACTACTACTATTACTGCTACTATTTCTATATTGGGATATGCTGGCTGTTTCAATATTACCGAGTGTGTATGATATTTTTGCACGAAAACATGTTTTTCAAAAACACTGGGAACCAGAGTTTCATCTTAGTCCTTGTATCATGATTGATTTGTTGAAGCTTTAAATATTCTCGTATGACAGGATTGCCCGCATTACAGCATTAAGGCATAATTTATCAACATTATTTGTTCATTACGAACTACTGGCGGTTAGTACCTTCAGTCACAGAACATAATGAGCAGTCACGTACATGATATCATTTCATATTGAAGGTCACTTCATGATATATGTCATTACGTTAGACGGAGGGATATAATAGCTATGTATTCCGCAGTGGCCCGTGTTAATTCACGATGATTTAATCAACTTCAAAATTCTGCTTAACGCAATCTTGATTTGACATGTACCAAATAAAGCAGCACACTGAATGCATAAAGCTGCTTAATCCCGATACAAAATACTGCGGATTATTTTTGTCAATTTTACGCAAGCCTAATAATCAGGGGAATGTCTAAACTACAACTATATCGCAGTGGTCCCAACTGAAACGAATCGTGTACGTATTTAGGTTAATGGCTGTCTCGACATGTAATTGAAACTCGATATTTTTGTGTGCCTCATAGAAAAAACACGCTTTTCCGTTGTTCCGTCTCGCTTGGGAAGCGATCGCTGCGGACAAAGTATGGAGGTACGGACTTGAATCCCTGGCTCAGTTTCCCCTGTCAAGCTAGGGGATATTTAACCCCGTCCATTGGAGTATTTCCGGGGAACCTTTCCCGCTAGTCCCAGGTAGGCAAATCGATGTCGTGGAATTCGATGAATGAATGGACGCGAGAGGGAGGGATAGGGAGAGAGATAGAGAAACGGAGAAAGAGCTAGAGAGGGAGGAGAAAGGACAGAGTGAGAGAGAGAGAGAGTGAAAAAGAGAGGGTGAGTGAAAGAAAGAAAAAGAGAAATACAACCAAGTCTGTCTGGTAAAAAAGACTACACTCTAACCCATGCACATGAGGGGTCTAGCAACGTGGGGAAGGGCGTAGTCTTGTTAACCAGACATTTGTAAAGCGATAGAGGCAGGCATACACAAAGAGACAGACAGGCACAGAAAGACACAGAGGGAGACAGACATAGAGAGAGAGAGGAGTAGAGAGAGAGAGAGAGAGAGAGAGAGGAGAAGAGAGAAAGAGAGAGAGAGAGAGAGAGAGAGAGAGAGAGAGACAGGGACAGAGAGATAAAGAGAAACAGATAGACAGAGAATGAGAGACAGAGAGAGAGAGAGAGATAAAGAGAGAGAGAGAGAGAGGGGGGGAAGACAGACAGACAGAGAGATAAAGAGAAAGAGAGAGAGAGAGAGAGAGAGAGAGAGAGAGAGAGAGACAGACAGACAGACAGACAAGGGAGGGCATGGTCGAACGATGGGGCCGACGTTTAAGCGCTAAGACCGGTCAATGTTGTAAGCGGAGATGTGAGGAGAGGAGCTTGGTAGGAATGACGGGTAGAGGCCGGGTCAGTTTAAGAACACTTCCCTGAAACAAAAGACTCCGTTCTCGTCCTCGTTTATTATCTTCTACGACAAATTGGCTGGTTGCCCCTGAACTGCTGTGACAGAAGGAGACTTTATAGTCGCGCAAACGTTTTTGTTATTGGTTTATTTACTGCCATGCCAATCTTCCTTTGATTATTTAACAGTGTTTGAGACCGAAGTGTTTGACAGAAAGAGACTTAATAGTGGAGCTACTGTTTTTGTAAAAGACATTACGTTTATGTCATACGTACTGCGGTATCTAATAGTCGCTTTCCTTCACGTCTTCGTTAAAGGAAGTATAATTATGTTCAGTTGAAAAAAAGATTCCTTTGAATGACTGATGACATGGAAGAGCCATATGTCCCATTTTTAATAAATTTGTCAACAACTTTTATATCTACCAGCGGCATCATCTCCTTTTCATATCATCTTCCAATACCACTCGTCATCGTCATCGTAACCATTATCATCATCCCAATCCTCACCATCATCATCATCATCATCATCGTCACCATCATCATCTTCGTCACCATCATCGTCGTCGTCATCATCATCATCATCATTACCATCGCACAACCATTCAACATGATCATGATCGTTATGGTCGTTATCATTATCAGCATCATCAATTTCATCATCATATATCGGCATCACCACTAGAGATGCTCTTAGGTCTGTTCGATTCATTAAGCTGGAATATTACACTATTTTGTGACGAAATAGCAGTGACAACATTTACAGCTCTTCAATTTGAATGAACGAGCAGAACATACAATGATGAGAGGACAAATAATAGGTTGGAGGAGAGAGGAAAGAAAGAAGAATATAGTATTAGAAAGCTGGGTGGAAAATCAGTACAATCCACACGAACGTAAGTAGGCATATGAGTTACACAAGGTGATGGAATGAAACATTTTGTCTTAAAATATCGATCAAAATATAAAACGAACCTGAATTCTAGGCAATGGGATGCAAAATCGATACGGCCTGAATGTCTCACAATCTTGGGTTGACAGTTTACACACGAGTTAAGATTCGTCATCTATTGAAGTTATTCGAGTTAATGAATATGGGCGTGAGTGCACCGAACTTACCTCCGACGGGATTCATGTTAAAGGCGTACACCTTGTCCTGTTTCGGACCCCCCGGTGCTACAGCGTTATCCATATTGACCCTGGCTCGCTCCGTTCAGTCACTACCTGGAGAGAGAGAATGAGAGAGAGAGAGAGAGAGAGAGAGAGAGAGAGAGAGAGAGAGAGAGAGAGAGAGAGAAGGAGAGAGAGAGAGAGAGAGATGAGGCAGATATATATATATATATAGAAAGAGGGAGAGAGAGGGGGAGACAGAGATAATGTAATGTAAAGAGTAAGAGGTGTAGAGACAGAGAGAGAGAGAGAGAGAGAGAGAGAGGAGTAAGATAAGGATCAAGATGGGGAAAGAGAGACAGAGAGAGTACAAGTGTAGAGAAGTAAAGAGAGATAGACAGAGAGACAGAGAGACAAAGAGAAAATAATCAAACAGTGAACATGGGTGGTATTTATCGAAACGCCATGAAGACCGATCATGTTTCAGTCCAAAGGAATCGTAAATATTGATGCTTTCCGGTGAAATGTGACTTGGTGGTTGCCTTGGTGATTTTTTTTATTTGGCGGTCGGGTTTGACGAGTGCGTGAGGATGGAGGAGAGAGAAATAATGGAAATTTCCTTCGTGGTATGTCTCACCTTTCAGTGAAACAATCACTTGTCAGGTTTAGTAGCTTGCACGGAATCATTATTTGCATACAACATTCAGTACTACCTCTGAAAGTATTTTTTTAAAACCAATAAGCTCTTTTTAAAATACAAATACGAGGTAATATTCACCATGATCATGTTAAACAAATCAATATGGATATTAAATACAAATTAAGCATGCATTTCCTAATGTAACTATGGTTACGGCTCGACGGACTCACATGTTGCACTTTAAGTGTGAGGTGTAACGTGAGACGATCTAATGAAAAAACAAATCCAGACGCCCGCTTTTCTGTCTATGGCATAAAAAAAAAGGAATTGACAAATATCTTAATAACAATGATCATCTAGGCATCATATATGATGTATCATATTACTTACACTATACGTTTATTCTATTCTCTTATTTTAAACCAAAAATACTATTCCACTTTGCATAATTGTGTCACGGAAACGAAATAAATTTTCAGAATTCAACCGTTCAGATTCATTTCTAGAGGGGAAATTGTGTGTGTCATTCAATAGCATAGCCCGAAAAGGCTCATGTATTAATGCATATATCGCCAATATACATCGTATCGAATATCGCTCAAGTTTACAAAATGCCCGAAGACAATTCTTTCAAAGAAATGATACCGAGGACAACATTCCTCCACTCACGTTATTATCCAAATATGAACTATTGTTCTTTGTGCGCACTAGCGTTGTTCAGGTATTTTTTCCGAGAAAGGTGAGATATTCGGAATATCTAGCTATTTCCGTGGACCTCATGTTGTAGTGAGCTTTCACTCCCCGTGAGTGCGTAATTCGTAATTTTTGTTAGCGGTACGATCTCTTTTCTGTCTTATTTGCACTTTTTACCAGTTCTACCCGGTAGCTCTACACCATAGGAAGAATCAAAGACTGATTGACAGGTATCGGCGACGTAGGGGTCTACTGTAGATGACGGGGTAGCGGGGTTGGGGTAAGGTTAGGGGTGTGTGCGCGTACGTGTGTATGGAGGAAGAGGGGGTGGATAAAAAATCAAATTTTCGTTAGATAAAAACACATTCCAAATAAATATTGGTGTTTGCATTTCAGTGACACATGTACAATCTCATGCGAAATTACAAATATATCACCGTTTTCTCTCTTTTTTAGTTTCGGAAATGTGATCTCCATCGTCCAGTATTACACACACCAATTCAAAGAAACACAGGAATTCGAGTGAAGGAATGTTTAATAAAAATCATTGTCATCATTTCGTCCAGGAAATGAAGAACAGTCATGTACTATTGCGACACCTGAAAAGAATAGGAGAGCCTAGAGTATAGAGACTCCCTCTCTACAAATAGAAATGATAAACAAGCAATTCCAAGAAAGATATAAATATATGGACGGAACAATGAAAAGAGGGTATATAAGAGAGTAAGAGGGAGCGAGAGAAAGAAAGAGAGAGAGAGAGGGGGGGGGTGGGGGAGAAGAGGAGAGAGAGAGTGAGAGAGAGGGGGGGAGGGGGAGAGAGGAGAGGGGAGAAAGGGAGGGGAGGGAGAGAGAGGGAGAGAGGGAGAATGAGATGGAGGAGGAAGAGGGAGAGAGAGAGGGGGGGGAGGTAGAGGGGGAGAAAGAGAGAAAGAGAGAGAGGGGGAGGGGGGGGGGAAGGGGAGGGAGAGAGAGAGAGACAGAGAAAGAGAGAGGGAGAGACAGAGAGAGAGACAGAGAGAGAGAGAGGGGGGAGAAGACAGTCGATAAAGAGGGAGAGAGGTGGGGTGAAAGGTAAAACAGAGAAAGAGATAAAAAGTGAGAGAGGGGAAAGAGACAGAGAGGAGACAGAGGGAAGAGACAGAGAGGGAGAGAGAGAGAGAGAGAGAGAGAGGGGGGGGGGGGGACTACATAGACATGGTGTACAATCTTACGACGATCAGTATAAAGGCTATGGTAAATATAAGGTATTTCGTGTTTATATTTGAAATATAATCAGGAGAGAAGTTAGGTAGCCGATACAACATTTCGGGTGAGCTTAGCAGTACACTTCTTCATACTTCATTCTAACATCAACGACAGAGCATGCAGTTCAAAAGTGACAGCTTTTGAATGCCCTAATGTTGCTTTGACATCTAGCTGTAACAGTCCCCAATACAAGTCATGATAAACATAGTTTTGTTAGATATACATTGTATCCTTTCTTCCGAATTTCAAAACGTTTCATGCTTTCTTTCTTTTAAAACACACCTATAGATAAACAACACGCATGAGTCTCTCAATGTGCAGGTTTACATAAATTATTTTATAAGGCATGGGATTGATCAAAGGACAAATCAAAGGAAAGTTCATCACGATTCATCACCACGTCTAATCTTATAATAACCTAGAATCCGATATCTGCATTTCGTTAAACGATACATTTCAAGGACCACTTGAGTAAAAAAAAATCCATTAAAAATGACATTAAAGAGTTTTAAAGAATATTATCTATTACTGTATAGTAAATACAAGCCATTTGTGTGTTATGCCTGCAAAAACGATAGACTGCTTTGAAAGATAGTCAAGATCTACTCGCTAGTCAACGAAATATGAGTTACATAAAAATTGGACTGCATAATTATTCGCTTGTTGTACACTCGTTGGACCGTGGTCTTAACACGCTGACCAGCGAAAAATCCTGGATTAACCAGACGAACGGGTTAAAGGGAGACGTTTGGTTCTCTTTAAATTCACACAGGTTAGCTTTAAAGACAGGGTATCCTTTGAAAAAAAACAGAAGTCAAGAAAACTGGCATGGTTTACCAGCACAATGCATACAATATAAAATAAAAGTCTCACAGTCATTGCTTTACAAACATTTTCAGGAAAAGTGGAACACCATCCTTGCTTACGTTTGAAACGTCTCATTTCGTAACGACCATATTTACATTAACATTGCAGCGGCCAGCGGCGTGGTGCTCGCATTGCACGCGCGCCTTGCACACATTACCGCGGACATTCATAGACCTCTATACGGAGAATTCTGAGAACAGCGATGTATGCTGAGTGCAGTCTCGATCTCTAGGCCACAGGAACCGTGGAGGCCTTGGACGACCCGTCTAAAACCAACTCGAAATCTTCAGCTCAATATAAATCCACCTATAATTCAATTTATGGCTTTGGGAGGGATGAACTATTTGTTCCATTTCCCGTGGTTTAAAAACATTTTATTTTTGTTTTTACCAGCAAAAGGGCAGCACTGTCTTTACTATGTTGTCACTCTAGAATCCAGGAACATATTTTAGCCGGTTTCTGATAAGAACCTCATACGGGGATCTGTAAAATGGCATTAGTGCAACCTTTAGTAGAGTCGTTTAAGTCGTGACACGTTTAGCCTTTCCATTCGATCCGGCTAGGAATACCATCATCACGCAGCTAGGGGTGCGTGCCCCCCGCTCTGCACCGGCCACGCGCGGGCCCGGTACGCTGCGAGTAGCTCGCCGTGCTCCCATAACCGACATGGGGCACACACAAGTCGTGCCATGGCAATTCGAGTAGTTCTTCTTTTTTTTACTTCTTTTACTTTGGTTTACATAGTCTGTCTCCTTCAAACGTTCCTCCAGATATATCACATTATTGTGTAATATAAGAATAAAACACGTTTTCAACCTGTACTCTCTTTGAAGTGTTATGCTTCTTGTTCAGGCCATCGCAGGTGACACGATTTTGCCACGATTCTGCGATCGTCAGAGCCTTCGACTGGAAATATGATCTCACCTGCTTGTACATATCCAATGACCGGGTCTTGCGATTGTGCCAGTCGCAGAGTCGTACGATTGATCCGATCGGGCCGTCAACACTGGCCTTGACGTTGTTACAGTGTGCGATCTTCCAAAACATAGCTTTAAATTGCAAGTCAACGGCATGATACGTGATAAATGTCTTTTTAAAAGCACATTTTACAGCTTAACTTGCTATCACATTATTTTGTGTGTGTGCATGTTTTGTGGGTTACCATATTAATATCTCAGAGGCGTTTAGACATTCACTCGTGTGAAATCATTTTGAGAGAGCGTGGGCCAGTGACATATGGGACTCGACGTTTCGGGCGGTACGTTCCGCCCATCGTTCGGAGAATGACGAGGCGGGTTACAGCAAGATATGGTTGCTATCGTTCTCCAGATCGCAACACACCCACCGAAACGCTGAGTTTTCAACGGGACCTGTTTAAAGACACAGTGTCCTTTTTGCAGGTCAAAAAATAAAAAAAAATTGTTAAAACCACGGTAAATGGAGGAAAATACTGTAACAGAAGTTTCTTCCCAATACTAGAATTGGAACTGACTTTAAGCAAAATTATAGCGCTCGCTAAACGTGCTAGATTTGGAGGAAAATGTAGCCTGGGGACCGGAGACCGCTGTGCTCTATGATCCGCACCGGTCCACTCCATAGTACATGCGTACAATGGGAGCAATGCCGGCATCACGTGCTGACTGTGACTATATTTCAGACGTTAACAAGGATAGTTCCTCAGTTTTTCTGAAAATGTTCGTGAAGTTATGAAGCTATGACTGAAATTTCATACACGTTTTCGCTAGGGTACGGAGTATACTGCTGATTAGTGCCGAGTTTCAGCTATTTGTACTGCCTTGAAGATTCTAGAATTTGGAAGAACTGTCTGGGCCAGGTGTTATTTACATAGAAAAAATGTAACAATCCTAAGCTAATTAGCATAACAAAAGAGGCATTGATTGTGAGTGTGCCTGTGGAGTTCAGTGACCTTTTAGGCCAGTGATGAAAGAACATTCTTGAAAGTAGTGGAATTCAGTGACCTTTTAGGCCAGTGATGAAAGAACATTCTAGAGAGTAGTGGATCCAATAAAATCTACAACATGCCATTTTGTTTCGGCATGTTTGCAAGCATGGATAGAACTTTCTACATGTACAGATTGGAATATATATATATATATCAGTCGTTTTGGACAAGAGTTGAGAGTTTCTGTCATCTTAGCTCCAGTCA
Source organism: Arbacia lixula (assembly GCA_963669155.1). Classification (NCBI taxonomy): domain Eukaryota; kingdom Metazoa; phylum Echinodermata; class Echinoidea; order Arbacioida; family Arbaciidae; genus Arbacia; species Arbacia lixula. The sequence goes on from OZ022583.1 coordinate 12,611,630, forward strand.
TTTTAGAGTTTATTGGGACCTTGGCTCGATACACACCTGCGAATTTATACGAGAATTTCTATGTGTGGATACTTACCTGCCTGTTTAATAGTGCTTATGAGATCCTGCCTGAGAAAGAGTTTGAATTTGAGTTTGAGTTTATTTTATTTCAACACGGCAACTTGCTTCAGCCAATGGCTGTTCTTCTGCAAGTCCGTGCAAAGGTAAAATACAAAGATACATAGACAACATTATATACAGAGTATAATCAAACTACAATAATACATATAAAACGACATTACAAATAAAAAAACAAACAAACAAACAAACAAACAAACAAACAAACAAAAAACAGCAGCAAAGCCTTACACTCTGTGGATTTGACCATACTCTATCATCTGCGGCAACTGGGAGTAACTTGTGAGATGTGTGAAGTTACGCTGAACATTGTTTTCATCTGGGATATCTGCTACATCCTGCTGTATTCTGCCAATGTGACATTATAACACTCATACCTGCTATTCAGCCGTACAACATTGGGATCAATATCGCGATCATAATTCGGGAATACTGGATCGGATTAGCAAGTGGACCATCAACGGGAGCCGTGGATTCAGTCGACTAGAGCATCCTCTAACATTGTGAGCTAACATCTACATGTATGTAGAGTAAGTGATAAAAAAATTGTGAAAGTTTAATTGTATTGTCTTGATCTTAAAGGGAAAATACCCCATGTAGGCCTAATAAATAACACATAAATTAAATATTGGTGTCATTTTGTATGGTCATTTCGGTTGTGAATTGATAGGAAGAGTTATCAATTCTCTCTCTTATTACATCTCAGCCTCAGCATGGAAGCACCAAAGATACCCTGTCATTCTTACCCAATCTTCCTATCATACCGTTGCGAAGATGATGGACACGAAACCCAGGTATTTCTGCGATACCAATTATGTTGTTATCGATCCCGTGATCGCCGATCCCAGCAGGTGTCTAGAGATTGGCTGCTGACGCTTAAGCCCCGCCCACAGGATTAATAAGCAAGGTCGCAGCTGCCTGTGGTCCTATAGTTTCGCCCTGAAAGCGTTAACCCTTTGTGTGCCAGACGAAATGTGTCTGATACGATATGTTACAGTTGGGTAAATGTAACTGCGGCACTCATCGAGTTAACTCGTGTTGTGTGAGACAGAATGCCGCTTTACATGACCTGTGTGTATAATTGATGCATTGATGTTATAGTGTGGCACATACATGGGTCACTTCTGATGTCCCATGAAGAATCGTGCTCTATGAAACCCGGCCTTGCAGCATGACGGTGAAACATGCAGAGTTGATTCCTTCTGTGTTAGGCACAATGATGCTCTGTTGGAACTTTGGCGCACGTACCACACACAACTGGTCAATGATCCACTCAAGGGTATTTTTTTTTAAAATAAATATATTCATGAATATTTTCTCCCTGTTGGCCTGGAGACGACCATTACTGCTAGATTGGAGAAAAATGGACGATAACCATTATAGTTATCATCAACCATCTCCGTGTCAAATCTTGTCTATAAAAGCCACATTGAAATGAAAACTTCGTCCGTCCACTGGCGCGAGAAAGTTTGGGGTGTTGGGGGGAAAATCTTTCAGTACCAGTCCAAGAAAAGCCCATTGACTTATTACACATTTCAAGCACCTATAGTACTAAGATGGTTAAACACTACCCTGAGAAGGGTGTGGTATAGTTATTGCGTTTGTCCACATAACTATTACAGCGAATAATTTAAATCACCCAGTCTTGAGATTCTGCGATAAAACTCAATCATGTTATGACAGCATCAGATGACTTATTTTTCGCCTCATGAAGTTCAGTCTCACTTCAACCATCGTTGTCAATACGGACCATCATCTCTGTACATGCCAATGGTGCGTTTTTGCACACATGATACATATAAGCCTCATTGAGGCAGGTAATGCATGGTACTTCAAGGGTGAACTCGTTACGCCCAACGATGCATTTTTGCATAGCTTATACGCACAAGACCCATACTGCCCTACTCTGACAAAAGGAAGCAAGTGACAAATCAATCAAATCTGGTTATTGGTACTCTTAGATTGTACCCATCATTCCCTACGTACGGCCAAAATCTGGACAAGAAATATTCATCTTGCTGCAAGATATTCAATCTAACATGATGTGGTGTTGCACTGATACCAATGCAAGTGACAGACACATTTTGCTCATTTCCAAGAAAAGTCTCTTTTGTCAGTTGCTTCCTTTTGTCAGAGTAGGGCAGCATAGGGCTGCGGTATGTTTGGCACACAAAGGGTTAAAATTATTTTCAACGATGGTGAACTGCGCATGAATGTGATGACGTCGACACCCAGTAGGAGGGGCTTAGGAGCGTAGAGGAAACGATGTGAGCCTGGTGAGATAAAAAAACTGAAATTTAGAACGAACTAGTCTGGCTTTCAGGCCGTCGGGTATTTCTAAACCAAACAATTCAATGAAGGGGTCTGGCGGCCGTAGACTAATCATTCTCATTTTCTTCTCTAGGACTGAGAAAAGAGGAGAAATGATACAGTGATTAGTCTTAGAGTACTCGGATGGGATCAGAAATGTCCATGAGTCTGGAGGACAGGCGAGGAATGGAGAGGTGAAAACATAATGAGAAAACAGAATCATCATCTCAATCTGACGTCCACAATTGCATATTGAGAATGATCATGATTGCCGACTGTCTTCACTGTTGACATCGTGCAACCATGACCTTGTTACGAATTGCCAAGGTGACTGAGAGCGACGTTAAACTGTATGTGCTGTTGAGGTATTTTTTTGCACTGGTGTAATACACACTATTCCCATAGGGCAGTATGGGGTATAGCAAATAAGGAGTTAAAACACGGACTCTGTGGTTGGTTAAAGGGAGTGCCTATGGAAGCACGTTTCACTACAGTAGGTCACGTGACCACCGCAGACGACAGGATCCGATCATTCGTGCGACTCCTGCGACTTGGCTTAATCGCAAGGCCCGGTCTGGAGATTTGTGCAAGAATGTGACGTAATATGTCCAGATGTAGGTCCTTACGACTGCAGGATCGCAGCAAAATACTGCCGATTGCGATGGCCTTAACATAATTATGAGAAGTTATTGGGCGTGACGTGACTCGACTGGCTTGAAACAATGTCTGAATGTGGAGGGTTGCGATGAAACACATAGCAGCCCGCACATGACGTCCCTTCGATTGACGATCTTTAACTGCTGGTGTTAAGCTAGCCTTGGTTACGGACACTAACACAACAACAAAAACGCAGTCCCAGTAGAGCCGCTTTCAAATCGCGGAGGTACCGTGCTATGGCATATGGTTAAAAAAACCACTTGCCATCGTGAGGTTGTTGATGATTCAAAATATGGTATTTGCATGACAACAATCGTAAAAAATGTGAAAAACGCCTCAATGGACACCATCCTACCGTGCCCAGGAGAATTACCTAGAGACAAGGTAGAAGAAGATAGTAAAGTTTGTTTTCCACGGGCCCTTAAAAAAGGCAACCACCAAGAAATGCAAAAAAGAAAATGCAAGAAAAAACAAAACTATTATTATCCAACAAAACTATTCAGGGCATTTCTTGGTGATTGCCTGAAAGGCACCATATAAGAGACAAGCTATGAGTGATTTGGACTCATTCCACTTTAATCACCAAATACTATATCATCCTTGAGACCAGACTAACTCGAAGCACAAGGAATAGAACTATCTTTCAATGCTCTAGCCAGCTGTTTCGTGCCGTGTTTTTAAAGAACAGTGCAGCATAATGTTCCAAAATAAGACAGCAGTGCACTGAGATTGTGACACGGGATTGTGCAACCCTATAACCCATTCTGTGCAAAGCAAAATGCTGCCCTTTGGGACATATTGGCCCGGATTCCCAACGGTGGTTTAACTTAAACCACGTACTAAACCTAGACTTACTTTGTGATGCGCAATACAAATCATTTGATGCTGTCACAAAGTCATTGATTTTCATCACAGAATAACACGGATTGGGTGATATGATTTTTTCCCTGTGATTGTTATGTGGACAAACTCAACATTCCCTAGTGATTCCTAGTACAATATCAATCACAATTTATGTTGTTTGATATGGCGTCCATAAAGTTAGTCCAGGTTTAGAAAACTTTTTGCATTAAACCACTATTTAGGATACGGGCCAATCCGCACTAGTATTACCTTTTGTGCAAAAAATGGCTCAATGGCATATACATTAATAAATTAGGACAGTAACATGTAGTAATGTAAGCTACGCAGATTTCAAATTGTCTCAATTATCGTATCCCCTTATCTCGCTACGTCTTATCACTAGTTACGCATAAATCCCACCGAACAGTAGTTTGACCGGCACATAATGGAAACACATTGTATAAAAATGATTTTCTAAACAAAATTGATGAATTCCACGTTTAATTTGTTGACACACGGACCGTTTGTCTTAACTCTGTATCTGCCACATAGGATTTTTTTTTCGCAAATCATACACGCACATCCCAACGAGTTACATTTGTTTGACACTGAACGAGTTAAGAGGTATCGTGGCTTTGAACGTTGCAACCTGCTCCCGCCGGGAGAGTGAACCCTGCAGCCCTTGCAACTTTGTGCTGGAGGGCTCGACTCGTTGAACCCAATTAGTGAGAAGGTTTAACAGGTTAAACGTCATAATACTCGATACATGGTGATAAACAAGTGTCTTCGAACACATGCGTGACGATAAAAGATGTTTTCACTGTGTTTTCCCGCGTCCCGACCCCAGCGATCACTACCGATACTGCTTTCCGATAGTTCTCTGTATTTCCATTCACATTTTTCTGATGTTTGTTTGTCTTCAAAGCGTTTTCCCGTACTTACCGTCTATACAAGAAATAGTTAGGTTATCTGGTATAGACATGTCACTTAGAAATGAAAATACAATATTTGTATATTTGTTTGCGTTATCAGCGTTATCACACACGTCATACACTCGCAATTACATTTATCACGATGATACATATAAATCAATCAATAATGTATTTTGATTGTTAGGTGATTTGTTTGATTTAGATATTCTCACCATTTCTAGTAAATGTTGATATAACATAGAACAACACTTTAAAAAAGGAAAAACATCAGCAAACGAAAATGGAACTTTTCAAATGACGCAGTGACCTCTAATCTGTGGTACTGGGAGACTTCAGTATCACATCGTTGTCACTGCCATTGCTGGCGTAAGTGAGGGAAAACAATGAAAGTCATTGAATTGCCAAATGTGTGTCAGCTAATGACTCGCATTAACTCATTCTGTGCCAAGCAAAGTGATGCTCTGTGGATTACGGGTGTATCATTGGCGTCTAAATTCCATAGCGGGTTAAGGATTTAGTTCCGATCGTGATTTACTTGGTCGACGTTGGTCAAAGGCTACCTTTATGTCTGTTAACTGGCCCTGTCCTCATTGCTAATGCTGTATTTTTTCAGTACTTCATCAGAGAAGAGGGTCTTTTTTATAGACATGTTGGCTAAGTCATTGCAGTTGCTTTCTTCCAATGGACATGATGTAGGTCATGGTAAGATATTTTCATTACCAGAAACTCAGATAGGCGAACGAAATCATTACAGACACTCGATATTTCTTCTAGTTTGGTTTCTTTATTTTTTTTTTATCCAAAAGTAGTAACACGTTATAAGGATCGAAGCACACGTTTTCTCCTTTACTTTCTATTGTCATAAAACGTGTTTTATGTATATGTAGTACGATTTCGATATGGCAATTGTAATGGATGAAACTACATGATTACAGTCATGAACATGATCTGTCAAAGTGAACAAACCTTTTCAACGTGTCCGATTAAGTCAAACCAAAACACGATTATCAGTTATTGGAAATTGGCTAGTTGGCATTTTAGGCTCATCTGTTTGATGTTCAACAATACAATTCTGCAAAACAACATTTCCAGCCTTTCTTAACCTGTTGTGCACCAAACAAATTGCTACCCTATGGAGTTTGTGTGAATTCCGTGTGCATTGCGCATAAAGAGCTAATCCTCATCAAAGTTTTTAGGTTCCTCAAGTCTCCTCTCTCAACCCGGTCGTGACAAAAAACAAATCTTCAAAAAGTGCGATAAACCCGCCTCATCCGATCAGGCGAATCGGAAGCCCATGTAACTCTCACTTTCTGTCCAGCAAATCTCAGTCCTTAACCCCCCATGTCAGCTCCAATTTGGCGCCCACTCTGTTCCTATTAAACCGCCCAATTTGATCTGTCAAGGTTATGGCCTTCACAACGTGCCTTTCATGGACCGTAAAGAGACGGTCCTTTTTACAAACAGTAGCAAGTGTTGCGATAATTCCAGAGGTATATTAGATTGGAGGGCGCGTCTTTGTGCGCGGAGGAACACACACGTGGGGGAGCACATGCGCACGCACTCGTCAACACCCACCCATACCCTCCCACCTATCAAACACACAAACACACACACATGCTCGCCCAGATCAACAGGAACTTACTAACTTCAAAATATACAAATAGAAGAGAGGTAGTATTCTGAAAGAAACTTTTGTCCAAAATTGCGAGGTTCGTCAGTTGGTTTTCTGATAACTGACTTGAGTCAAAATATGTACTGATAGACCAATCAATTTTTTTTTTTTTATCGTACGGGACTTACGTCAGAACTTGAATCAAAGCTCGTTTTTAGAATACTACAGAAGAATTGGAATATTGTTCTTATTGCCGCGATGATTCCATAAAGCTGTAATTGAACTATTCAATGATACTTTTTGTATCAATGTTAAGGCCTTGGTCTAAAAGAGGTTCTAAGAAGAACTGGAGAGGATTGAAAGCTGATTGAGGAAATACGCACCAGGCAAATGCGTTTCTTAGGACATACACTACAGCTCAAAGGAATTGGTATCGGGTAAAGGGAAGGGAAGAAAGGGAAGGATCCGCAGTTTTAAACCGGATTATATTTTGTCTAGTTCAGCATGAAACATGATGCATTAGCCTAAAAAGCATCATGTTTCATGCTGCTGAACTGGATAAAATATACCGCGGTTCAAAACTGCGGCTCCTTCCCTTTCCCTTTACCAGATGCCAATTCCTTTGAGCTGTAGTGTAGGACAAGAAAGAACGGCTTGGAATATCTAGCGATGACAAGAAAGATAGAATAAAAGAGGTGAAGATTAAAGAAACGGGTGAGTTGGGTGACCAGTATGAATACATGGATTGCACAGGGAGGTGCAGATTAGTGGGAGGTGGATCTGATCCAGAAAGTTAGAAACAAAGATTTGTGGCACAACATGATCGCTTAAGTCTTCTGATACGGTACTTAGAGAGAGAGAAAGAGGGAGAGAGAGGGCGAGAGAGAAAGAGAGAGAGACCTTGGTCCTAGGATACAAACCGATATACGATGCAACATTGAACATGTTAATTGTATAAACTTTGTATCCAATGGTATCCGCCATTGATGCATTTTTGTACAACTAACACACACGAATCCCGCAGAGCAGCGGTGCATAAGGCACTTAAAGTGTTAACTAGAACTTGTTTTGTATGTACATTACAGCTCAAAGGAATTGGCATGGGGAAAGGGAAGAAAGGGAAGGAGCCGCAGTTTTGTCCAGTTCTTTTGTCCAGTTCAGCATGAAACACGATGGTATAGCCTAAAAAGCATAATGTTTCATGCTGAACTGGACAAAATATACTGCGGTTTAAAACTGCGGCTCCTTCCATTTCTTCCCTTTCCCTTTCCGAATGTCAATTACTTTGAGCTGTAGTGTAGCTCTTGGTTGGAGAATAATATATAAACACGATAAACCCTGATGCTATTGTCAGGATTGTTATCGCGCAAAACGTCGGGGAGAACCAAAATTGCGATTGAAGTACCACCTTGACTTTGATTCGTATCGCATACGCACTTCGTTCATGAAACTCACGATATTGTAAGCAAGGCGAGTAACTTTCCAAGGCTAGCTGGCCGTCAAGAGAAACATCAAAACATCGACAAAAAGAGTCTAAAGTAGATGGTTTGAGAGCGCGATACACGTTCAACACGTACGTGAAATGAGACATTGAGAGTAAACGTGTGCGCGTGCCAACATCCGCGTATTGTTGCACTGGTGGGTATGACACCACAGATCTTGAAGAGTTCAACTTTGTTCGGAGCAATCGAGGTTAATAACACGACTATGTATATTGTATTTAGTAGAAATGGTAAGGATATATCATTCGATTTCAGTATTTTCACATAGTAAAACTATAGTTCAAATATCGAAATGGTATGTGTAAGAATGCACATTCATATATGGTTGTTGTAAATCGACATGAAACAACATCAAATACCAGTACAAATATGTAATGCAATTTGTATATTGAATCAACAAGTGATTTCGTTTGCGTTTACTCCTTATGTATCTAATTTAACGACAATTATTACGCGTGCGCACGACATAGATATCAGAACAGGATGCTTCCACAAAACGCTTGATCTTGATCTGTAATGTTTATCTGTGCCTGTACATTTATTACATTTTATTGCAATAAATCATTTTAAACTTGCTGATCTTTTTTACATGATCTGTACAAATCAAACCTTCCGGTATCTCATAATGATAACCAAGACAACGCTTCCTAGGTAACGATACCTAATGCAATATATTTGCTTTATTATTATTATTGACATCGTTTCTGTCATGCATCTATCATGCCATTGTAATGTAAATGTAAAAAATGAATGGCGGATTGGATATTGTTAATCTTATCTCCAGTGTTTAAAAAGGAATAATTCATTTTCGTAATGTATTCACAACTTTCTCTCTAACTGCCTTGTTTGAATGGATGGAACGCATTCTGAATCTATTAGTTGTTGCTACTCGGACAAACCGCGGACAAGATTTGGGGTCACCATTAGTAACCTGAATACAATTTGCATACGTAACGAAAATGGTCCATTCTCTGATGCTGATTTTTCAACTGCTTAAAAACTTAAGACCATAAACGGGTTTACACATCACGATCGACGAAGGCCACACATATTGAAAGTACAGTGCTTTTTCTTAACATAATCCACGATGATGTGTATCATTTTTTTTCGGTTGGTTCAAGATTCTTTAAGAGTTAATTTCATAATGTTACATTAATTTGTAATCGCCTTGATATCATACATTGGGATTTGAATCACATACCAGTATCGACGGAAAAGCAAACCGACTTCCAACCCTCTCCGAAACTTCTGAGATCTGGGATATGTGAATCACTTCTTGCAGACCGATAAACCACGATCCAAGTAAGCATCCACACAAAAATCACTGGTCAGTTCTCTCCTCCAAGTGTTTAAATCATCCAATATCCACAAGACTCGGAAAGTGCCGATGATGATGATGGGGTGGAGGATACAGACGGTCGATGTTGGTGGTAAATTTTTGACCGCTCTTGTTTTCACGCGCACAAGCCCGCAGCGGAGGTAGAGATAAAGATGCGAGGTGGATGGATGGATGGTGGGTGGGAGTGAGTGAGTGAGTGCGCGCGTTCACCGAGGGCTGCCGAGCAGCGACCGAATAGATCGCTCGTGACACCGCCGATCCAGCCGACTGGCTTCCACGGAGAAGATGGGGCGCGACACGACGAGGCGAGGCGACCGCTGCAGACTACTTGAGACGCAGCAACAGGTTGATTTTACTTTACTTTCCTCATCATCTTCCCGCCGCCGTGTGCAAACTTTCTTGACGCGCGCGCGCTCGCGGTACGTTGTGCTTATGTGCTGCATGCAGGTGCGTTCGCACGTCCAGTGCGAATACGATGGTATATCCAAACACACGCATATACTCACATACACACATCACAAACATACATACATATGTACATGTGAAACATACATCAACCACGTACACTTTTCTATTTTTTTCTTATCTTTCATCCTTTCGTAATTGTAACGACACCTTTTATTTCCCCCTGCAATGTAAATATCTATTAAAAGCAGTTTGCAGTGAAAGTCCATGACCTACGATCGTTGGAAGCCTACATTTAAAAAATACAATACAAACCATACAATCAAGGGGGTGAAACTTTCGAGCATTTTCCAAGAAATTTCGTTAGAAGTGAAATCGAAGCATTTGTCACGATGTGCATATTCCGCCTTTCCGTTCGAAGTCGATACATCCATTTTATCATCTACCGTTGATTGTTAATCCCTTTTCTTTATTGATTTTTTAAAAACTTATTTTTCATTTCGTTTATCTATTTCGTATATATGCCCACTTCTTTATTTAATGCATTTGTCTACTCTCTCCCCTTTTCGCCTCTGTGTAGTGTCTTCTTTCTCTCCTATATATCAATTTTTCTTCCTCTGATTCATGTACTGCATCTAATCCTCCTTTTTCTTCTTCTATGTCATCTCCTTGTTCTTACCTTCTCCTTATTTATTTGTTGTTATTTTCCTTCTTCTTTCGATCTTCTTTCGATCTTCTTTCTTCATCTCCTTGTTTTTCTTTTTCTTCTTTATCTTGTACTTTCCGTTCTTATACTTCTTCTCATGTTCCTTTTCATTGTAATAGTTTTATTTCTTTCCCCTTTTCTTCATCTGCATCTTCTTCTCCTTCATCTTCTTCTCTCTTCTTCTCGCTCTCTCTTCTCCAACACTTGATCATACTGCATGTCATGCACATTACTTTACCTCCTCCCAACATTCTGTTCTTTTTCATCTTCGTCTCCTTCTCTTTCTTCTTTCTCTTCTCCTTCTTTTACTTCTCCTTCTTCTTCTTCTTCTTTTTCTTCTTCTTCTTCTTCTTCTTCTTCTTCTTCTTCTTCTTCTTCTTCTTCTTCTCCTCCTTCTTCTTCTTCGCCTTCTTCTTCTTTTTTCGTCTTCTTCTTTTTCTTCTTCTTCTTCCTCTTCTCCTCCTCCTCCTCCTCCTCCTCCTTCTTCTTCTTCTTCTTCTTCTTCTCCTTCTTCTTCTTCTTCTTCTTCTTCTTCTTCTCCTCCTTCTACTCCTTTTTCTTCTCCTTCTCCTCCTTCTTCTCCTTCTTCTTCTTCTTCTTCTTCTTCTTCTTCTTCTTCTTCTTCTTCTTCTTCTTCTTCTTCTTCTTCTTCTTCTTATTCATCTTCTTCTTCTTCTTCTCTTTCTTCTTCTTCTTCTCTTCATCTTCTCCTTGACACCCCACTCTTCCCCCCAATTCTTCATATTGCATGTCATGCTCATTCCCCTCCACCCCCTTACCGCCCCACCTCCCCTATACCCCACCCCACCCTCCCTACTCGGTTGAACCACCCTAAGCCAATATCCTTCTACCTCGGTCACTCGCAGGACTGTGTTTTAATTAAACCTCCTCGCACTAGGCAGCCCGTAAATTGCAAGCCTTTTCCGCTTCTCCTGCTACCCCGCTGAAAATATTATTATCGATTTTCTTTCTCCACCGTCCCAGGACCGTCCCGCATGTTGACTCAAAAATCCTTTCTGTCCAGGGTTAGGGAGAGAAAAGTTATAGAATCTGGTACCCCCTTTCTCTCTTTTTACGAATCCCCAAATTTTCGGCTGCTGTGGCTTACGGCGTAAAATGCTTTTTGGTTGCTCGATGCTCGTATGTCTGACTACAAATGCATCAAAAGAGAGGCGAGTCTTCGACGTTAGGTTCGCAACGGCGCCTGGCACAGTCTCAGCAGAAACATCACGACACACTCGTTGCGCAACACATTTTCTGGGATCCCGGGATATTGCATTTTATTCCGAGATGCTTTTTCCGTGTTGTCAATAACTGCATAACTTTGGGCTGGGTGTAGTTACTGGTGCGTGTCGCAAGTGGGGCGAGGCTTTATTGCACGAATATATGGACAATCTTTTTGGATGAATTGGTCATGAGATCACAGTTTACCATGTATGGGATAGGCATGAAAGCTCATAATTAAATGAGGAGTTTAGATAAATTCATCATTGAAATCAGGTCAGGTTCACAAACTTAAAAGCATTGTACGCCTTTGTCGTAATCATATTGATTAGATATGCTGTAATTTGATAATGATTGCCAGAATGGATTCGACTCCAAAGTGCTTGCTTTAATGAGACAAAACATAACTTGAGACATTTAAAAACATTGAGTCAGTAACTCTATACATCGCATGTCGGATAAATCAGAGTTGTAATTCCAGAGAAAAATATGTTTCTGGCTAGGTCATTCAAGGCAGACACAAATAGACCCAGAAACATGTTTTTCTCTCGCCTTTCGTGTCAGACTTGTCGCCATTAATATCTATGAGGCGCCGAGAGGGTCACCACTGTACACTGCGGGGGGCATGTTATTTGGGTCAAGAGTTTGATGTAATTTTCTAAAATTGGAGTGAAAAGGAGAAACTTAATGAAAATGTAGTGAATGTTCACGTTTCAAGCTACATACACGTTATCTGGGAGGCAGGGTTTCAATTCTATTATCTGTGTATATACATAAATCATACGTTGCCAGAGAACCTCAAGGTGATATTGAAGAAATATAATTTCATTTTGCAGTTACAGTTACCGCCTTTTTTTGTACGATTATCTCATGAGGTAATTGCATCGATTGTCTCTCTTTTTGTAGGCAAATTCGACACGAGCGTTATTAGTTTAATACATAATTTACCCAATTTACCCAGATATAACTCAGATATAACTCATACGATCTGATGCAGTCATTTTCCCTCAAATGATATGTCAAATAGGAATGAGCTGAAGCTATTTTTACCATTTGTAGTATCTTCGAGATATCAAAACGTTTGAAGGAAAACAATATTTTCAAATAAAAATAACATGTCTGACTTTTGGAAAAGATTTTTTTAGGTATTCACCCTGTAGTAAGCATTGCGTGGTTCATTCTGTAAATGAATGATATCACAAGTCATTCATTTACAGGATGGACCACGCTATTCTTACTTCTCTTGGGTGTATGCCTAATTCTTCTCTTTTTTTCTTCAAATTGACATTTCTCCAGAAAATACGTTCATTGAAGTGTAATGCCTTATTTGTTTTTCATTCAAGTGCAGAATGGAGCACGCTATCCTTGCTACTACTGGGTGTATTGTCTAAATCTTTTTTTTCAAAATTGAAATTTAGTTAACTTTTCTTTTCGGAATATCGTGCTGTTATATACACGAAGTAAAGTCATGTTGGTATTGTTTACGTAGATATCTCATTAAAAAAGATCTGCAATCTGCCTATAAATCAATCATATGCTGGAAATACACTGAAGATTCGCAATGACAATTTTTTTTTTTAATTTCCGTAAATCAATATACAACGATCAATACAAAATTTCAAAGGATACGGCGGATAGCCCATTTCAGTCACTGTGGTAATAAACAAATTACCGCTGTTCTTTTTGCATATAATTATGTGCAAAGAGTGACTACAGAATGGTATCAAAGAACAACACAAAGCAAATGTATTAAACATAATGATATATCAATTCAACTACAATTCAATTTTGATTACAACTCCCGCATTCAATACGTTAAAGTGCGCATCGGCTCGCCATGTTATCAACTCATACAGCAAATCTAATGGTAACTGGATTTAAAGTGATAGCGACCTTGACTTGATATAATCAATGGGTTGACTTAATTGGACTTGTCCTGCACTGTAGAATACGCGCTCTTCAGGTATTAAAGGCGGTGTCATCCTTGTGTAGACGAAAACGAATCTCGTATACCTTCTGTGCCATTGGTGCATGTCGACACAAGCGATACACAGAAAGCCCAACGAGCAGCAATTGGTCTGACGTACAGGGGGTTAACAGGGGTAAAAATTACATGAACCACACGTACGAACATCACTTTGATCAAGTTTGCAAGAAAAAATCATGAAAAACAGACTCTGTATAGGCTATCAGCTTCTCAGGCCCAAATTCTATTTACAATATAAACAAAAAAAACAACAAGTTTTTGCCCTAATAATTATACCATTTCACGAAATTAACAATATCATTTGGTTATATGAAGAGCGTTAATCAATTTGGGGCCATTAACATTGTGGTGTGCAAAGCGACGGCGTCAGTGTACAGGTCTGCAGGTTTAGGACTACACTTTTAGACGACCAGCCCAAAAACTTTCAAATGCAAAGGACAATGTGAATACATCAAAATCTTTGTAGCTGCTATGTTCTGAAGGAAGCTCTTACACAAGGTTTGGTTCTATAATCCTGTTTAAAAAACAACAACAACAAAAATTTCAAAGATATGATTGTGAAAGTGATCCCCGGTCTTTAAGCTGCGTAATCACGCTAATGTAAAGTGTGTAGAGTGCAGAGAACAAATCGCATCATTAGAGTCACACGCATAGTACTGTTTGTGGAAGCCATTACAGCATACGGCACGGATTCAACTGTAATTACACGCAATCCACGAGATAAATTGTGCGTTATTATGGATTATCATCTATTGTAGATATATTTTTTTTATACTGTACTCATATGTGTTGTTCTAATGACGTGTTTTCATAGTTTAGTTCAAGCTAAGGGAAATTCACGCGCGAATCAAACCTAATCTAATCTAGGTTTTGCACAGAATGATACACAGCATACAAATCCCATAGAACAACACATTGTCTGTCAAACAAAGGGTTAAAGTACATCATTTTATGATACAATTCATAATATTAACATGATAAATAAGGGGCGAACTTGATACTACTCCTTTTCATAGCTATTAATCTACGAAAAGACTAAAATCGTATAATAAGTCTTGATGCTCAAATTTTCAACTTTCTCAAATTTAGATCTACATGTATTTAGTTAAAGTAGTGTATTTGCAATGACTGAAAAGTTATCGCACAGCTCACAATCTTGGAGAATCAAAAATAGACTGAACTTTTGTTTATAGTATGTAATTGCCTGCCTAATTTGGTAAGCATGGGCCTAAGGTGTATCGATCGAGTTTTATATAGCGAATCAACATTGGGACGGAATGTCTTGCCATTGTTACGTCACCAAGCGCCATATTACATGGTATTACGAGCCGTTTAACTACGAATCTCGCCCGGTGTGTCAAGTATATAGCAGTATGGCGGGCACCACATGTAAGGCGGGGAGTATTAGTTTGTTACTATAATTTCGATGCATCGTCAGAATTTCAATAAGAGTTTGGCGGGACGGAACGGTAGCAGGTAATTGGGATTGCGCTCGGGCGTTATTAACCTTTGCATTGTGCTAGGGCCATTATAACGCAACACGAGGTGTGCAAATTAATTTGGCCGCGTTTACGCGCTGGGGTATTAGCCATCTTGTTGTCTTAATCAAATGTCTCCTCTTCTTCTCGCTTTTGTGTTTAATAGCTGCTGTCTTGGCGGCGCCTTCGATTTTTTCCTTCTCACTCTGTCTTTTTTTCTTCTTCAAAAGGGTTACTACCCAAATTGCTCGAAGGCTGTGGTAATGATACACGCTATGTCCATAGTTGTCTTAAACCTAAAGGGAGGCGGTTTATGACAGTACGTGTGAAACGCCTTCTTCTTTATGCCGAAACCTTGTAATATGTAAACAATTAAGACAATATACGGTATGGACCTTGTAATTAAATACAGAATAATTTGTATTACATAACCACGATCGCTACAAGTGTCGGGCATGGATGCTTTGTTTCGGTATTTCAGAAGCTATACGTGCACATTTTATCATACATGTACATTGTATCTCTGTGTGTGGTTTTCGAATAGGGCATGTAGGGGGCCTATAATCGGTGATAATGTTGAGAGGAATCTGTGTTCTATTTCTGTTTCCTGTATTTAATCTTCCTTCTCTCCTCATGAATTCACTTTTTGTCAGCGTCTCTTCCTATGGTTTATCTCCGTTTGCTTCCTGTGTGCTCCTTCCTTAATTCTTACACAAAATATTGTCTTGTTCTCTATATACTTCACTGTTATATTTGTTAAAATCATCTGTCTTTATCTTCTCTGAACATATATTTTCTTCCCATCTTTTTGTTCTCATCTTTTCTGCTTTAGTTTTATATGCTTATCGATTATTCTCTCCTTTTCATTCTTTGATTATCGTTTCTATCCACAACTTAGCCTTCACTAATCCCCTTTACTGTATATGTGTAAAAAAAAAAAACCCCGAACACTTAGAGCTGAGAGCTGTTTATTTCAAAATAGGGAAAATTTGATGGTCGTATCGATTATCATAATAGAAATGATAGTTGCATAGAAACTCATTTTTACCACCCCGTATAAGATATATATTCCGTTGTGATCCTCATTTCTAAGCTATTCCCTGTATTCCTTGTCTCCATCAAAGTCCCTGTTTTCCCGTTACGATTGTTACCATCCTTCCTGGTACATTCCCCACTATTTCATCATTCTTTCTTCTTGCTCTCTTTCCATCATCAGCGACCCACCCACATCTCTCCCTTTTATCTCTCCTTCTCCATGTTCTCTTATCCTCATCCTCAAACTGAATCTCCACTTGTTAATACCCGCTGCAACCCTGTTATGATCCCCCACTTATTACTTCAACCGTCCTCTTTTCTTCTTTTCCTCGTTTCTTCTTCGTCTTCTCCTCGTCCTTCTTCTTCTTCTTCTTCTTCTTCTTCTTCTTCTTCTTCTTTTTCTTCTTTTTTGTTATTGTTCTTGTTCTTCTTCTTTTCCTTCTTCTCCTTCTTCTTCTTCTTCTTCTTCTTTTTCTTCTTTTTTGTTATTGTTCTTGTTCTTCTCCTTCTTCTCCTTCTTCTTCTTCTTCTTCTTCTTCTATTTTTCTTCTTTTTTGTTCTTCTTCTTCTTCTTCTTCTTCTCCTTCTTCTTCTTCTTCTTCTTCTTCTTCTTCTTCTTCTTCTTCTTCTTCTTCTTCTTCTCTTTCACCCCTTTCATCTGCAGCTCCTCACGTCCCCCCTTCTTCCCCTCTACACCCTTCTCTCCTTCCATTATCCTCAAACCTGAATCTCCACTCTTCAATATCCTCCATACCCATCTCCCTGCCTCTCCCATCTACCTAGCCGCAGTGCCGTGTCACTACTGGTTACTTAAGAAGACCTGGAAGCTTTGGGTAAGATGCAATTAATACCGCGAACAACAGAAAGACAAGTGGACAAGCATGCTTTGCCCGGGGGCTACTGCTATCGATTCATCGCGTCAATCGATACAGCTTATGTCGGAGCAAAATGAAATTGTATGTTGTGAAATATATCGATGATGCAAGGGATAATGGAGGTGATCATATACATACGGGGATGGCGAGAGCGAAGTTGATTGCGATATCAGTGTCATTGATGCTGGTGGTAGCGGTAGTAGTGGTGATGATAATAATGATGCAGATGATAATGATAGTAATGATAATGATGATGGCGATTATGATGGTGACGAGGATGGTTAAGATGATAGTGATGAAGATGATGGTGGTAATGGTTATGTTTATGAAGATAGTGATAATGATGGTGGTGATGATGGTGATGATGATAAACTTATGATGATGGTAGTGATGCTAATATGAATATGGTGATGATTTTGATTGTGATAGTGAAAATAACGACGATGATGATGATGATGGTGAAAATGATGCAAAAGCCGGTGCTGATAATTGTGATGTTCTTGGTGGTGATAGTGTAGGAGATAACTACTTGGCGATGAACGTGAAGCCAATTACGTAATCGTTTCATTTCAATCTCAGCAGTTTACAGTCCCTATGCAAAGAAGGGCTCGGAAAAAAACTGTTATTTCAATTACTGCAAATATTTCAATTACTGCAAATTATGATGATGGTAGTGATGCTAATATGAATATGGTGATGATTTTGATTGTGATAGTGAAAATAACGACGATGATGATGATGATGGTGAAAATGATGCAAAAGCCGGTGCTGATAATTGTGATGTTCTTGGTGGTGATAGTGTAGGAGATAACTACTTGGCGATGAACGTGAAGCCAATTACGTAATCGTTTCATTTCAATCTCAGCAGTTTACAGTCCCTATGCAAAGAAGGGCTCGGAAAAAAACTGTTATTTCAATTACTGCAAATATTTACCAATAATAATGAGGTCTGCGAGTTATTTTGGTCCAAACTACAAATAGTCCGTAGACTATGTACACACAATCTGTGACCTTTCTCTCCTCCTTTCGAAGAATCAACGTTACAAGCTGTGACATAACCAATAAACCCAACTTTGACGTCATCCGATGAGCGATTGTGACGTCATACACAGTACTAACCACATGACCTTGATGTCACGCATTATAATGTATTACGTAGGCATTAAGAATTGTGGATAGGGTTAAGACACTTTTTAATCAATCGCAGTACATGTAAATGAGGATGACTGACACGCAAGTCGATACCTCGGGTATAGCAGCTAACATGTCACCGGGTAATGATCTAGCATCAATTACGAAGCTCGAACAATTAAGACAGTATTACTCAACTTCTACCATCAATGACATGTCTGATACAAATAAAATTTCCTCGAGAACGTGAAGTGGCATTCCTTTTTGGAAATGATAGATGTTTAAAATGTTTATGCGCCATTGGTGCTTTTTTGCAAAAGTTATACACACAAAACCCATAGAGATTCCATTATTCTGGAACACAAAGGACTACTAAAGCAGACACTAAATGCAAATTGGTTTTGTTGAGCTGTTTTAAGCAGAATATCTCAATTTACAATGTGCATTTCATAGGTGAGTAACATATCCTACATATCATAATGATACAACAGATATAATTTGGTAATACAATATACAAAGTTAAAATAAGTGAGTCGCAAAGCTATATTTCTGGCTACTTTTAGAGACAGTCGGACAAAAGAACAGTTACGTATTGGTTGTTTGTATGACACTTTCTGCCTCTCTCTATATCCATCTCTCTCTCTCTCTCTCTCTCTCTCTCTCTCTCTCTCTCTCTCTCCCTCTCTCTATCTATCTCTCTCTCTCTCACACAAACACACACAGACACACACACACACACACACACACACACACACACTCTCTCTCTCTCTCTCTCTCTCTCTTTCCATCTCTCTTCATCTCTCTTAGTTTGACAGAAATTACTTCCACGATCATCAACGACAAATTAAAGATAAACAGAAACATGTTAGACAGGGAAATGAGGAATGATGAGGACAAAGTCAAGACAAATGCGAAAGACAGTGTGGATGCAAATAAGGAGGGGAGAATAAAGAGTAGATAGTAAGGAAGCAGAAGAAACAAAAGAATGAAAAGAAATAATAGGGAAGAATAAGAAAAGAAGAGAGAGAGAAGGAAGGAGGTAGTTTTACAGCAGAGAAAGCATGTACAACGTTCGTAAGAAGAAGGAGATGAAAAAGGAACAGATGGATGAACTTGAAGAATAGAAGAAAAAAATGATTCAATTGTATATCGTAAATCCAACTCATGCCATGTCACCGTTTTTCAAATAAAAATTATGTGGCACCTCAGATAGCCAAAAAAAAAAAAAAAAAAAAACAGGCTTGGAAGGCAGTTCAAAAACAGGAACGCTATTGCACACAGGCGGGCGTCTATGTAAAACATGTACATATCTAAACTGTCCTCGCACTCTCTAACTCACCTGTGACGTCACCAGGGGCATGAAAGCATCACCTTGGCGTCACGGTCAATTTGTGGAGCGCGGGAAAGCAGTGATCATGGGATTATGGGTAGTGAGAAGACCGCTCGATGTGACGTAGGCGGTTTGTGAACGTGCACTGTGATATGACAGCTCATCGCCTGCTAGTGCAGTACTAGGGTTGGGAAGGAGACGGGATGGGGGGGGGGGGGGGGGGGACTGGTTTTAGGGCCCCCAACCCCCTTCCTCAGTATCAAAGCAGTTGAATGATCCATAAATACGCGCACAAGACAGAGCAGGGCGCCCTTAATTGTAAAGCAGTTTTATAACTGAATGTGCATCCGTTTATGTAAGAAATGAAAACAAAATCATTAATGAAATCCATCTTCTATTTATACCTCCTTCAGACAAAGTTACTGGTTGTCACACGTCCGTTTCTTTAGATTGTTATTGTTCAAACTGTCTCAATACATTCAATCGCTACTTGTTTATTAAGGGTATGTAGCCCGATCATTGTAATATTTTGTCATATTTGCCAGACTAAAGAACGGACCACAAAACGGTATCGCAGATGTTTGAAATTCTTTGAAAGTAATGCTAGACGTCACAACATTTTCCGATCGGCACGCGTTGAGCTGAGCCGGCAGGTCCCGCGGGATGTTAATCATAGAAATGAAACATTTTTACTAGGTCATAATCATGTGCAGCGTGTAGATGGATGAGAGACGTATGGGTAACGTGATGACAGAAATGTATATGTTCTCTGCCCGACAACTGAAGACAGCGAGGTCATGTGATTGCGCCAGAAAGTGTGC
The DNA here is from genome assembly GCA_963669155.1 of Arbacia lixula. NCBI lineage: Eukaryota > Metazoa > Echinodermata > Echinoidea > Arbacioida > Arbaciidae > Arbacia > Arbacia lixula. The sequence continues at coordinate 12,631,934 of OZ022583.1, forward strand.
CGTAGTTACATTTCTACATTTCTATACAAGCAGGATCAAGGAGCTTATATCGGATAGTAAGCGCAGAGAGAAAAATAAAATCAAATACGCTTTTGGATAAAGAAAGAGGAAGAGGAAGGCAGAAGGAGAGAGAGAGAGAGAGAGAGAGAGAGAGAGAGAGAGAGAGAGAGAGACAGAGAGAGAGACAGAGAGAGAGTGAGAGAGACAGAGAGAGAGAGAGAGAGAGAGAGAAGGTGGGGGGTATGATAATTCTGATAATAGGAGAAAAGGGTGAGGGAGGTAAAGATTAAAAAGGGGAAAAGAGAGAAAAAAATCAGATGAATACAAGTGTAAATTGTTTCTTTGTTTGTGAGTGTATGTGTAATTGTGTGGTAGTTTATTTTCGTTGTTTTTTGAGGGATATCGGATAAAAGTATGACACTTAATATCCTGCCAGATATGCTGCACGTTATACCCCTGGCTACATCGATATGCCCATCTCACCTGTTCGTGTACCCTGCATTGAACACACGGAGTAGTATCGGATGACCCCAGGGGCTTTCCCGCCAAAATGAATCTTTTCCCCTTGTCTATCTCTCTCTGTCTGTCTCTGTCTCTGTCTGTCTGTCTCCCTCTGTCTGTCTGTCTGTCTGTCTGTCTGTCTCTCTCTCTCTCTCTCTCTCTCTCTCTCCCTCCCTCTCCTCTTTTCTCTGTAATGTTCTCTTTCTCTCTCTGTCTCTCTTTACCTCTCCCACCCCTTTCTCACATACTCTCTCTCTTTTCCTCCCTATCTTTTTTTTCCTCTCAATCTCTCCACCCACCTCACATCCCGTCTCTATCCTCCCCCCCCTCTCTCTCTCTCTCTCTCTTTCTCTCTCAGCCCCCCCCCTCTCTCTCTCTGACTGACAACAGGTCATAATATGATGACATGCGTGATTCTCACTGATTCCTCAAAACAAAAAGGTAATGTTGCTGTTTTCATCGTTGATAACTTCCGTGTGATTGTGTATGAGTGAGAACCAAAGTCACTAATTGTCACTTCTATGACATTACGATGAATGCATATTCCACCACGTGGTTATGTTGATCTACCGCCCATCATCGTCAACTTTCCAACGCTGCTACTTGTATCCTTTCTCCTCTTTTCGCCCCTCATCATTTATCTTCTGTCAATCACTCATACAAGTTTACAAAGTCACTTCGTCCCCGTCTAACCCGCTTATTGACACGAAGCAACCCAAGGGCAAGCTGAAACTACATCAATATGATACCAATACTGACTTTCACTTATTGCGCAAACTACGGACCAGTCGACGACAAAATTACAACTGGCCCATCAAGAAGGAGGATTTACCACATATTTTGGCTTGTATTGTTACAGAACTGGCATGGAAAATGATAAAAGCATAGACAACATCATGGCGTGCGTATAGGATTGGCTGGATTTACCATCGAGAGGGCTTGTTGTTAGCGACGTGTGTTGTTTTACTGTAAACTATCTGACAACGCTTCGCACTACCTAGAAGCACAAAATGAATATGATATCATGAACTTCCAAGAGTTGTTCGAATCAATATTTGCTCATATTCTGAGAAAGATGTGGAAATGGCTTTTAAGCCCTAACATAGAAAAAAAAATGACCTCGGTCATTATTACACACTTGCATCGCCGTTTAACTACAATAAAGGGAAAATTGTCTCAATACTTTGAATTAATAAGACGCAATTTACATTTGCTTTTCTTGGAAATGTCTTAGTCATGTTTAACCTTGTGTAAGAAGAATCGTATGAGTGAAGCATCTTTCTCGCAATCCTTCTTCGCCCTTGATCGATCAATATTCATAAATGGTCATTTGATGTCAACTGGAGGGCAGCAGCGGGCGTCTATTGTTTTTAAAACAATGAGATGAGTGATTAATTGACCGTAGCTAACTAAGGTACTGATTAGAGGGAATAAACCTTGGTGTATCACGTTTAGTCCGTGAATCTTAAAGAGAGCAACCCACACTACAGATATAGACGCATGCCAGTGATTTTACACAACGTCGTCACGTCATGTTACAAGTAAAATATGCACGCTTGACTTGGTGCCAATGTCTCTTTTGGAAGTGGAAAGATAATTAGAGGGAAGAAAGAGGTATTGTTAAAGAGCAGAGGGAGGAAGTAGAAGATGGGGAGGAGGAAGAGAAAGAGAAAACGATTGAAGAAGCGATAGGAATTGTCAGATAGCGTAGAAGAAGGAGAAGAGAAAAGAAGAAATAGGGCGCGAATGGGAGGGAGGTGCACGAGGAACAGAAGAATGGAAGGTGAAGAAAGTGAGAAGGAACAAAAGTTAAAAAGATTGAAAGAGGGAGAAGATTTCACGGTAAAGATAACGGATGTCAGAGTTCATAATCCTTTAGAACGCAATCTATATCATTTCTCCGTCAGAAAGGCATCGTGAAATTTAAAATCTCCCTACAAACCGTTAATCGATTGTAAGCGCTTAAGTGTTGCTTTTGCATTTTGAATGATTAGGAAGTTGCAATAAATACACACTGTCTTAGAATTCTTCAATTTGCTTTGCTATGTGCACACATCGTGGTTTCTTTTTCAATAGAAGACATTCCACCACAGCCCATCTCAAATTGATGATCTTATCTTTGTCTTGTTTGTATGCTCTTTGGTACAAATGTACTGGAAATGCACCACTTATTCACCATGTTCAAGTTAAATACTTTAATACTTCTGAACGCAAACATACATACATGTATTGGGAATAAGAACTATTATATAGATACACCAATACAGAGGAGTGGGGGTTGGCCTAATGTAATATAATGGCAAATGTTGACAAGCACTGATCAAAGATTTCGAGTAAACTATAACAATTACATTGGCAACCAATCAGTCAGGGTTCTTCATTAATCGTATCGACCTTTCAATGACGCATAAACGCAGTGGGTGTGAGTAGCGACCTTGCTTACAACTCTTGTCACTTTTTCACGATCGCCAAGCAAATGTTCAGCATGGTCAGTCCTCATAAGAAGCTCCACGTTGCTCTACAACAATCTTAAATGAAGATGAATCGATTGCCATATAAGTGCTTATCAAGTGAGCGATCGATTAATGGCATGCTAGGCCTGCTGCTGTGGTTCCGTCGTGATTCAGTGATTAATACCAATCGATTGCCAACATGTCGACAAGAGCCCGCGTCACACCACTGTTCGAGATCTTATATTGTTTTTTTTTATGGTTCCAGTAGACGCAGAGATATGCTAGTCCATAAAAGTACCAAGAAGAATTGGCTCAATACAGTATGTTTTCTCGGAATCTGATTGTGTGTTTATATGTCTTTTCACAACAGAAAAAATATAAATTCTGTAACAACTTTTCTCTATCCTCTATATTTCCAATCTTATTTCTAGGACAAATTTTACAATGAGACTATCATCATCATCATTATCATCATCATCATCATCATCATCATCATCATCTTCCATGTCGATGTCTTCGAGGTATGATTTTTCAAAGAGTATGATAAACTCCACGGCACAACCTAAATAGCGTGATTAATTCAGAATGGGGCCGCGACACCATGCAACAACGGTGTAGCTGGAGATGAAAACACAGATCAGTGAAAAAAAAAAAAACGTAATTCGATCACGTGATCAAGGTAGATCGAAGCACGTGTAAGAATGTGTGCCTGAGGAACACGAATGAGAAACGAAATACGTATCGGAAATACCACAGGGTGATAAAAGGAGATAATTCAAAAGGCTACTTCCAGATCTGGCGCATGAGCGCACGTTCATCAACACGACACCGTCGATAACACGATTTGCAATGACGCAGTCGGGTTCGCGCCTTGTCGTTAGCCCGGTGTGGCGTGGCCTTTCCGAATTGATATCGACCCTCCTCGGACGGTTTTACTTTGAAAAAGTCGCCAGTGTGTCATTAATTAATGGCGGTATTAATCACCAATCAGCTGGTGATTACTCCTGGTCAAGACATGAATGGATTGATCCATAGGACTCGTTAACCTGTTAACGCGATGGGGCTCCGGCATTGTCACGTGATTGTTTGAGATCGATGATGCGGCCATAACAACATGTATCATCCTGAATCACGGTTGTAATTCTGCCGAACATAAACACGATAGCAACGAAACAAGGGAAAATATCAACCTCTCTCTCTCTCTCTCTCTCTCTCTCTCTCTCTGTCTCCTCTCTTTCTCTTTCGCTACCCCTTCTCCTTTCATGTTTCTTCTTTTTCTGTCTTCCCCCTCTCTCACAGCTCTCACACGTTCTTTCTCTCTCTTTATCTCTCTCTCCCTATCTCACCTCTCTCTCTCTCTCTATCTCACCTCTCTCTCTCTCTCTCTCTCTCTCTCTCTCTCTCTCTCTCTCTCCCTCTCCCTATCTCACCCCCTCTCTCTATCTCTCTCTTCATACCTTCCTCATTGTCGTTGAGTTCCTATCCTCCCCTTTTTCTCTCTCATAACGTTTTACTTGTGCATGAACAAATATATATTTCCTTTTCGTTATTTTTAGGTCTTCAGGGGGTTATTTGCTTAACATCCTTTTCTATGTAGAGTGTACAAATATTTGTTTATTTAAACACGTATCTGCAAAATTGGTTACGTGCACCATATTTTCAGTATAGCCGTCTGTATTATCACAGAGAACAACGCGATTTTACTGAGTGTAGCTACACTATCAAACGGAGACCGAATACATTAATCCACCTTAATAAATAAGTGATTGAGCTAATACATATTACAATATTACATTTGTGTTAGTGAAATTCACTTTGCACGATCAACCATCCTCATTCCATCTGCGTGACATTGTTTTCATACTTCAAAAAAATAAACAATTTTACCAGATTTTTCCTCAAATCCTACCTTTACAATACTCATTGTGACCCTAAATCACATTGTTCTTTATTTCTCTCCCACTTTCGCAATAACACACCTTTTTTCGTTTAGTTTCCCCTTTTTACTATCCTTCCAAATGAATACAGTGTCTTTAGTACATAACATACCAATTTCTTGAATGCATCTCACCCAACAAGCCAAGCATAACTGAGATCATTTTCTTTTCCTCTTCAATCAAACTATTTAAAACAATCGTATTATTTAAGTTGTTCTTTGTCTTTGTTAGTGAAATCTGAATTTTATGCACATGTGTTATTATAATTCGAATCATTCTTCAAAATAATCATTTTCATTACTACTACTATTAATATCATTATAGTAATTATTAGTAATATTGTATTATATTATTGTTTTATTGCATTATTCATTCAATAAACAATTGAATTATAATAATTATTATCAATATTGTATTATATTACTGTTTTATTGCATTAGTTATTAAATAAACAATTGAATACATTTCAATGTAATACCAAAGATGACACGCTTAGTTTAGAATGTCATGATTTCAAGTATGAGGCAACAGTTGGAATCTTAGATTTCCCGAGGGAATTCTCATTGTCATTGCCTGCAGGTAGCAACAGTTTATACTCACAGACGGCAAGATTAATGATTCTACAATTGGACAGCGCGGAGCAATCGACTTTCTCATCACGTCTGGAACTAGGGTTTTGCAATTGCCAATATCACAGAAATTGAAAGAGATTGTCTACGTCACAAGTCGAGAAAAATAAAAGCCGCGTGCTGGTTCGTCGGGTAAGAAGGCGTCCAAAAGTGGATGGTTGGTCAAAGATATCCGTCGTTTTATATAGGCTGCGAGGGATAGTGGCTATTATTGGGATTCTACTGAATTATTTGTTGCAGAAGAGCACTCATGAATGTAGAATATCGATTATGGCTGATTAGGTAGCGTGAACAAGTGCTAGTTAAGGCGGGGAGTTAAGATATGCGAGTACATTATCATAATCATCATCATCATCATCACCAAACTAAACCGTATCATCATGTTCGTCAGCATAATCATTGTCAATACCCCTCGGGTACAACATTAGCCTCTTACGTTACCTCCAATTAATCCACAATAACCCGCTTGAGGGGGTAGGTAGGGGTATGATATCGCCCTCCATATCACGAGATAATGTTTTGAAGTTATTCTTGACGTGGACTGTTCCGTAGCAATCACAAAAGCCATAAACATGGAGAAATCAGTAAACAGGTACATGATGAAGACTGCTTCCTTCCAAATTTGGTCTCGAAAACGTTATTATACGAATATTTTGTAAACCCCCCAAATTGTGATTTCCTACTGAGATCCACGTATGTACAAATGATACAAACACTGTACCTGTGGTACAGTTAGACTTACCCTTCAAAATTTAAACTAGACCGGTTTGAGAATTTCCATGCAGAATCAATGTTCACCTAAAAGAGTTTCTCGTTTCAACAGACTTTGAATGGATGCAATGACTGGTGAAGGGGGGGGGGGGGGGAGGGGGTGTATGCATCCTGCCCCTCCTCCCGCTTTAAGATTGATATAATCGTTTGTTACATGAATAACTCAAAAACCTACAATAATGAACAAGAGTACACGTGTGTGGATATGAGTGTGAAATGGGGATGGAGGGGTGGGGTGGGGGTGGGGGGGGGGGGGGGTGGAGGAGGGGGTATCGCACCTATACATACAAACTTCAATGAACATAGTGTTGCCTCTCGTGAATAAAGTTTGCCTAATCTTGTCGGGTAATGGATTAACTGGAGGGTGCGGAAGAAGATGATGTTGCCCCCGGGTTACTTTTCCGGTATACCTGCGCACGATTTTCGTTACCTATAGCACTGGGCAATGAATTGAAAATAGCTACCAATTTCCTTCCCCCCGAGTTGTTGTATATAAGGTCGATCGTGCGACCCCCTTACTTTCGACATGTTTCATTAAGAGAGAAAGGAACAAACGAAAAAAAAAAAAAAAATGGTCTCACAAAACTGTGCTTAAACTTACCACTAGATGGCGCTACTGTGCATGCACCAGTGAGTTAAACTCATTTTTAGGCCATGTACAGTGGTACATAGACGACTTAAATTCTTGATTGTATATGTGTACAGTAAATGAAGAACCTCTTAACGACAATTTGCGACAAGGGTGAGATGCAGTCATGAATAATAACATGTAGTTCAACGACCAAAATAGATTGAAACCCGGCCGTGCAGAAAGTTTCTAAACACGAGTATTAGCATTATTTGTACATGCCCTGCTCTTGAATAGTTTGTAGTTTCTGTGGGTCTGAACCGCCAATATTTGCTAACGTGTTGTTTCACCAGTGAATCGGAAAAAAAATCTGCTTGATCGAGTAGTAATTCAAATTGACACGACGCATCATATAACAAAACCAAGTCTTGGCCTATATGACTTCCATTAGGTGATAAAGTAGCTACTGTCTACTATTATTAAGTAATCGAGAAATAAATGTATACAGAACGAAACGACTGATCGATACTCGTATTACCGTGAGACATCAGTCAGCACATAATTGAGCCAATGCGTAGTTTCAGAAGGTTACAATGATATGCCATTCATCAAATTGAAGTTTAAAAGTTCAGGACATAAGGTCACCGCAGACACACGATATCGACGTGATTCTGCCCGCAGAAGTAAGGCCTACAACTGGAAGGGTGACGTCATTTTGTTTTTATATTATGGCTTTGCTCATCTTGTATTTTTGATCCAACCGTTGACATTCCTACATGATGTAATATGGTTGCAATAAATTATTATGCGTATCTTCTTTTTGTTTTAAATGGGATGTACGTACAGTCAGAACCCCAACGTCGTTTATGCTACAACACGACGGAATGGGATGGTGGAGGGGGAAATACAGCTCCTGCCCCCCCCCCCACCCCCCCACCTGCCCCCCGTGGAGAGATCAATGTATCACTCAGATTTCCAATGGCCCATTATGTCATAACAAAAAGAGATGGGTTGGTGCAACTGCTGCCCCCCCCCCCATACGCACACACACACACACACACACACACACATACACACACACATATATATACACACACATGCTCTCTCTCTCTCACACACACACACACACTCACACACACACACTCACACACACACTCACACACACAAACACACACACGCACACACACACACACACACACACACACACACACACACACACACACACACACACGCGCACCACACACACACACACACATACACATTCTGCCCAGCGTCGGATTGCTTTCTGGGTCGGTCAGTAGCACCCCATACAGTCATGCCAGCTAAACGTCATAAGGCCAATCACCGCCAGTCTCTCAGCACCGCGAATATCTCTCCTGCCACACGGGCACAAGTTCATCCAATCACCGTCACCCCGCAGACGACTTCTTGACTCGGGGTGTCAGCAGAGAGCTTGCCAATGTCACCCCAAACACCCCCCCCCCCCCCACCCCTCCCTACCCCATCCCCTCTCCTCTCCCCCGTTTGATTAAATGCTCAAACCCGAATTTGGGACACACATCCATTATGACCGTCGCGTTGTCGGAAAATAGTTAACATTAAGACGGAATTGATTTAATTTTAACCATAATGTGTTCGACAAACTGCTGTGTAGGCTGATTACGTAAGCAAGGGGTTACCAAATGCACTTTCAGAGTTTCAAGGAAGACTATAGTGGATTTGATGGAGCATTAAAATCATCACATTATCGAAACTATTAAAAGAAAATGGTTAGAAATCATTCCGTCTGAGAGAAATTCACACTGTCATCTAAGATAATATGTAAAAGATATGCGATAACATTATAATTCGAACATGCTAGTACTAACACACAATAATAATAAAACATACAGGTTCATCAGTCTAAATTCATATGTATTTCGTAGCATGTAGCTTATGAAGGTACGTGACGGGTTCGCTAATGTGATATGTCCTTGATCATAATTCAGTTGATCATGTTCAAATTTCACCCTCTTTGCTCGACACAATGAGGCAGTAAAAATACACTTCTAGAGCAGTACAACCAACTAAAATCCAATCTGACATACCGACACTGCGATCATCGCCAAATTGGTCATCAGAGGAACCTCATTTACGTTTCTTGGCCCGAGATATCAGAAAGTAGGTCAGAAAACGCGGGCTCCCCGGGAACAATAATTGATGTTCCGCGCAGACGATAAGTGGCAATCCAGTGTCAAAAATGAGCGCGCTAATGTTTTTCGCCTCGTCCGATAAACTGCCATAATTCGTATCACAATTCCATTTGTAAACTTGATTCGGTGGGTTCAACCACCTACCAAACGCGTGGAGTATTTCCTTTTTCTCCTTCTGGGCGGGTCATGAGGTGTGATGGACGACGACGCTTTGACAGGTCATACATTCGAGGAGGTCTTGATCCTATTCAATCTTGAACTATCTGTCAGAGAATAGTGAAATGCGATGCGTAAATTGTTACTTCAAACAGGAGATTTACGAGGTGTCGCGTATCAGTAACACAACGTTGACTTTGAACTATGTGACTATCATGTTCAACGATCAGTGTTAAAATGATGGAATGTAGTCATAAAACATGACGTTGTGAAACGCGTACGCTAGCAGCAGTGGCGTAGCCAGGGCCTAGTGATTAAACATCGAGGGAGAGCAAAACATGAGCCGATAATCCTTAAGAAAAGTGCAAAGCAATTTTCCATCTGCATTCTTCAATTCCTATGAGTGGAAATGTGAAGCTGGGGATGAAGAATTTAGAAGCAATCTTAGTTACTATACAGTCCCACTGATCATTATCAACAGTCGTTTGGAAATGATGACATAAATTTACCTTTTTAATAGTGACTCCCAAACACAGACACGCAAAACCCCTGGTGCATATACCTCAATGAACTGGTATGATATAAAAGAAATTATGCAAAGTTGGTTTTAAAAGAAACGATGCAATTCTTCACCTGTCCATGTATCATTTGATGATATGCAACCTCGTGGTTATTATGATACATCCCCCACTTCTTATTCATGGTATTAGGCAATATTGATATTTCATTTTTTTAATCATTTATTTTCCTTCTTTCTTTCTTTCTTTCTTTCTTTCTTTGTTTTTTATTCTTCATTTTTTTGTTTTATTTATTTTAGAGGGGGATACACCCATTTTGCCTTGCCTACGCCATGTACACCATTTACCTGTAGCCAAGGATACGTCAACATGTGCGCCACTTAGTGAACGAACGAAGCAAGTGAGTGATTAATTAATACCTATATCAAAATGGCGTGATGGAACGTGGAGTTAATATGCTTAATAGCAGATTTTATGCACCCGTTCCCCATCCCCTTCTTTCTCGCCCCCCCCCCCCCCCCGTTATTGCTTTCCCCTACCCCCCCCCCTCCCAATCCATGATATACATACACCTTTTTCCATCTCACTTCCTTTGTTATAAAGTAAAGGACTGTTTGGTTATTCTTCAAATCGGCAATACCATTATGATGTATTTTGATCTAATTGGAACTATTCCAATGTTATCTATGCCGTCGTATACAAAGTCCTCTAAACACTGTCATACTCAATCTCTTATGGAAGATGTCAGTAATAAAATGCATCTACATTGGTGTAAAGACCAATGACTACCTCACTATATACCATGATTAAGTCGACTACTTGTATCATCCTTTCAAAAAAAAATATACTTAGTAAAAAAACAAACAATAATAAGTGGTCTGCTAACATATATATAACGGCGCCACGTTCATAATTACCAGACCACCACAACGATTTTCTCCCTCAGGGGACTTTGCCCAATCTGTGACTGATGTGATGCTCCAATTTGCATCCTTTAAGTGAAAAGGAAACTGTCCAGCAAACAGATTAAACATCAAACCATGGTCCCGAAAATAATTATTCAAAAACCTTTCTTACTCTATATTTTCTTGTAATGATAATGATAATAAGAAATACCTTGCCTTAAAGATTGTCCGTCCCTTTTGCAAGCTTAAAATTTGAAATCGTCTATCACGATCGTAAATTGAAGAAAGTGTGATTCAAGACCATTTCTAAGAATATAGCATGTTGAAGCTTTCTGTACACCTGGTACATGTAAAAATTTCAGCCGTTAAATTTCAAACCGACTTTTTTCGTACTACGAAAAAAGTATTAATCTTTGTTACAGTATCTATGTGATTATTATGCATGTGTGAAATGCTAATTGTATGAGTAATTACCAAACTTTGGAGATGATTCCTTCTGTAGAACATTTTTTTTCATAATGCGTTTTATAATTTAACAAACAGATTAATCAATAAAGCAGATATTTCAACACAAACTGCTAGAAGCCTGAGGTAAAGACTATTAATCAGACGTTGTTGACGTGCATCATTTGAATTTTACTCTACGTATCAGCTTCAAATTATGAATATACAGCTTGCTAACACTTCTCTATATGTTTTGCCAAAGTTTCGATGGTTTTGTGGTGATCTGAAAAAGGGACGGACTGTCTTTAAGAGTGTTTTGGTTTTGTATCGTTGTTATTACGTTCTGACTGATGAGTGGGGACAGTTCCCTCCAAACTCTGGAAGAAACGACACTGTATCCAAAAATTCAAGGACTCTTCCGGAGGGCCTATTTGTTGAGCCGGGCTTAATCCGTAGAGCAAAGCCGATGAGAACATTCAGGTTTAGACGAGCTAATCAAACGCCATTTTCCCGATTTGCCCAAGGTTTGAAAGATATGAAAAGAAGCGAATCCGTCAGATTAAACGCTTGTCATTGTGAAAACTGGAATGGTATAAGAAATTCCATGGCGAATTTATCACGATAACGTATTACGGGAGACAGGACTTGAAAAGGCAAGGACAACATGAAGCCGGTGCCTTCTGCGGCTTCAAAGAGAGTTGGACTAACTACTCCAGAGATCTCAGTTAACCCTTACATTACCAGGCCGTGGATACCACATTGGCTTCAATTCAGCCTTATGATAAAGGTAATGGAAGGATTAAATGTTTGCAGAAATTACCCTTCAGAACGTCGCTTTACTTCAAATATGTCAAAGGGATTTCGATCATGCTTGAATCACCCGCAGTGTCTCTCCATTTGACACGTTTGAAGTTGTTTATCTCAACAAACTGAGAGCCTGTTGAAATGACCCCCCCCCCCAACACACACACACACAAACACACCCTTTCTTCCTGTATTAAGGGCACTGTGATGTAGAAGAGAGAGAGAGAGAGAGAGAGAGAGAGAGAGAGAGAGAGAGAGAGAGAGAGAGAGCTATTCGCTCTGAGAGGTCCTGGGTTCGAGCCGTCCCGATGGTGTACTCTTGAATAAGATGCTTTGCTCAATCAAGTTTGTCCCTCTCAAGCCAAGCATTCCACGTGTTGTAAATACGTACTTGGCATGATTCATTCCTGCTCTAATTACATCACTTAGCCCCCAGTGCTGAACTCGACCGCTTGGCTAAAGCCTTGGTAACATTTCTGGTGTTTCGAGGTCTGGAAAAATACTGCAATGTCATGTTCTGTTTAAATGTTTATGTACCATTAGTAACATTTTGGCACTAGAAGCACGAACAAATTGTACAAAGCTTTATTTTTTCCCCTGGCGTATAAAGAGTTAATGACTTCAAACAGGTAAGTTTGTTCACTTGTCAAACGGTATATTAGTTGTAATGAACTTGACCCCTTAACTGACCGCCGACCCAGTAATAGGTCTAATGATCGCTTCGTTTGAACTATACCCTCTATTCTTTGCCGCTCTGGCTTGAGCGATTGAGCAGACCGATTTGTTTGGGATAACCCCAATAACAATTTCAGCTGATGTTTTTTTTGCAGTATTTGTACTACTTCTTCTATGTGTGTGATATATAAATTACATGGGATTTTATATCAAAGTCAACTCGGGAGAATACATGTGATATATTGTTGAATTTATTTTTGGACACCCTCGCGCACAAAATAGTACACGTAGGAAGACCACTTAAATTCACATCGCGTACATCATGTGCATGGCGTCTTGATAACAGATTGAATGAGATGGTGAGAGTGATCACAGGGATGGAGAAGATCAAGTGACAGGGACGAGTAAGATGATGCTGAAGAAGATGAAGAAGAAATTGATAAAGGAGAAGAAGAAGAAGAAGAAGAAGAAGAAGAAGAAGAAGAAGAAGAAGAAGAAGAAGAAGAAGTACAAGAAGAAGAAGAAGAAGAAGAAGAAGAAGAAGAAGAAGAAGAAGAAGAAGAAGAAGAAGGAGAAGAAGAAGAAGAAGAAGAAGAAGAAGGAGTAGAAGAAAAAGAAGATGCTAAAGAAGAGAAAGAGAAAGGAGAAGAAAATGAAACAGTATAAGGAAGATGACGAATAAGAAAGAGATGAAGAATACAAGGAAGGATATGAATGATGGGGAGGAGGAGGAGGAGGAGGAGAAGAAGAAGAAGGAGAAGAAGAAAAAGAAGATGCTAAAGAAGAGGAAGAGAATTAGGAGAAAAAAATGAAACAGTATGAGGAAGATGATAAATAAGAAAGAGATGAGGAATACAAGGAAGGAGATGAACGAGGGGGAGGAGGAGGAGGAAGAGAAGAAGAAGAAGAAGAAGAAGAAGAAGAAGAAGAAGAAGAAGAAGAAGAAGAAGAAGAAGAAGACGAAGAAGAAGAAAAAGAAGAAGAAGAAGAAGAAGAAGAAGAAGAAGAAGAAGAAGAAGAAGAAGAAGAAGAAGAAGAAGAAGAAGAAAAGCGATGGGGGAGAATATCATTTATTTATGGTCATTGATATGGGAAATCTTTTGTCACACATGGGTCCTAACTGCCATCACTAATGCAAGAAACCAGATTAAGCACTCACGGACAAACAAAGCTTAAATCGGCTCTTTCATGGTAAAACAATTCAGACAGAGGTCTATAGATTACAAAAATACATATTTATTATTTTAATTCACACCTTTACCTACCTGATGTAGGTGATGGAAGCCGCGAGCAGCTTAGTGACAGTACGGACAAGCCCGGGTCAGGCCCGGGGAGACAAGGGGACTCTATGAGGTCCCGCTGTAGCACCGGGCTTTACGTATCCGATTTTAAATAGTCGCACTTACGAGGGAGTATCTCCTGCGAATTATTCCAAATGGTTAATCCAGCTAGCATATAATGTAGGTCGGATCAGCAGCTCTCAGCACATCGAATGACTCAAAACTAAACCGCAACGAGTATCAAGTCATCAACACATCAACATGATCAATGAATATTCCGGAAGTCAACAACCGTAGTTGTAAACGCGATGTTCGGTTTCCAAATCGGAATATGAACAAATAAAGCAAATCACGATGATCTCGACTGATTAAAGGACAACACGAAAACTGATCCACATCCATAAATGTTGTACAGCGCTGGATGTTACCAAAGTTTCAAGAGACACGACAAAAATCCATCGAAAGAGATGCAAGTAACCCTGGTAACAACGCCAGTTGAGGTATCAACCGCGGTCTTCCGCGAAGTCCATTCTTGGTTCTACGTACTTCAGGACGGTAAACATCAAGTCTGACTGACCTTTCAGTCCACAGGGTTCCTCATCAGGTCCAGCGCCGTTTCCCCACACATAAAACGTCATCACGAAATCAAATATCGTAGATAACTTTCCCGCCGTGACGAGTTATATGCAGACGATCCACGAAGGCGATTTTGGGTGTTCGGAGAGGCTCGACAGCGCGCCGGAATGTTGGAGCTATGACAAGGGATCCCTGTGAACTTTCTGGGCTAGTTTATGCGGCTTGTTATTTTAGATATAGGTCCCGTGTTGTTATATGCGTCTATTTCTACAAAAATAACAAGGGTTATCCAAATATTTTATAGTAGGAGAAGTTGTGAAGATCCACGGGAACCGTCCACAAATAAAACAAGGGAACGTGGATTTCAAGTCGCGTGACTGTATTGTACGTGGTTTAATGATCATTGTTTAGCGAAAGGAAGAACAAAACTTCCGCAGAAAAGCGGAGTAGATTTCTTCGTCATATTGTTATGTGATTAGAGTTTAGTGGAAAAAACAATACGAGCGTGTATGTAGGCAAAGATAGTTCAATCAAAAATGAGGATCGTCGAAATGAAATGAACCCTTTATGGAGCCAAGATAACACTTCCGACGACAATTCAATTACAATGGAGAGCAAGGTGTCAAGTGGCGATGAAATAGCCGAAATTGCACCTGTTCTGTCGCATTTGCGGTCAATACCCACACACGACGTCCGGCAGCGTTCGGCCAATTTGGCGTGACGCGAGAGTGCGAGACACGCTGAAAACAAAAATAATCCTGAAAAGAATAGGACAGATAATCGAGTCTTTTCCTTTCTTGAATTGTTTTGTGATCAGTTTTGCGTAGGTTCTTTTTTTTTCAAATGTTTAAAGATGAGGGACGGGCTTAGACAAGCAGCCGATAAAGCCATTCTTATATATCGGATTAAAAGGGATCACATACACTAACATTATATTACCTGTGGGTGGGCGACTTAAGACTTAACTAAACTGCAAAGACAGTACTAAGGCTATAGGTTAGTAATCCTAATAACCCGTTAAGTTCCAGGTCTATGGAATTTGTGTGCACTGTTGTTGTAACAGACATGACAGACGACATAGACAGTGGTACAAACAGAATTAAGGTAAGCTCATCCTCAAATTATTTGATTTATCAAATAATTCTATACTTATCTCACATTTCTGCAATATCCGCTAATGAAATTACTTATTATCGAGAAAGTAGTGGACTATAAGTATTGAGAGACTAGTTTGTTAAACGGGGTAGATATTACCACCTTTCACCAAGTTGTCATCACGTGATTATAGCCGCATCGCCAACCATCGTGTCATATCGATCTTTACTCAACCTTACCCGTGATACCGATCAGTGCAGGTCTATACAGTATTTGGTAGCATGAATCGATCACAACAGCCATCATCGTTCACAGCTTTTGTGGTTGACAGTCGCAATAAATGATTTTTAAAGACCTCACGGTAAGTAACCCTACAGTAACTACAATATATTGATTTTGGCAGGGATTGCACTGATGACGATTCCGCACGTGATAATAACAGCTGTAATTTGATCATTACAACACATTCAATGAACACACTTTCAAAATGCATATCCTCAATTACAACATACTCAACACTTAAGCAAATCTTAAGCGACAACGTTGATCCGTCCAAAGGTTTTGGTTAATTGTCATCACATTTTGCAACGGTACATTACGCTGGTACCATGGGTAGCGGACCACATCATAGCAGTCACGAGGAACGCCAGCGTGAAGACCGGTAGCAATTAGATACGGTAGCTCCTTGGCTGTACAAGGAGGATGTAAGGATGTATAAGGAGGATGATGTTAAGTTCTGCTCAGAATCCCAAGTTCTGTCTCTTGTTCGATCAATGTTGAGACAGGATTGCCACCTCGGATGAGATGCGATGAACATAGCACTCGTGGAGGGGGTTATACACCAATGTGTGAGCCGGGGATTGGCCGGGGACTGGTCGGCGATTGGTCGGCGATTGGTCGGGAGGCGAGTGGGGGTCTGATGGGGTGGAGGTCCTCTCGAAACGCTTGGGGCGGCGATAACCAAGTTCACGTCTCCCTCCCCCTCTCTTCTCTCTCTCTCTCTCTCTCTCTCTCTCTCTCTCTCTCTCTCTCTCTCTGTCTCTCTTTCCCTCTCTTCGCTCTCTCTCTATCTCTCTCTCCAATGTTTGTTCTTTCTCTGCGTGCGTACAAGTTATGAAAACAATGTTGTTGTCGAAAATCATTTCAGACTAAAATATTTCATGGGCAAATGGAAATGATTACAACAAACAGTCTTACGGCAAATCTAGGATTATTTGCGCTTGTTAAAGACGGAACGGAAGCCCACCCTGTTGGGACAAAATTATTTTAAGCGATGAATATCAGATTATTAGTGGGTCAATGTAAGAGGGTGGGAAGGGATGCATCAAGATCCCCTGCTGTTTAGAATCAGCACTGGTTGAAAACAGATTTCATCTCCATTTTACAGCGAACACTGAATCTGAATTTTGAATCCTTGATTGCCAATTATTTTTTTTTTCAAGAGTAATTCACACAATTCCCAAAGAGAAAGAGTTTATATAGCATATAAAAGGTTAAAGGTAAGGGAAATTAGTGTTCAAGTTTAGGGTAGTCGTGATCATCATGATAATAGCTGGAATGTCCAGGCCCCACCATAGTTATAACACGAGATGTTGCATATATAGAGCGATCATCGATTCGAAGGAATAAAGGCATTCACTTGTAACCAAGCACATGCTGTTACTCTGTTCATGCCTGCTCAAGTCAACATCTCTAGTCATTCAAGTCAACACTTTTTAAGATGAAAATGTTGTTTTTACTAAGCACTTTTAACTCTTTAAGTATCACATGTGCATTTGCTCACGAAGAACATACACATTTTCCAACAAGTGGCAGTTTGTTTGACACATAAATGTTTTCTTCAAGCACACTGTTTAAATTCTTGCTCTAATGTTGCCATTAGGTTTTCACAATCGAGAAAAAGGGTCAGCTTAAATAAGACTTCCTTGCATGGACTCCTAATATTCTGTTTGTTTTTAGCTTCGTCTTCTTTACAAGGTCTTTTCTAGTTATGAAATGGTCATTTTGTTATGTTTCATTTATGAGATGAATCAATTAAGAAAAACTTGAAACTTAACATAATCAGAGGGGGTAGATGAAGCCTATTTTTTCATTTAAATACGTGTATAACATCAAACATGAAGTTATACAAAAGTATTTCTGTTAAAGGAGTGACGTTACTTTGAATTGGATCAACAAGTAACTTCTAATGACGACAATTCCTGTAACTTCCCTAAAGTTGAATACCGTCTCTAATCGTTGCGCGATGGAATACGCCGATGTATGATGAACTTACATCTGACTACTGATACGGATACCCTGGCCCCGTCTTTTAAACATTTACGACTGGATGCAACTTGACTTGCGATTGATATCAATGGTAGCTGTACATTATAAAGAGGGGATTCAGATCAATCATAACTCTTTATAGGACGGGGGCCCTGTTTTGCATACGTCACCGATGTGAAACCAGGGAGGTCATGGAGGTAGTCTCACGTCCCTGGTGAAACGATGTATTATTGTCAGATATCGAGGTGAACACGTGTTATACCATATATGGAAACAATTTCAAAACAGCAGGCGTACTGTTATTGATAATGACAGGCATATATGAGAAAATAACCAAACTGATAATTCATTTGAAGACATGTGAGCTGGTTAATCGTTTAACATTACACAAATAAGCACTTTTTGAAACCCCAAACTTAAGAATCCTGCAAGTAATATACTTCCAAATCCCTTCTTGACTCGACATAACTTTTGGTCTCGCCTGGCTTCCAGGCTGTAAGGCACTTATGATCCCAACTGACAAATAGAGTCTAGTAATCTAAGACTAGTTACTGTATCATTCTCCCCTTTTCCTAGTCTAGGTTCGAGACGTATTTTACCAAACTCCGGTCTGGCAATTCTCGGCGATCGCGCGATCACTCGATATCGTTGCTCTGAGTTTCGTCGCGCGCTGTGTATACGAATTCGGGCTGATAAAATACGTCACGATTATATTGCACTTTTTCCCTTTTCAATGTAGAGGTGGGATCATTGTTTTTTTCCAACTCACTGTGGCATCAAGACAAAAACGATTATGTGTGTATATGCGCGTGTTCATGTGTCATTGAGACTTTTTGCGGGTGGTAATAAACATCATCCCCACAGTATGGCGACTGACAGAGAAGGGGTTAATTTGCTTTCATTTCCGAAGCTAAAGCCATTCTCTAAAAACAAGAAAAAAAAAGGGGGGGCGGGTGTCAAAACTCACATTCAGCAAAAACAGAAGACTGTGAAGAATAAACGGATGGAGAAGGGTAACTCGAACATGCGTAATTCAGACACTGAATCAGAACACGTGGAACAGAGGAGGAGGAGGAGGAGGAGGAGGAGAAGGAGGAGGAGGAGGAGGAGGAGGAGGAGGAGGAGGAGGAGGAGGAGGAGGAGGAAGAAGAAGAGGAGGAGGAGGAGGAGGAGGAGGAGGGGGAAGAGGAGGAGGAGGAGGAGGAGGAGGAGGAGGAGGAGGAGGAGGAGGAGGAGAAGGAGGAGGAAGAGGAGGACACATGAAGAGAGGCCTGTTGATAATTCTCGAACATTTTAGCCATGATTCTCCCCCCCCCCCCCACTCTTCTTTTGGTCGAACCCAGGCCAACATCCGGGCACTCTTTGAGCGTTCACAGAGGAGCAGGTAGGATCAGTGTAATGTACGTAGGATGATGCCATCAGAGACAGAAGGTACATACTTTATCCAATGCAAATACACAGGTCTGGCCGATGACAGCTATCTACTTTCAAAAGCGATTTTGTTGGAACTAGACATACGGACATCATGATTATAAAGGTGTGCTGAATTGCTTGCATATGATAATGTATTTGAATTGCTTTTATGTGAATATGTATGTGTGTGGGTGTACCTGTGTACAGTGCACTTAACCAAATACAATATATGAACCTCCTTTCCCCCATCTTGTTCTCGTCTGCTCTTTCTTATAGTGGTGCTGTTTTCTCGCTCGTGTTCTTGTCCTTCCTTTTCTTGTTCTTCGTTTCCCTTTCTCATACTTACATGTCTTCCTCTCTCAATTCATCCAAGTCACATAAGCACCAGCAAGTTCCATTATTTTTAAATGCGATTTAAATCGTGTCATATTAAAAAAAAATCCATATTATGATCGCTAAATCTCAACAAATTAAAGTGCATTAACCTCGTATGTTCGTCTGCATCCTGACACAATATAATCCAGGGCGATAATTTCATTCTAAGACAGCAGCTTGGCACGTGTCATCATGGTCATAGGGGCCCTATTATATCAGGCGAAAGTCATTCTCATTAACAAAAAATGTAACACGATCACTGGATCATTTAACGTGCAGCACGAATGTTCTGACTGTGAGAGGAGAGAGAGAGAGATGCGATCACTTTACACGTCAACTTGCGTAGGAAATTAAATATTATCGATTGATCGATAGCAAGATGGTTGCTAGGGCAACATGTTTTTAGAGTGAAAATTGACGGCGGAAGTGGCGCCCCACTCCGCATCCTCTTATACATGTACATAGTCATACAATAACTTTATCAGTGCACAGTCCTAACCTTTTATATTAAGCAACATGTTTTAATCGCTGCCGATCTATATGAAACAAGTGATTAGAAGAAACGTTCCTCTAAGAATAGTGTTAACATTTAATTTCTCTCCCATGCACTTTCATTGCGGAAAGGATGGTACCGTGTGCAAATGTTGTGGCGTATTATTAAGAGTTGACTGTAATAATACGTAACGTTGAACACGGTAGCGATAATCACTAAGGTTCAGTGCATGTACTGAGGTTTCTTGCTTACACCAGCCTTCACCTTTTCAGTCTTCGTCCCAATTTCCTGTGAACTCGTGGCTCACGTACCCTCCCTACACCCATCGAACAAGGGCCAAAGGGACCCACACGGGGCTCGAACCTAGAACCCTTGTATATAATTTTATGCGAGCACTCCGGTATGTTAAAGCATGCACCCAGCGAGTGTGTCGTCCTCCGTTCTACACCTGTTTCATCGTTTTGTCAATGATCCAAGAAATTCGCGCATACGCGAGGTAAAGTGCCTCTGATCTACTTACCGCCTTCACAAGAAGAATGGTTAATCTTCATTAAATTAGATCATGTTTGCAAACATAGATAAATCCAATTCTACTTACCTCACAGCAGTGGAATAATACAGTTCTGCTTTATTTCCTTTCGTATGGATCTCAGATCGGTGATTTCTTCATGATTCCAAGAGATGAGAAGGCGATCCAGGATTTATCCAGCACATAAATATAGTTCCTCGGCAATTCACTGATTTTTAAGAGCATGAGTAATGTGATGTCCAGTGCGAAGCGAGAACGTCGATCTCATTCTCATATCTAATTGAGATTAGCGTTGATAGTTGACGTTGTAATCCACAAAACAGATTTGACGTTACGCTTCGGACTGGTCATGACGTGAAGTTAAACCGCGCTGAGGAATCTTCTCTCTCCCTGCTAGTAGTACCTCTCGCTCTCCCGGGGTGCCTCCTAAGAATGGGGCAAATCAGGAAGAAGAAGAAAAAAAAAAGACCTCACCTTTTGTAAACTATCCGTCTTGCACTGGTGTGGAGCGAAGAGTGCAAAATCTGGCAAGGTGTTCACGGGGGGAGAGAGAAAGGGGAATCAGCAGTGCGAATTATGACGTCAAGAAGCAAAAGGCCTCGACGGGGGATGAATACCAAAAGAAAAAAAAAAGCCTGATCATGTTATCTCTCCATGTGCCAAAGGCTCTAAATTTAGCGAGCTTCTAGCTGCTGCATGCCTGGCTGTTCCCGGCCCCAGCCTAGCGCGACTATGTTGTGTAAATCTGGACTAAAGGGGTGAGCAGATTTAAAGCTACGCTTGACATGCTTGAGGTCCGATGAAAGGGGGCTTGCTCTGACTTCTGCTCTGTACCCTTCAGAAGCAGCCAAACAAAAGAGGGGGAACCCAGAGGCTACCCTCCCAAGCGGAAGGGGGCGGGGGAGGAACCCAAAGAAAAAAAATACGGTCCGTGGGCGAAGAAGCGCCATTAGCAAAGCGCGCAGCATTCACGTCTGCATTAACCCTTTGGGCGCTATTAATGCCTTTCTGCACATGATGATATACGCACATGCCATAGAGTCTGGCACTTAAAGAGTTAATTTGCCGATTTGTAACCGGGATGAGTTTGTTGTCATCAGGCATGAGTGGGCACGTTGTGGTGTTAGTTCAGAGAGCGACAACACACAAAAGACATTCCTCCTTCCTCTACAACAACTGTCATCGATTGCGCGTAACTTTTTGGATAATGACAAGAGGATCGCAGAGTTTTCGTTATTTCTATTCGTATCCGCATTCTACCCCAATTTTAATTTGCCTTTCAGATCTGAAATACAGAGGTGGATCTCGTTCATTTGATATCATTTTACCTTCATTTGAGCTCCCTACGTTTGTCTACTTTTATATAATGTATTGTGATGTTTGTAAAAGGTGTTGACAGGTTTTATGGTTTCTGGAAAGAGAGATGGTGAGATAGAGATAGATAGACATATTGAAATTGATATAAAGATAGATCGATCGATCGATATCGATATAGAGAGAGAAAGGGAGAGAGAGAGAGATGGAGAGAGAGAGAGAGAGAGAGAGAAAGAGAGAGAGAGAGAGATAGTGTAGGAAGTACAAAAGGGACAACAAGGAAGAGGGACTGAGAGAGAAGAAAAAGGACGAAAAAGGACGATATCCGTCCGCTTGCCGCCATTTGAATAGAATACATGGTCGATCGACCTGCGTCGAACAACCGCACTGACCCAACTCGCCATCTAATTTACGTGAAAAAATCAAGGAGAAAAAAAGAATTTATCACAACTGTTCAACTCACAAAAATGGTGGAATCTTGTTGTTCTATTCCCATCTGGCCCGTAATGTAGTTAGACGACAATGCCAGGTATGTCATAATGGCACCACGTGACCAATGATACCGTGGCGTGTGTGCACAAGTGCTCCCGTGCAGATGGAATACCAGGGCTCCCTGGTAGAGTTTTCAACCACTGAAGGGCCTACCCTGGGTACATGATATTGATGAATACAAAATAGACTAGAAATACTCATTTGTATTCATTATGATATCTTTATACAATCAGCCATGTAACCTATGCCCTTGATTGATCGAAATTGGTAGTTCATGTGTAAATTCATGTCATCCAAGTTAACAATTTCATAGTAAATATCTATTCCATTGAGTGACATCAATAATATAATTTCCCCTCTTGTCATGCTAATCATCTCGGTGTCTCTTTCTATGTCTGTTATTTTTCTCTGTCTCTATTTTCCATGTCTTTCTCATTTTCTCTTGCAATTGTCATCTTCCTCGTAAGAATCATTCAAAAAAACATGTATCATAATCCACTGACTGGGCAGGCACACGATGGAGAGATGAGACTCATTCTTAGTCACATTTCACCTTGATCCCAAGTCCTGACATTGATTGAGCCCGAAGCAGTACTGTGGTCAAGTGAACAATTCTTCGCTGGAGACCACCTTCTAACTTTTACCCCCCGTCCCCATACCCAACAACCACCACGACTCACTCACACACGCACAGTTGTTCCCGGACGAAAACCTCGACGTCATTTATCACGCGCATTCATGATGCGAGACAGCGTCTCTCCTTCGTTGAGTTACTTTGTCTCCTCATCAGTAAAAACAATTATTTTAGTGCAATGTGCATGTTTTTTGTGCTTGATGTGAGCACTTCATACACAATACTGACAGTGCGAAAATGTGTTTTGTAAAGGTATCTACTTGTACCTATGGAGTGAATTTGGAGAGGAGTGGTGTAGGAAGTGGTGGATAGAAGGGTGGATGGGGGTCGTGGTAAAGTATATCGGGAAGTGTAATACCCCCGGGAACATTTGGGTGCATCCGTGGAAGTGGTATGGTGTAGTAGACCATTCCCCTCCCAATCAGAATGATAAGGGTTCGAACCCAGCACTTCTCTGATTCGATTAATACATTTGGAAAACAAATATTGAAAAAAAAATGTTAGCCATACTCCCAGTAGTACCGATTGCGTGCTCCATCCGTTAACCCCCCCCCCCAAAAAAAAAAAAATAAAAAAATAAATAAATAATAAAACTGAAGGACACATTTCAAATATCTTATTTGCAGCTCCGTACCTGGGAAAGAAACAGTGACTAGGGTAATGATAATGCGGGGCACTCGTGAAAGGCACCATTTACACCTGGGTAAATACGACCTGAGTAAACCTAGACTGGTATTCGTGTAGTAGTTGACCGCCATTCAGATACACTGTTGGTGTGCACATTCAACACGTTTCACACACGTGCACTACAGCTTGTGTGCTCAGGCCTATTTTTCTCTGTCAACAATATTTCTACAAAGCCTGTGAAAGTACCCCCTCCCCCCCCCCCTCCCCCGATTACATTGATACCATAAACGTATGGTTTACACCACTTAGATCGCTTTATTCGTTACGTTGAACGTGATCAAATTATTCCATATAAAAGTAAGAAGCGTATGATGTAAGAAACATATGATGTAAGAAGCATAATGATGTGATGTAAGAGGCAAATAAATAACAAATGCTGACGACGGGCGTAAAATACAAAACCTTTTTCTTTTTTAAGGAGTGGGTATTCATTCAACCCCTCTACATTCCGCGTATTTATCACAGTGGTACTGACTAGAAGAATGGACCATATATTTGTGAGCCCTTAAATCGTGCATCTAGTATTCCTGTTCACGGCCCCTGTGGATATAATACAACAGTGACATGATCGGTATCATTGGAGAGATTAGCGACAAAGCCAGCATCGCGATTAGTGGAAGGAGGTATATATTGCCCCTATTTTACTCCTTTTTTACCTCCCAAAGCGACCCCCTCAATCCCGACGTGGCACTTGAGGAGATACCCTGACACCTTCGCCCCCACTTTTTCTTTTCAAAGCCGGCCGAAAAGCACCCTCCCCGTTCCTTTTTATTCCTCCGCACATGAATACTCCCTTTGAAAGCCTCGATCCCCGAGAACGAAAACACGGGGGGTTGGGAGAGAGTGTGGGGGATTTGAGTTTTGAACAGGTATGAAAGGAACGAGGATGTATAGTCCTTTGAGAAGTATTCAGCGAAGGAGCTCGAAGCATAGGCCAACAGTACTCCCCCAAACATTGTCCACAGTTTTTCTTTACCACCCCCATTCTTAACTCCGCTTAAAGCAAGTCAACGGACTTTTCCTTTCACAATACCAACCCTATAGGCTAATTCTTCCCAGTTGTGTATATACCTCCACGGGTTATTTCACAACGAAACAAATACGATCAAGAAAATTACCCAATTTGTTCTTCCACTCGGTATAACTTGGAAATAGAGAAAAGCATGAGTTTATGTTATCTTTAGACGGAGTCTCACTTTTGGGCCTTCTTTGGCATGTTTGAGATTGAACGATGTTTGCGTATTTCCCAGGTTTTGACAAATGAGTGATATTGATTATTTTTCTAGGTCGGATAATTGATGTTTTCTTAAGATAGGATTTCGTGATAACAGTCCCCCCTGGAGGAACAGTCCCATAATAAAAGAAATTTGCCCCGTTTTTACCCAGCCAAGAGGGGGCTAACCTCTGAGTCCCTTATATCTCAGGCTGGGGCGGGGAGGGGAGGGGCAATGCAGGGGGTGGGGGTGGCAATCATATATGTTTTCATAATTCAAAAACAAGTGGTGCTCATACAACTGCGATTGATTCCAGACTTGATGCACAACTTATGCAAGTCATATATATCAAGGAAATAAATATATCATGAATTATATGCCATTGCTTTGATTACCTAAATCAAATTTATGTAGAGAGAACAGAGATTTTCTAAATGGTTTTCTGGGGATACGATGAGGAAAAGAGTGCCAAGCGCAC
The DNA here is from genome assembly GCA_963669155.1 of Arbacia lixula. Lineage (NCBI taxonomy): Eukaryota > Metazoa > Echinodermata > Echinoidea > Arbacioida > Arbaciidae > Arbacia > Arbacia lixula. Next base: position 12,657,335 of record OZ022583.1, read on the forward strand.
ACTATCGCGCCCAGTAGCACAATTTGAGATTTGCCATGATTTACTTTCATGGTTGTAACGAAATTCATTATCTTCAATCATTCTCTTCTTGGGAAGGGGGGTGGGGGGGGGGGGGTGTTAGAATAGTTCAACAATGACACTCTCAACCCCCTCCCCCACCCCACCCTCTCTCTCTCTCTCTCTCTCTCTCTCTCTCTCTCTCTCTCTCTCTCTCTCTCTCTCTCTCTCTCTCTCTCTCTCTCTCTCACCTGCCTCTCATCTTGCCTTTTGTCTCTCCCTTTGCTCTTTTAATTCGATATCATTTCTGTACCGTTTACTCTATTCTACATCGTACTTTTTCTTACTATATTTTCGTTTATTTACTCCATGATAATGCAATTCTTAATTAAATATCAGTAGGCTTATTTCTGTGTTTCCTTTTTATCAAAAGAGGATCAACAAATGTTGTTGACCACTTAATATTTTGTCAGAGGAAGAGGATTTAAATTACATGGAAGGCTTACAGGGCAGAATAACAATAAATATATATAGGACATCGAACATAAAAGAATAATAAAAAAACAAAGACTACAATGATCAACACCGGAAGAAATAAAAATCACGAATAGGGAACAAAAAGATATATGCCTTTTGATCTTTTCACTTCAACGAACCGAATGAATATCTTGAAATACCTTGGGGTTAGGATTATGTTATTTGGAATTTGATTCCTCTTTTGATCAATCTTTTGCGCGAAATCACCTTAAAAGCGGTGAGTGATTGAGCGATAAGTCGAGTATTGGAACACTTCAAAACAACAATGGTTCAGTAAGAAAGGCGCAAGGTATGGAGTAATGGTAAAACCATACCACAGAACGTACAGTGGCAAAAGTGTTTGAGTAGGTTTCAATACTAAGTAAGCACAACAAAAAAAGTAAGTCCCCCCCCCCCCCTAAGCAAAATAGCATAACTTTTGATCGAAAAGGTTTTGAGCAAAATAATTTGGCAGGATTGTTCCCTAACTCATTGACTAACTTCCGTGTGA